>AP025062.1:18753277-18824702 GCA_036186865.1 Eustoma russellianum | reverse complement strand
ATAAGAGAGATTAATCGACACTATAATTAGGGGAGAAACTGGTGAACCAATTTTATTTCATGCAAGACGGTCAACTACGGAAGCAATACACATTCTAAGGAGATTAATGAAGAAATATAGGGAGAAGAAACGTAATTTACATATGGTTTTCATCGACCTTGAAAAAGCCTATGATAGTGTGCCACGTAGACTGATTTGTGATAATATGGATGCAAAAGGGGTGTCTATGAAGTATATAGACATAATTAAGGATATGTATGCTAGAGCGAAAACAACCGTTCGTACACCTGTGGGGAATACAAACTTCTTTCTGGTGGAGGTATGCCTTCATTAAGGGTCCACTTTGAGCCCATTTCTTTTCACAATTGTCCTATACGAGTTGACAAAGCCGATCCAAGAAGTAGTTCCTTTGTGTATGCTTTTTGTTGACGATATTGTATTAGTATCAGAGAGTAGACATACTTTGAGTATGAGGTTAGAGGATTTGAGAGGTGCTTTAGAGAGAAAAGACTTAAAGATTAGTCGTTATAAGAACGAATATATGCATTGCGACTTCAGCGGTACATCCAATTGTGAGAATAGTCAGCTCACCATCATTGGTAGTGTGGTACAACATGCAAGTAAGTTCAAGTACTAGGATCGTTTATACAACAAGATGGGGACATAGATAGTAACGTAGCATACCGAGTTCAGACAGATTGGTGTAGGTGGAGAGCGGCCATAGGGATGCTGTGTGACAAGAATTTTTCAACTAAATTAAAGAGAAAATTTTATAGGGTGGCACTGCGGCCGACAATATTATATGGAACAGACTGCTAGGTCATCAAGAGGACACATACGCAGAAGATGGAAGTGGCAGAGATGATGATGCTAAGGTGGATGTGTGGGCACACAATGCTAGATTGGATAGGAAATGAGGTATTTCAAAAAAGGTTAGGAGTGACTAGTTCAACATATGAGATAAACGAGGGGAGACTGAGATGATTTGGGCATGTTAAGAGGAGACATACAATGACGTGTGTCATAGGAGTTGAAAGCCTCATTGTAGAAGGGAAGAAGAGTATAGTCATGTCAAACTGACTTGGGATGAACGTATTATGACCTACTAGATTTACACCTCTAATGACAAGGTCCATGATATGAGTTCATGGAGTGAGAAGATTAAGGTTAAATAGGTTTAGGCAGGATGTAGGGGCACATTAGAGTATACTTAAAGGCCTAGATACTCTCTACACTTTATGTTGACTTTGCATTTTTTTTTGCACTTTTTGCACTTTTTGTTTGTCTTTCATTATGTGTGCATATACATTGTTATGTAGTTTAAATAGCTTTCTATTTTTCTTCAATAAATTCCTTAACTAGTGCACTAGCACCACATCTCTATTATTATGTCATCTATGCAGATAGGTGTGAAGATGGTTCTCATTTGAACCAAATTCTCTATCTATTGAGTTGGATGTATGATTTGTTTGCTTCTCACTCTCCTCATACCCTAGCAGTAACCATTGTTGACATTGAGATATACCGAGTATGTTTGTTGTTGTTGTTTCACGCACGCCTTCGACATTTGACGTCATTAATTATGTAATTTACAATTTTACCCTCGCTCCTTAGTGAAGCGACGTTCCCGTTATCCCCCGTCTTCCTAACCCAGCAGACTACGACCTTCTCACATCTCTCTGTCAATTGTTCTTCTCATCAATTCTCTCCCCAGACCACCTCTCTAATCACACGCACAAATTCACTCAGAAATCCACGAATACACTGACGAAGCGACAATTTTCTCAATTTAGTAGTCTTCTTGCGAGGTCGGCAAATCTCTATTGCCCCCTCCGCTTGGCCGCCGCAGCATCACTGTTGTCGCTAGGGTTTTGAAGCTTGCGATCATCACCTGGCATCCTAGGGTGAATGTTGTGGTGAATCAGTGAGTTTTAAGAGGAAAAGAAGTTGAGAAAGAAATAGAGGAGGTCAAATTGTTGTGTAGGTTATTGATTGAGAGTTTCATGGAGATGGCAAAGTTGAAAAAGTTTCCGAATTGCAATTTCTTCTAAGGAGGCGTCGAAGTTTGAAATCTTGCGTGGAGGTGCTGTATATTGATTTATATAGGATGGCTCCTGGAAAAAGACGTGGAGCTAAAGGAGCAGGAGGTAGCGGCGGCGGAAACGTCCGAGGTGTAGGTGGAGCGAAGGATATAACTCAATTGAGTTTGGGCGATCTCGTTCTGGCCAAGGTTAAAGGCTTCCCGGCTTGGCCTGCTAAGGTAACATTGAACATTTGATTGTTTTGAGGAAAGAGGGATATGTTACCGTAGTTATGTTATATTTTCTACTTGTTGGGGGGAATGCCTTCTCTCTCTTTTCTTTTTCCCGGCCTTTCTTGCTGTGTATATTTAGGGGATTTTGTAGTTTTAGCACTTTTTTACATTTTTGAGGAAGTTGGAGCAAGTAGGAGGACAATTCATTGTAGTCATTGTGGGTTTCTTTGTTAAAGTAAATGTGAAAGTTGAATGAACTTCAGTGTTAATAAGTTTTTGGGGTTTAATTTTATGACGTTTGATAGAACTTTATTGTGTGGTATTGCTTATGGTTAACATGGGGGGAGCATGATTGAAAGAAAGGGAATGACTGTAACTGCGGTTTTTAAATTGATGATCGGGCATCTTTCAACCATGATGAGTCCGTCTTAACATGCGCACTGCAGGTCTGACAGTGTCTAATTGGATTATTTTTGTGTTTGAATTGCTTTATTTGATATGAACGTAGAAATGGTATACCCTATGTTAATGCCTGGAATGCGTGCTTTTCATTCTATGATTACATAATGAGTTACATGTTAGATTATGCAATTATTTTTTCAAATATTTCTTTCATTTGGGTTATTTCAAATTGATAATGTAGTTTATAGATCCAGATTTGGGTGGACATCGTTGCATGCTGCTTTAATGGTGACTATTGTAGAAGTGATCGGATAGTGCTGGGTTCTGTTTGAAAGCTTTGTGGACTTCTCTATTTAATTTGCTCCGGAGCAATGTCTATTTAGTGATTGATTGGGTGCAAGTGCTTGGTCTGAATCTTCTCGCCTTTTCCATGTCATGGCTTTTTTGCGGGCTATCTCATAAATTTTCAAATCTTCCTTGAACGCTTTTCACATCTATCATGGTTATATAGTATGGTCTACCTTCTGTTGAAGTGAAGAGTTCACCTATCAACTTGCTTTCTTTCTCTTTCTTTCCCATTGTGCAGGCTAAGAGCCCCTCCCCTTCATATAGTGGAAAAAAAGGGATAAAAACAAGAGGGAAGAGGTATCTAGGAGAACAAGAAAGGGAGAGATGAAATGAGTCGAAAACATCGTAGATATTAATGGTTCCAATAAATATATCTTTAAGTGGCTGAAGAACAGGGAGCCTACTCTGGGTATAACATCCAGAGAGGAACCAAATACAAAACAGAAGGAGATTTTGCATGTGATTCGACCTTTTGAGAAGTTTTTGTTTTGGGGGTAGAAATGGTGTCAAAAGGATCAATACAGCTGACCTTAGTGGTTGAATTAAGCTAGATTTTTTTTTTTGTGTCTGTTGTCTGATAAATTCATCTCGCTTTCCCATCAGTTGGTCTCCTACTAGTGTGCTCTATGGTATAATTTTTATTTGATGCAATATCTTGTGACGCGTTGATGTAAAAGCAACCACATTGGGTAGACAAATATTTGAATTCAGTTCATACTCGTAGTCTGGTTGGTGTGCAACATCTTTTAATGCTCCGGAAGCTTTACCGAATGAATCATAGTGATTTTGGGCCTCGTATAAAGATTCACATGCTTTCTCTTGCACTTGTCTTTGGGCGATTTCATTTTCTGGATATCAATTATGTCCCTTGCCTATCATTGTTTATTTAGGTTGAAAATTATAGTCTGTTAGTTGCAGTTTGCACTCTGAAATTTTTTGCTGGCTTAGGTTCTACTTTAATCTTGTTGGTTGTTGATTTATTTCGTATTATGTAGTTTGAGTTGACTGCTAATGGGTGATGTTTGTGTGTGAGGTGTAGATAAGCAGACCTGAGGACTGGAAAAGAGCTCCAGACCCCAAGAAATATTTTGTCCAATTTTTTGGTACAGCAGAGATGTAAGTTATAATGCTTTTGATTTCCTTCCTTTCCTTTTGGTAATTGATCCATCATCATCCAAAATACTCGACATACTTCTTGTTTAACATTGAAGTTCTATTTGTGGCGAAGAAGTTTTTTATATGTGCTCGTATGATTTACTGAAAGGAGGATTATCCTGTAATGGTTATTATTCAGTAAAGACTTGTTTTGCCTGAGGAGGGTGTGTTTTTGTTTGATTATCTTTTTTCCTTTTCTGTTGTCGGAGGTTGTTTTCCAAATGCATTGCTGTTAAAATAATTAATCTTAGGACGTCGTTTCCATTTGTGTTCATGCACGCCTTTGGTTTTCTGTTCATAACTTACAAAAAAGGAAAAAGGTTTCCTGTTCATATGTGATGCCGGTCTGTAAGAACTCTGATATTTGGGTGGCCCATTTGAAAAGGTTCATGTTCCTCTATGTTTTGCTTTCTGTTAGGCGTACTCCAATTTGTTTTACAGCGTGCACTGTCTTTTCGGAGCTACAGTTTTCTTTGCAATTCTCCTGTGTTTTATTTGTTCTTTTTGTTATTACTGCTCTGTAATGTGATTCGGATGCTTGAGCCATATGGGAAGGCAACCTTTAAATACGCCTTTAGGCAGTGTGAGTTTCAAGAGTTTGATGAAGTAAGGAGAGGGATTTACAAATAGGAAAAAAAAGAGAAGTAAGGAGAGGGAGCTTGGACTGAAGTAGATGTGGGAAAAACTTTATCGCACTCATGTAAATCACCAAGAATATGATCTACATGTTCATGAACAATTTTGATGAGGATTCTTTTGGTATGTTTTTGCAAAATACTTTTTCCTTAAAAAAGAAACTGAAAAAGATTTTTTTAATAATTGAAATTCTATATAAAGTCAAACAAAAGATGTACAAAAGGTGCTACCGATGGTTAAGCATGGACATCCATAGGTGGCTCACAACATTCCTTACAAGCTAGTGCCAACCAGTACAAAAGACTGTCTGACTGTGGCAACGTTGTTCAAGCTCAATCCAAAATAAAGTGAAAACTATACAGAATGACAAGTCTAGGTAATGTAGTATCCCAGGAACTGCTGTAGACAGGATTATCAATTTTAAGCAGCAAAACAGCACTCCAAACACATTCGGCGGACTAGGTAACGATCAGGACAACCACAACATGTCAAGATGATCGAGGAGCAGTGGAGAAACGTTTCATAGATTTCCTAAATTGAGAGACAACTTCCAATTAAATTTGGACGGCTTGTAGTTTCTCCAGGAGTCCACAACATATCAAATACACAAAAGACCTACTTAGTAATTAAGTTATTGTCCTTGGAGACATTGTTATAGAGCCTACTGTTCCTTTTCTTTCATATATGGTAGACGACGGCAGAAAATCCAAAGAGGGTCACATCTTTGTGGAACTTTGATTTTCAAACAGGATTGGTTTTGAGCCAATGCAGTGTGTGATGCCAGTCACAGTTTCAGCCAACGACTTGAAACGCTCCATAATTTTGGTTCATATCCTAGCTGAGAAGGGGAAGTGGAAGAAAAGGTGTTCATGGTCTTCTCGAGACGTGTGACATAAGAGACAAATATTAGATGGTAGCTTAAGGAATCTCAAAGCTATTGTCACCTTTTCTGACTCTCCTGGCTCTCCCATATGCTTTTGTTTTAATGATAACACTCTGATTACTGGGTTTTATGACAATGTGGTATCTCTAATTAAAATTCAAATCATTTTACTATATGGAACCACAATATAATCAACATGATAGTCAAAAGACAGTTTCAAATAAAATTTTAACTCATTTTTTTCTCTCACATATTGTTTTACTGCATGAAAGAAATTACTTTTGCACAAAACAGTGACACTATTTTTAACTGATTACCTTATGTTAAATAGCGCGTTAATGAGGATTAAAATGACTATCGTATTTACTCTCTGGCGTCATATGGGTAAGAAAAAAACTGGTTGGGAAACTGGATGTGTCTAGAAGTGTCTCTGCCATCTTATAGTGAAACTGGGGTCGTTGTTTATATTTTAGCTTAGTACAATATTCATAGGCCGCCAATATCATTTTGATTTCATATGTATTTCAGCCTTATTTTGTCAAATCTTGGTGGAGCAATAGTTCAAGGACAAGAATATTGCCAATATGATCTTTATTTCTGTTGACATATTGTTCCTGTATCATTGAGCAGGTGAATAAATCTTTGAGCAGATGGGGAATTCTTTGGTTTTGCTGTGTAAACTTGTTTCCATCACTAGTGATTTAAGGATATCCCAGACGAACCTTTTTTTAGAAACGGAGTGGCTGGTTAAGTTCAAACCTTTTTTAGAAACAGGGTGACTGCTTATGTTACTCTGCTGCCTCCATGTTGTGCCGAAATTTGGTATTTCGCTAAACTTGACCATGCTAAATTTGAACTTGTTGAAAATGAAGAAAATGAGGATCTGAAAGTTTCCTTCAATTGAGAAAAATGATGATTAATGTATTTTGCTAAGACCCTATTAGGGCATGTATTTTCCCCTCTAGTGTTTATATAGAAAGGAATGAGGAGATCAGCAATGTGTTTTGCCATGTCCATGTTAGCATAAGAGGTAGTGGTACACATTGGCTTGTCCTTTAATAATTATCCATATGTTTTTCGCTACAGATGGAAAAATGAGGAAAACTTTGAAGTTGAGATGGGAAGATTCTTGGCCTTTCCAAATGGAAAATTATTCTTTTTTTCTGGAATGTTGTCATCTTTCCCATCTGGAAGATGCACTCCTGTCAATATATAAATAGAAGTGCATAAGTAAATTCTAAACATTTTCCACAAGAGGACTGGGTTTAGATAGGCACATCCTTCCTTAGGGGTGTATTGACCTACCCTTTTTTTATTTTGTAAATTATTTGCCTGCATATGTGCGCGTGCACCCACCCACACACTATTAAAAAGAATTATTTGTATACATACCTTTATAAATGGAAATATACCTACACTTTCTTACTCTCAGATTCTCTTTTTCTCCTGTTCTTTGTGTACTCTAACGAGTTCAATAAGTTTCTTATGCAGCACTTTCTCATAAAAAAATTGATTTTTTTTTTCTTTTTGGGTCAGAAAATGTCTTAGAAGGTTGATTGCCATAACGTTACCAAAATGGGGTTGCTGAAGATGCATGCGTAGACATTGTTGGAATGACATAGGCTATGTGACCTTCTGTGCAGGATACGTTGAATTCAAATTTACAAACTTTGACACGCATTTAAACTCAATTTCCTCTTCATCTAAAATAACAACCTAAGTCATTATAAAGGTAAATCGTCAGCTCTAATTTTTTCTTGAGCTATAGACTATTCTCAATCCTATCTTAAAGCCATGTGCACAATTTATTAACTTAATAGAATGTGAAAATTCAGATATCTTAGCAAGAGAAAAGATAACATCATTAAGACTGTTGACAAAAATGTGGAGGGAAGATTTGCTGTTCAGCATCCACGTTAATTTATGGTAGGTGGATGCTGAATACTGGGGTGAAGGTAACGGAAAACATTAATTTAAAATGATATAAAACAAATAGTAATTTATAAAATCGTAAAATATATTAAAATTTGAGCTATCGAAAACGAATATACCCGCCTCATGGTTCAAAATTTGACTATAAAAGAACTAGTTTCCTTGATACATAAATCAGTACCAAGGAGTTGATTTATTGCATAGATGGAAGCTATTGCATCAGTATTACACGCTAAGTTTGACGCAACAGCCCAATATTATATTGCCGCCTAAGGATTTAATTCTTTTGTAACCATTTCGTACTTATTCACCATCCGTTTCCCCCCTCCCTTTTGGACATTATGGTGCTGTCTAAGTTGCATTAAGAACCAGATTCAGCACGTGTTTGTGTGACATGGCCTCTTTTTTCTCTTTAAGGAAGTCTTCAAGAGGGCTCAATTGATCTATGATTTGTGTTTCATCTTTCATTTGGTTAAAGAATTCCGTCGACCACTTCCGCTTCTTTCCTTTTCTTCGGATTCTTTTTCGATTGAGATGCATACAGCCTGTCTTTTTCTTGCTTTACTTTATGAGAAGAGATGGTACACAAGCTTATTGGTCTCATCGGTATTTGTTTTGAACAGAGCCTTTGTTGCTCCTGGCGATATTCAGGAATTCACACTTGAAGCAAAGAATAAGTTGTCATCTCGAAATAAAGGAAAGGTGAGATACTTTGCTCAAGCAGTTAAGGAAATATGTGAAGAATTCGAAATATTGCAGCAGAAGAATTCAAGTGGTCTAGGAGATGACAAGAGAGAGTTGGAATTTGAGGACTCAGCAGTCTCTGCTGGTACCATGATAGATGATAGTGTAAAAACTGATCCAGAAGAGCTGACAATTGACAGTGATGTAGATCAGACAGCAGAATATGGAGGCGTGGATGATCATGGTCCTGGTCTGGAGCGGTGTTCTATGAGACGAGGAGACACAGAGTATCAACAAATAAAAGCTGACGGTGATGATTATGCTAGCGGTGTTTCATCTCCAATCACATCCTCTGAAAAGGGGAGTCGTTACTCCACACAGGTTTCTAATTTTCAAAAGGAGTTACTATCTCCTTTAAGTCCAAATAATCAATCCAAGTCGGAATCTTTTTGCAACGGAGGAGTTGAAGATGGTGGTTCTAGGAAAATGAGGCATATGGGAGATTCAAAGGAGACTCAGATTAGTCACTCGCATGCTTCTGCAGAGGGTTATCCAAATGAAATGAAACCTAGGCTGTCTACCAAATTCAAGAAGAAACCTGAGGAATCCTGTCATTCCCGTAATGTCAGTGGCCAACCAGGTAAATCTATTTTTCGCCTTAACGAGGATGTTCTGAAAGAAGTATCAGGTGCCAAGGAGCCATCCCAGAACACTTCAAAGTCTTTGGATATTGAGAATCCGAAGGGAATAAAAAAGCCACCGGAAGATAGGAAGTGTTCTCAGTCAACAGATAAGTTTCGGATGAATGGAAAAGGAGGTTCCGCAGAAAAGGTCGACTATTCTCCAAAACAGTTCGTCCATGGAAAGAAAAATTCACAAAATTCTGAACCTTCAAATCCGGCCAAAAGATCCAAATATGCTGATCTGGCAGTTGATACCACCAAGGCGTCGGTCCTATCAAGCATAAAGGTTGACGCCCCTATCAAGGATGATAAAAAGGATAGTGTAGAGGTCAAGAGTTCTATTGCGCAGGGGGAGGACGAAAGTGGATGCAAGGCCAAAGCAGCATCAAGTACTGGTGACTTGAATCCCATGAGTGATGAAGATGTTCTCCCTCCAGCAAAGCGGCGACGCCGTGCGATGGAAGCAATGTCTAATTCTTCTGCATTGACCTCTGAAAATCGATCTGGAAGTTCTGTTGGCCGCAAAAGTGACATCCGACGGAGAGCTGTACGCTTGTGTGATGATGATGAACAAGAAGAGCCAAAGACACCGATTCATGAAGGATCTGCTAAGAAGGTTTCGATTCCTTTGCATGCACAAGCTTCTGTGAAGCGAACTGACGTTTTTGGTCCACAAAATCAATTGGAAATTAGGGATTCAGCTCCTCTTGATAAGCGCTCTTTGAAGAAATTTTTGCATAATGGTGAACGGCCAGTTCAATCTAATTTACTGAAGCATCAGCAAGCTGAAGAGCAGGAGCTTGTGGAAGCAGCGTCTCACCATGTGGCTTTTTGTCCCAAGAGTACAGAGTTTGAAAGGACAGCCCCCAAGGATGTAAAACCTGTGCCAGTTTCACCTAAAAATTTATCTCCTCTAACTATTGGTGCTGCCAAAGCAGTAACAGATACAAAAAAAGACAATAAGCACGTCGGGAAAATTCCTGGAAATGTATCCCAGAGAAAGGTTCTCCCTGGTTTAAAGACTTATGGACCAATATCTGATGGTTTGCGCTCATATGGTAGTCACCTGGAAACCATCAGCAAAGGCAAGGCTGAAGTTCATGTTGAGCAAAACAAACACTCTCCTGAGCTCCACCTAACAGCTAATGATTCTGCACTTTTAACTGGAATAGAAAGTCGTGTAACATGGGAGAAAAAGTAATCCATTATTCTCTTTGTAATCTTTATTATTCAGCATAATTAAGCTTCACTGCATTCTGATGTTCTTGATTATTCTGTAAGTAACAGGTCTGAAGCTGATAGAGCTGAGAATATGTCGATGAGAAATCTTATCGCAGCTGCTCAGGAAAAGAGGAGACAAGCGCACGTACAAGATCTAAGTGACAACCAAAATTCCCACTTAGGCTCAACTCTGGAGATTGAAGCTTGGAGCTTGAGTAATGGGTCGATTCCTCCGTCGATTCCTCCGTCGATTCCCTTTGGCAATGGTTCTGCTTTGGATCTTCCAGATACATCTGTGGCCTCTCCGCTTAGTGACTTTCGTCCTGGTTCATCAATCGACCAACGTCATGGTGATGATCTTGAAGACAAGAGAATTAACTCAGGGCATCAGGATCTTGATGTATCACTTAGTGGTGGTACTGAAGCTGCTGTTTCTCGTGACGCTTTTGAAGGAATGATCGAAACATTATCAAGGACGAAGGAAAGCATTGGACGTGCAACACGACTCGCAATTGATTGTGCAAAGTATGGGATTGCCAATGAGGTAAGTCCCCTTTTTGTCTTTCTTGATGGAATGCTAATTGTGGATCGATCAAATTCTAAATTCAATGTGTTTGCTACTTTTGGTGGATGTTCCGTTCTTTTGATGGTAGACTAAGGATTGAACTCATTGGCTTGCCTACGAAGCAGTAGCCAGTTCTTGAATATAACTACGTGACACTGGTCACTTGGACTTTAACATTAGGCTTCAAAATTTATCTGAATAGAAGTATCTAATTTTACTGCTAGCATGAGAATAAGTTGGTGTTTCTTATATGTCAATGTCTACTTCCATAGTGTTATGGCACTGCATACTAAATGAAAGTCCAGCCTGACCACTCACCACCCAGACCAACTAACGCCTGGCCTATCTATTGGACCCAATCAGTTTTTAATTAAGGTTCTCTATAACGTCACTAAGAAGTATTTGCAAAACCCTTTGACACTACTGGTGTATATATATGCGCATGCACTCTCACACACAAAAGCACATGTATGTATGTATGTGTGTATGCAGGTAAGTGTATGTTTATACACACAGAGATGGATGTATATAATATGTGTGTGTAGATATATATATGTTTGTACATATACATATATCCATTTGTGTATAAACATATATATATATGCATATGTATAGGTATATATGTATGTGTATATATGTATATATATGCACATATATTTATGTGTACTTATGTGTGTGTGTGTGTATATATGTACTTATATTTGTATATATATATATATATGTGTGTGTGTGTGTGTGTGTGTGTGTGTGTGTGTGTGTGTATACATGTATGTGTGTGTGCCGTAATTTATATTTTGTGTATCATGAAATGGCTATCGAAAAGAAGTAATTGCAATAGAGACAATCTCATCAACCCATGCGCATCTACATAAATTTTCCTGTATCAAAATGCCACCCACCATATTTCCTTTACAAAACTTTTGTAGGTAAAGTTGCACTTTACGGCAACAATAATGCTTTCTTGAACGATTACAAGACTGAATTAAGACTCAACTATGCCAAAAAGACCAACACGTGATATACTTGCATTTTTTCGACAAGTAACATTGTTATACCTCAAGTGGTGAATCTATTTTCCCCAAGTTGACGCTCTTGGCAGAAGAAAGGGTCTCAAAAGCATGCCAGAGCATCAGTGAGATGATGTATTAAATGATCATATAGACGATAACAAATAAATCCGAGCAGCTTCTACGCGTTGCTGCATCTCTAACCAGATGCCAATCCAATTTTACGTGCCTTCTATTCCCATGGAAAACTGCATTCATGACTCTTCATAGCATGTTGATTGCCTCAAAACAGAACCGTAATAGGTGCCAACCTGGAAGTTTCTTCAACCAACAATTGTCGCTTAAGCACTTACATTTTCTTGCTTTCAAATATGTCTGTACGTTAGGCGTTAAGCATTTGTTGAAAGGTACCATTTAGTTTTATGCTTTGTGGATTTACTGTCTTGTCTAATCTCAATAACCTGATGGGGGTTAGGTTGTGTACTTCGATTTTATGTTC
Source organism: Eustoma russellianum (assembly GCA_036186865.1). NCBI lineage: Eukaryota > Viridiplantae > Streptophyta > Magnoliopsida > Gentianales > Gentianaceae > Eustoma > Eustoma russellianum. The sequence continues at coordinate 18,812,433 of AP025062.1, read as the reverse complement.
TTCGTCTGTGATTAGATTCGCGTCATTGACTTGTAGCCTTAAGGTTCTTTTTAACCGATTTCTGAAATTTATAACCTTGTCAGAAGTATTGTTTCGTGAATTCTCAATTTGCAATGCTGAGTAGTAATTTTGCTGTGAACGCAGAACTAATAGCTTCAAGGCTCAAGTCTTGGGTTCAATGTAAGATTTTACGTATTGTAGGTTCAGACTGTGCTAAAAGCCAAACTTGCCAACGGATATCCATGCTTCATAGCTGCTACGTATTCGAATTCCCTTTCTTTTGGTTTAGGGAGACCTTTTAAACAATACAAACTTCAGCGTCTAGTGACCTGGGTTGTAATGATAGATCATGTTCTCACCATTCTTTTGTCGCAGGTTGTGGAACTTCTGGTTCGGAAACTAGAGAGTGAAACCAGCTTTCACCGAAAAGTGGATCTGTTTTTCCTCGTAGATTCAATCACTCAATGCTCTCACAATCATAAAGGTGACACTCTTCAGTGGATGTTGCTACCTCCGTTTCTCCTTAAATATTAGGTTTAATTTCATCATCTTAATCCCAAACATCTTGAAGTTTCAGAATTTATCAGTAAATGAATTAGTTGCTGGTTTTATGAAAAATATATATTCTGGATTGTTTTGCAAAATTATTTTGTGTTTTTCTATCCTTTTTCCCTGATCATATTTGTTCAATATTCTGAGCAATGAATTGTACTTACCGTCTTGGTCTTTTCTTTCTTTTTCCTGTCTGTCTTTGCTCTCTTTTAGAGTGTATAATGTATAAATTACTATTCTTTCTTCAAGCATAGACTTTTAGATGTTGTGGTAATTTAAGACGATATTCACCAGGAGGCCCTAGGTATACTACTGCTGCAACTGTGATCCTAACATTGTGTCCTTCTGGGTAGTCCACACATGAGAGGTCGTGTTAAAGTGTATAAAGTACTATTCTATCTGTGAGCTTAAGCTTTGAGAAGATAATCTAGCTGTTGTGTTTGTGATTCTTCAGGGATTGCCAGTGCCTCTTATATTCCTGCAGTCCAAGCTGCATTATCTCGTCTTCTAGGTGCCGCTGCTCCACCTGGCCCTGGCGCTCGTGAAAATCGTCGTCAGTGTCTTAAGGTGATTTAAGTGAGGGTGTGTATTGAATTTTGGTTAATCTTGTCGACCCCTCAAACTGTAGAAGTTGACCGAGTTGATTAAATTCATAGGTTCTGCGGTTATGGCTTGAGAGGAAAATCTTACCTGAATCCCTTCTGCGGCGTTATATGGACGACATCAGTGGAGGGAACGATGATATACCATCTGAGTTATCCTTTAGACGTCCATCTCGAGCTGAGCGATCCGTAGATGATCCTATAAGAGAAATGGAAGGCATGATGGTTGATGAGTATGGGAGGTCTGGATTTACTTGGCATTGTGTGCTTACCTTCTCACTGTGGTTATGGTTTCACAAGTGATGATATCATCTGGTTATGATGCTATATTACCTGAATTGCTTGCATGGCATATGTCATGGTTCTTCTGTAGACTGAATGTTAAGATTTTATATACTTGATCGTAATATTTGTTGTCTGATAAAATTTTTCTGCCATTGATCAAGTTTTTTGTGTTGTAGTGATGACCGACTGGAACATAATACTTGGATTTGAAGATTTAACTTTTAAGGCAAGATTGCCCATTCCCAAATTTGTGCAGGAAGAGCGATGTTAACCTCCTTGTATGCCTTATCCATGTGTCATCTGCATGAAATAGACCAGTGTAGGCCATTTTCACTCAAAATTTTGCGGAAGGATGAATTAAATAACTAATGTGTTGGTTCACGAACAACTTAGAAAACTAATATGGAAGTGGAGCTGGCTACGAATTCAAAGGTCTGAGAAACTCTGCCAGTATTCTTGTACAACATGGAGCCATGCCTTCGCTTTGCAGTATTTTATGACTATGAATGCGGTGGTGAAAGTGCCATTCTGTTTGTTTTCTGCAATAGTTTTATTGTTTTATTTTGTACCCTTGTTCACAACCTTTTATTTTTTGGGCTTTTCATTTGATTTGTTGCCAATTCGTCTCAAGTTTACCCGGCCTTCTGATACAAGATGCTCAGTCCTCTTTACTTTTGCAGCAATGTTACTTTTCAGTTGCCTGGCTTTTTTTCTTCACAAGTATTTCGTGAAGAAGATGATGTGGAGTATGGATTTCCAAAGCTTTCATTCAATGAAGCAATTGAGAAGTCACCTTCAGAGAATGCTCCAGCAGCCGCAGATGCAGAAAATTGTCTTTCCACCCCAAATGAAAGGCGTCATCATATCTTGGAAGAGGTTGATGGTGAACTTGAAATGGAGGATGTGTCTGGGCACCTGAAGGATGAAAGACCGTCTTTGATTGGCGATATTGAGAAAACGGGTTCAGCTGGGATTATGGAGCCTTCCTTAGAAATCTCTGCTGAGTTGCCTCCACTGCCTGATGGGTCTCCCCCTCTGCCTCTATGCTCTCCTCCTGCAACTCCACCTTTGCCTACTTCACCCCCTCCGTTTCTCCCACCATATACACCTCCTCCTCCTCCACCACCATCATCTCCATCACCACCCCCTCCTCCGCCACCTCCTTTACAGCCACTCCCCATTCCTCCACCTCCCATTTGTCCTGGTCCTGTACTGCCTCTTCAGCCATCTGTGCAACCTCATTCATCCATCCTGTCTCAACAAGTACGTGGGCTTCCACCATTACATGTAGCTTCAACCATTTTACATCATCCTACTCCTGCACCGCATGAAACTTATTTGAACTCTACTGTAAGCATTCTAGATTTTCTTTTCCTTTATTTTCACTTGTTTAGTAGCTTGCAATTTATAAGTTCTTTTGTTTTCAGGGAAATAGTTCTAATGCCCCCCCTACAGATTCATCTGCAAGGCATGAAGTCCTTCCTCAGCAGGCACCTTACTTTGTTCCCGTTGGACCTGGCAGTTTGGGAGAACCTTATGGATATAACTTATCGAGGTCATTGGAATATGCACATAACAGTGCATATGTAAGTACCCATTATACTAAGCCTAATCAGACATTCGTTTCTGGCAGTGTTACTTTTTCACGACCACCTTTGCCTCCAACCCCTCCTCAAAATGCAACCAGTCAATTTTCATATTCAACGCCCACAGTTCGGCAACAACCTCAGGTTCCTATGCAGCATCATCCAGTACATGCACCATATCCTCCACCTTATTCCCAGCCTAATTTGGCTGAGGTATCAAGGCAATTCGCTCCTGAAGAAAGATGGAGGATCCGACCAAACGAACTTGGTATTGATCACCAACAGGGGATGTGGATGCCTGCATCAAGTTCCAGTTCAGGCCCAATTTATGTGCCGGAGGGTGCGTAATACTTGACATCCGGTTTTACATTAATACGTAATTCAGCCTTCTTGTTTTATTTTATTATCTTGTATTTTTCCAACTAGATGAATTTTAAGATGAAAAAACTCTGAAAATCTTCCAAGAGTGCTAGTCTTCTACAATCCAGAAAACATATTGCCGTTTCTTCTTGCAATTTAGAATCAGCAACCAATTGGTTCTACGTTTTACAAGCTTTTTCCATTTCAAACACTGCTGCAGATCAGTTTTGTATTCTACTCCCACATCTGCCAAGGCCTCCTCGTCTTCAATAAGACCTTCAGATTTTTCTTTTGGCAATAGAGTAGAGTTGTCACCTCCTGCTGATACAGTGGGCTGAGCAAGCCCCTACAGCACCTAATCTCGTGATCATGCCTCATGCTAAAGAAATATACTACTGTTACTCTGTACTACTACTAGTGCTACTGTTGTGCACATCTGGCAAGCCCACTTGTGGCGGAGCATGTTGAGTGTACACATGTATAAATTGCTCTTTTCTCTACAGGAAAAGGTTTAGATGAGATAGTATTTCGAAGGTTTTTGAGTATTCATATTCACATCCGTCGACGGCTACTCCAGCCAGTTCCTTGTTTCTTGCTGCTGCTTTTTGGTTTCCTTTTCCATTTGCTTCTCGCTGAGCTTAATGTATTTCTTTGCTTGTGGTCATAGAAGATGAACTGGGCGAGTGTGGTAGGAAGGGTGAAATCCGTGAAGGGCTTTGGATTGCTACAATTAATCCTGCCACAGCGGGTGAGCGACAAAAAAAAGAGGGTGTCCATTTTAGTAGATGATCCGAAGGATAGTTGCAAAAGGTGGCATTGAGCTCTGGTTGGGCAAGTATTAAGAAGTAGGCCTTACTTGGGGATTGTTAAGAACTTTGCTGAGGGTAAGTACGTTTTATGTGTGACAACTTGAAGTCCAAAGGATGAAAGGAGATGTTTTTATCTTTAGATTTCAACAGCAACGTGAAGTATATTATCGATTTCACCGGATCCACTTCTTGAGTCTGTCTAAAGTACTTAAGCTGTTCCTACAAGCTAGCCACATAATTACATCATATCTAGGAACTCTTTTCTTATTGTAAACCACCTTTTACTAATCCACTTCATCCCCATGCCCACCTTAGGATTTTATCGAAGTCATCCTGCATTCCTGATGGAATCTTGCAGCAAGTCATCAGCTTTCTGATGGATAAACCACTGGATCTCTGAATTTCTTCTACCTGAGGTCAAAACCATGTATGATTTTGAGAAAGATGCTCCACCAAAAGCTTAGGACCATGGCTTCCTTTTATGCCAGGAGATTATACGTGCCACAGCTAGCCTCAAGGATGCCAGTTATCAAGCAAACATAACGTCCTCCTTCTGTTGCATGGAGTGTTGTATTAGAGGCTTCGAGGCCAGTAGGCTTCTATCTGAGAGCCTGTTTTCGTCTCCTTTAGCTTTACTGTGAAAGTAGTACTGCTTATTTTAGTTATGTCGCTGCACTTTTCAGTCAATCTTGGGATCTGGATCATGGAGAGAAAGGAAGCTTCCTGTTTCTTTGGAATCTCCTTTTTTTTCTATTCTCTTTGTTATTATTTTCTTACTATGACGTTTTGGTTTGACATAAATTTAGCTTCCAATTTACTAATCTTGGTGGATCTTCATTGTGCAATGGAACATAGAAGATATTGGCTTATTTGTCTTAATTTTCTCTAATGTATCGGTAAAAGGTTGTGAAATCCATTTCCGCAAATGACTACAAAGGTTGGTGTTCCATGAATGGAGTCAAAGAGACTTTTTTTTTTTTTTTTTTTGGTTTGTGTGGGCAGTAAGTTAGGTAGGCAAAACTTGGATGGTAATAGCTTAAGGTTGAACAATTACCGCTGAAGGGAGGACTATAGGGTGCAGGGGACTCTCTCTCTCTTTAAAATTTTTTACACTTTTTTGCTCTAAAACACCCCATCCCAACGGATGGCTCCACTCCACTCGCTAAAAAGGGTCAAGAAAATAAAATTCTTCCTTAATTCTTTTTGATATGGCTACATCTTTAAGATCTGTGTTCGATATGTAACATGTACTCAAGCTTGATTTCAAGCCTAAAAAATCGTTAACCCTCCAATCCTTAAGATATGAAGTCGACAAAGGAAAAATTTGCCGCAATCCCTCCATAAAGTCAGGGATGGCAGACTAAAGTGGAACACTATTATTGTAGGACAAGTTTATGAAAATAGTGCTTCCTTCTGAGGAGCAACAAAAGTTTTCTAGAAATTCAAGGAGTAACAAAAGTTTTCTACAAATTCAAAAGCTAGACGAAGACCATTTCATATTTAGATTCCAATCTAAGGCTAGCAACCAAAAAATCTTGGATCTCTTTCCTCTGCCTTTTGATAACAAAGTCTTGTTTTTCTGACCGTGTAATCCCGAGAACAATATCGAAAAATTAAAATTGAATGTTATTCTAGTTTAGATTCGTCTCCCTTTCTTGAGGTTACAATACTTCAACCCTACCATGTTAGGTAGAATTGGTACTGCTGATTAGAAGTCTATTTTTATAGACAGACCTATCACTGTTTAGAGTAGAGTAGCCTATGCATGAATTTGCATCGAAGATAAAGCTGATGATCTTCTTAGCAAGGTGAAGCTCATATATCTCAAGTTGGAATTAGTGGATAATACACCAATGTCTCCTCCCCATATTCTTTGTTCTTCCATGATCTCATACTATGGATGGGATGTTTTGCCTTTGTCCTTTTGAATGGCTTTAGAAAAGGTCACGCCAACATTATGGCTTCTATAACTTCTATTTTTCTTCCATGCCCCGGTGGATGTTTTGTATGAAAGCCTGAGAGACATTGCTTACTCTGGTACTTATGCATTATGGGTTGGATTTACTTTATTTTTTCTGTTTTAGGGGCATTTTAGTTGGAGGTTGAGGACTTCGGTATGCTTTGGTTCCAAATTTCACGATTCCCATTCCCCTTTTTATGCAGACTGGTGCATTTTAGCGGAAATTACACGCTCCCCAAAAGACTTCTTGATAACGAGAAATTTAATGACTAACGAAAAAACGATGAATAATAAAGAACACGAAGAAGAATACGAAAGATACAAAGAACACGACGAATGTGAAGAACAAAGATAATAACGAAGAACACCCTCTGTATGAACACAACTTCTCAATGAACCTTGTTAGACCCGCTGTTATCCACGTTGAGCAACCGTTGCTTCATCATCAACTTTCTTGCCAAGAACCTTGGTGTACCATTGGAAAGCTTCTTGAACAACCTGAAAGATGAATTCAGATCACAAGCCTTGCTCAAGGGATTGATTTAATTCAAAGGAAGAAGCTTGAGCAAGATAAACTTCAAAATGACTCACAAGAGCAATGTCTCAAATTTCTCAAATTTTATTGATGAAAGGGATTATCAAAATTGTATACAAGGATGCCTATTTATAGGCTTCAAAAATCCTAAAACTTAGCAACAATAAAAAGGAATATCCTATCTAAATTTCCTTATAAATATCCTATCTAATTCACATTAGAAAAATATCATATGTAATTTTCCTTATAAATATCTTATCTAATTACATAATCCAAAATAATTAAATATACGGCATATAGGATGCCGCATCACTTCCCTCCTTTTCAAAAGGATTCTTCCTCGAATCTAAATTATGTTAGGTGTCTTGGACTTCAAAAATATTAACCCAACGAGGGCCTTCAGAGGTGTGCAAAGGCTCAGTCTATTTTGCCTTGAATTCCACTAAAATCAATCCAATAGAGGTTTGAATCTCACTGGCTCTCGTGCGAGTGAGTGGAACTCCATCATCATAAACTTGTGCTTCGTATCCATCATCGAAAACACACGTATCGTCCGCTGTATTGGTTGGATGTGATTCGGCTCTATTAGGATCACATGCAATGCTCCTCGAATCTGCACGAATAGGGAAAGACCAGTAACATTAAAAGTTTTTGAAACATTATACTTACATGAAGGAAGACCTATCACATATGCATTGTAATTGGTCCTTGCTAGCACTTTGAATGGTCTATCTCCTCGTGGATGTAATTTGGACTCTCTTTCAGAAGGAAACCGTTCCGCAAGCGAAGCCATGCCAAATCACCAGGTTGGAACACCACACATTCCCTTTCTTTGTTAGCTTATTTCTCATACTTCTTGGTAGCGTGCTCAATTTGATTTCTTACCTTCTCATGGAGTTTTTCAAAAGTTTTGCCTTAGACTTACCATCAAGACTAGAACGCTCATTATATAGATAAACCCTGGTTAATAATGGGTGACTTTAATATTATGCTCAACACTATGGGGAAGCTAGGAAATCATAGATTAGATAGGAATGCAATAAGATACTTCAATGAATAGATACAAGACTTAGATTTGGACAACACTCCCTCTAGAGGTTGTAAATATACATGGTCAAATAGAAGAGGGGGTAATAACAAAACATACTCGAAGATAGATCACATGTTCTGCAATAAACATTGGAAAAACTTTATTCCCCACTATTAGCTAGTGTATGAAGCTCCTATATCCTCTGACCACTCTCCAGGAGTTCTATCCATACAACATAACCATAGTTTTGGTCCTAAACCATTCAAATTTATAAGGGCTGGATGAAGCACCCTCTTTCAAAAATACCCTCAGGTGAGTGTTGCTTGAGGAACATACTGGCAATCCAATGCAAATCCTAGCGGGAAAACTGAATAAATTAAAAATTCCCCTGAAGCTACTAAATAAGGAACAATATGGAAACATAACTAAAAGAGTGGTAGAAGTTAGAAACCAGCTAGAAGAAGCCCAATTGAAAACCACCCAGAACCCTCATGACAATCAATTGCAAACAAATGAAAGAAACTCCCTAGAGGAATACACAAGGCTAATAACCTTTGAGGAAACCTTCTTCAACGAAAAATCCAGAATAAAATGGATGAAAGAAGGTGACAAAAATACTAATTTCTTCCAGAGAACAATCAAACCTTACAACGCTAGAAACAAGATTATCATGTCACAAAATGAGGAAGGTGATATGATAGAAGACCATAGACTAGTCGGATCAACAGCTATAAGTTACTTTGAAAAGCTGTTCGCTGATCCATACCCATCAAGGAAGCCAGATTAAAAGTGGGAGGGGAGACGTTGTCTGAAGCTCAAGGTCAATCCCTCATCCTGCAAGTAACTAGGTTAGTGTTTAAGGAAGCTCTATTCTCTATAAACTCGAATAGTGCCCCTGGGCCGGACGGATATTCAACTGTATTCTTTAAGGAAAATTGGGACATAATAGGCGATCTTATGAATGCAGTGGAATACTTTTTCAAAAAGAATTTCATGTGTTATCCTATTAACGCAATCTCTATTTCCCTCATTCCAAAAGTTGACAATCCTATAATGATGAAAGAGTTTAGCCTATCTTATGTTGTAATATCACATACAAAGTGATATAAAGATATTGACCCGTAGGATTAAGCCACTGTTGCCCTCAATAGTCAGTGATAACCAATCTGCCTTTGTTAAAGGAAAGACAATTCAAAGTAACATCCTCTTCATTTATGAGCTAGTGAAAAACTAAAAAAATCAGGTGGCCCAAAAAGCTTTGCCATCAAACTCAACTTGATGTGCTTCCCACCCAGATTCATGAAATGGATCGAGCTGTGCATTACCACTGCCTCATTCTCCATTAATTTGAATGTCACCTTAACTAGTAACTTTGGAGCATCTAGAAGTTTAAGACAAGGAGACCCTCTTTCCCCTATCTGTTCATCCTGGTAATAGAAGACCTTACTCAACTACTAAACAAGCAAACCTGTAACAAAACTTCCCTCTTTCATCCTAAGTGTGGAAAACTGAATATCACTTCCTAAGCATTTGCGGATTACCTATTTATCTTCTCCAAAGCAGATTCCTACTCAGTCACCATCATCAAGAACACCTTGGAACTGTTCCATTCCAAATCTAGACTGAAACCCAACTTGCAGAAAAGCATGGTATTCACCTCATGCATAAGTACCCATGCACAAAATGGAATAGCTCAGATTCTAGGTATGCCATGGGGAACCCTACCTATAGAATACCTTGGAGTCCCACTAACTGTGGGCAAGATTAGCTCCACAAACTGTAGTCCTTTACTTGACAGATTGTCAAATAGAGTCAATAGTTGGCAAATAAAAACCTGCCTTATGGGGGAAAATTGCTGTTAATAAACATAGATTAACAGCAATTTGTAGATACTGGACTGCATCCCTTTTCCTGTCTAGGAAAATCATCAAGGAAATCGAAAAAGTGTTAAAAGGGTTCCTAGGTGGAAATACTAACAAAGCAAAGGTCAAATGGTCCACACTATGTCAACCCAAAGATAAAAGCGACCTTGGCATTAATGACCTGAATTTTATCAATAATGCCTACATTATGAAGAACATTTGGGATATATGCCAAGGCAAGGAAAGCCTTTAGGTCAAATGGATCCACACAGAGATATTAAAAGGAAGTTCATTTTGGGAAGTAAAACCGAAGCCTTGAGACTCATGGATATGGAAGAAAATCTTGGTTGTAAGAAACAAAATTAAGGCAGAGTAAACAAAGTGATAGATGATGGGGAAACTACCTCTTTCTGAAATGACCTATAGCATCCATGGAGGTATTAAAATCCAACCACTCTGACCTTAAAAGTAAAATTCATATCCCTGGCAATGCTAAGGTGTCCACAATACGAGCTAATGACAAATGGATGATTCCTTTTGGTAGGAGCTGGGATGAACAAGTAAGAGAATTTAGTAGCCATTGCGAGGGTCGTGAGGAAGCAGGGGGAAGACCAATGGACTTGGCTACCAAGTAAAAAATTCTCAATTAAGGAGGCAGTTAAGGCAATCCAAGTGCAATCACCCTTAGTCAACTGGAGTTCCATTGAATGGAGTAAATATTCTCTTCCACGATATGCAATAATCCTTTGGATTGTATGTTGGAAGAGAATGAATGCTCTGGATAAACTTTACTATTGGGGCATATCTAACTCAAATATTTGTCTTATGTGAAGGAGCTGTGGAATCCCATGAACACTTCTTTTTCCATTGCCAATTCTCCTATCAAATCTGGAAGGCCTACTAAGCTAGTTAGGTTCTAACTTTGTATGGACAAACTGACAGGACATAATTGAAGTCCTTGGCACATTCACATACTGGCAGACCAAGTTACAAAGGAACCTTGTGAGGTTTGGGCTTTCTGCTGCGGTGTACCATTTGTGGAGAGAGCGAAACAACCAAGTATCTCAACATACCAAAAAGGAACCTAGATGCATTCTCAAGGATACAGTAGGAACCATTTCCTTTGCAGCAACAGGTTGGAGAGGTTACAAATGTAATAGGTTTAATTGAAAAATTGGTCTATACCTTGGGCTATCAAGGGATATCTTTACTAAATCTAACTCTCAGCAGACTCACTAATCACTTTTGCGTTAAATGGAGCACTCCTATCTCATGGAACTAGCATATATGTACACCACAGTAGATTTGGATTTGCTATGGTTGTGTGTTTGTAGTGTGCTGCTGTGTTTGTGTTGCTGTTTTTGACTTGAAGGTTCCAAGTTGGAAAAATGGATCTGAGATCAGCTACTAGGCTCTCGGGCGAGCCAGTCAAGTCCACTCAAACTGGCCTAGGAAAGCTCAAATTGCTAACAAATGCAGAGGATATAATTCATAACCAACATACTTGCCTCTCTTCATTGTGTAGCTCAAATTGCTAACAAATGCAGAGGATATAATTCATAACCAACATGCTTGCCTCTCTTCATTGTGTAGCTCTGGAACCAATGATAGGAGAATGGTTAATTGTGCGGAAGACTCAAGGGAATTCTCCAAATCCATCACGTCTCTCCAAGATTACAATGCATTGCCATCTTATCCATTTTCACCTGTCTAAGACACTAATTTTGGGCGATCTAAAGAGTTAGGCACTCAGTCTTCATGGGAATTACTAAGTGATGCGGATTTAAATGACCACTGTTGACTCCATGCTAGTTTGCTCCACCACCATGATAGGCATTGCGGATGTTGAATCCCTAAATTTTGTCTCGACAAAGTTTATAGTTTTTCTAGGGCCGCTTTTGTGCAAATTGTAGAAAACTTTGTCTTATTGTATTTTGAGCCAGCCTAGACACTGTCTAGCTTGCTAAACACCTATCCAAGGTGCTAAACCGATGTAAATATCCCTACAAGGGTATGTATATGAAAATTTTAATTTACCAAAAAAAAAGGACAAGATCTACAACTGGCAAAACATTATCAATTGGCTCTCCTCCTGCAACTCTTGGAGTTTTAAATTTCAGAAAGACATTGTCCACTTTGGATTTTCGGCCTCAGTCTATTGCATCTGTAAAGAGGGGAACAAATGTCTTTATCAACAAATTGGAAGAGACACTCAAATAGTAATAAAAGAAATTCTGGAAAGTATTAGGTACTCTGCAGACTTTTGGAGTGGGTACAATAATAGTAAGTTCAACTGGGAGCTTTCTATTAACCTTGGCATCACAATAAAAATTCTCTCACAAGCTTGGCCATCTACCTTTGTCTTGTTGCATAATGTTCTCTTCTGTTCTATTTGTATGCCTAGTTGGCTAATTTTGTACATTTTGACCCTTCTTCAGTTCAAGGTTACTTGGCCTTCACTAAAGTGTTTTTAAATGGCTCTTTAGTATTAGTCTATGTCTAATGGTTAACACAATATATAATGAGCAATTGATCATGGTGTTGCCTATTATAATGACTATCTATTTTATACATTTTGATTATTAATGAGATTTGACTTACAAAGGAAAAAAGACTATAGGTTGTCGGGCAATTGGTTTCCCTTTTATATATGGAACAAATGGTCAAAACATCCGTATTTTTCAGACCAGGAATGGATGCTTAGATATAGAAGATGAGATTTGGTGGAGGGTGTTATACTTGAAGAGAATTTATATGATCTTGAAAAGCATTGCCTTCAATAACATATAGCATTTCGACCCTCAATCCTGCGTGCAGCAGGAAGAGGCCTAATTGATTGATGTAGATTTGGATAAAAGTTTTGCCATGTGATCTTGTTATTGATTGGAAAAATTGATTTGGTCACTGCCACAGTGCCACGGTCAGAGTTGAAAATTGGTTACACTATTCGATGCTTTGTGCGAGACATTCTTTTGGATTTATGGGCTATTTCACAAAATGTTAATAATAATATGCGATGTATAATTACAAAAAAAAATAATATGCGATGTAGGGCTTTCTCCTGTAAAATCATGCGTATTGTTGTAATCTGAACCGTTTACATCTGACAGGTCATTTCAAAGCCCCTGTTGAAGGACTTTCTGTTGGTAGTGCTAGTTTCATACCTTCTGCTGCAAATACATTATCTAGTGGAGCCTCAGTTTCAGGTTCTGAGTTGAAGTATTTTCAGCGTTTGCAGAACTTATCAGATTTTATTTTATTTTATTAATTTTTCTTTTTATTAACCATAAGGTCCTGGAGGTCCGCATATTGTTTCTGGCAGAGCAGACTTGTCTTCAATTGGTTGGAGGCCTTCTTAGTGTGGCGACTCTCACGAGCATGCGCTTTTGCCCCTTTTCTCGTTACTCACGTGTAACAATTTTTTCTTCTTTACTGTCCAAATGTGTTCTTCGTGGTGTATATTTCTCATTTTTCTTTCTGCTATGTGCTTGTCGTCTTTTTTTGCATATTATTTAGAGACTTCCTAATTTCAAAATGATCCGTATATAGCGTGCTGCTGAAGTTGCGTCTATATCCTGAACTTGCTTTTGTCCAGCACTCCCCGTCCCTTGCCCTTTTCAAGTTCAATGATGGCAGTAATCTTTCTGTGACTTTCTTGCATCTTTTATAGGACTGTCATATAAGTTTATTGGATGCAAGAAGTGTTTAACATGCATTCTTGCTCAAGTGTTGTTTTATATCTTTGAGTTTGTTTCTTGTTTGCATACATTAATTCTCTTTGGTGCTTTGTTCAGATTATTGGTGGACCACACATGCTGAAATTGTTACCGGGAGTTCAGAAAAGGAAAATGCCTGGCCTGCTTAAGCAGTTTTGATTGCTATGAAGTGTTGCCGGCCCTGCCCATTTCAGGATTGTGTATAATGTAATGCTCCTAACTTAAGCATCTGTCAAAATTTGAATTCTGATTTACTGTTTACCAGTAGATTGGGCTGTGTAATTATATAATTATCTCACTGAGCTAGTTGAGAAGATATAATTTTTCTTCTTGGCCATTTTTGGCATATATATATATATATTTGCTTTGGTGATTATCATAAGTTTGTCTTCTCTTTCTTGCATTTTCTTATCAACCACTTCTAATGCAAATAATAATAGCAACAGTAACAACAACAATAATAAGAGTGTAGCTCAGATTTTTTTATGGTTTGATAAGAAAAGAAAAGGGGGTCTTTTGGGGGAGATAAAGGGTTACTCTTCTCTCCTTTTGTGGGTTTATTTATTTATTTAACTTTTTCCTCCGGTGTGTGTGGGGTGTGGTGGGTGGGGTGGGGTGGGGTTGGTGATATTATGCCTGTGGAGTAAGTAATGGAGAATTGTGCGCAAACCATTATTCTTGAGCTTTCTCTGGTTATCTTGGTAAAGCATCTAGTGGTTGTTCAGTACGAATGAGCGACTGTTCAGCTCTATCCTAATTAATTCCCCAACTCCCATCATCTTTTTTCCTTTCTCCCGCTTCTTCTTTTGTCCAGAGAGATGGTATTCACTTTAGACTGGGAGGAATATTGTCGCTCTCACCGTTTACTGGTGTATGGAGTTGTAATCGTCTTAAATATCTGTGGGCACTCCACTGGGCTTGTGCATTGGAGATTCCTTACCAAAGATTGCTGGAGGTAGTCTTTTGGTTTTCCCTTTCCCTTGCCTCCTTCTCACCCCCAACACCCCCCCCCCCCACCAAAAAAAGGAGGGCTGTGGGTGGGCCCCTTTTCTCTGTGGTTTTGTTCCCCTAAGATAGTATGCAAGGGTCAAGAGGTTGCATCGGCCACTAAACACTTCGTTATTCATTCCATACTATGTGTATGTGTGTGTTTGTATATCTATAGCACCCTTCTCCAAATAAAATCACTGCATGTTATGTGAAATATTGCATGTATCGGCATAGTTTATTACATGTTTTATATATTGTATGTATGTATATATGTAGTAATGTGGAAGACAGTCTGCTGTATACATTATATGCGTTTTGCTCCTCTGTTTTATTTTATTTTTCTATTCTTATTTATATTATTGAGCTTCTTATTTGTCAGGTTGAAATTTATGGCCTTATCACACTTACGGACGCTTAAATATGCTTCAGCTAACTTATGTAGAAGCTAATAAAGTGCTCCCTCAGTCCCACGATAACAGTCTCTTTTTCTTTGGATATTGTAGAAATGTATGGATAGAATATATGATTAGTATGTATGTAAGGAATGGAATTATGATTAGATAGGGGCCGGATATGGTTAGATAGGAGCCGGATTCTTCCTAAGTTAGGGATCATATTGATTCTCTTTTGAATTAGTTTTGAATTATTACCTTAGATAGAAAATCCTGTAGATACTATTTATATACTACGACATTTAACTAGCTTCTCCTCAAGACTATAAATAGTCGGATTGTACAACATTGTTGACACAATAATAATGTATTTTCCTTACTTCCTATTTCTTCATGGTATCAGAGCCAACAATGCCACACACTCTCTAACCGGCCGAAAAATTCTGCCTCTGCAAATACAAAACTCACCCAGAAAACTCCATCAATTCCGCACGACAATGGCCACTGAGTCATCAACTACTAGTGCCATTGAGCACACTTCCACTCTAGGCAACAAAGCCGGGGCATGGTCCGATTCCCAGAACGGGATTCCAATGGTAATAACCGGTCACAAGTTGACTGGCTACAATTATCTCTCCTGGTCAAAAGCCATGAAGATGTTTATTACTGGAAAGGGCAAAAAAGATTACATTACTGGTAACGTCACAGCCCCGACTATCACTGACCCACGGTTCCGTAGTTGAAAGGCCGAAAATAGTGTGGTGATGTCCTGGCTCATAGGGTCTATGGACCCGGACATCAGTGAAGATTTCCTGCTACACTCAACAACGCAGGAAATATGAGTGGCAGCCCAAGAAATGTACTCAAAAAAGGACAATACATCCGAGCTATATGAGGTTGAATCACAATTGCAGAAAATAAAACAAGGAGACATGAATGTCACCAAATATTTTACACAACTCACACGGGCATGACAACAAATAGATGCTTTTGAATCCATTAATTGGGCGTGTACTGCGGATGCCATGTTATATAAGGAGCTGATAGAAACCAATAGGGTATTCAGGTTTTTGATTGGACTAAACTCTGACTTGGATGGTGTAAGAGGCCGGATCCTGAGTATGAATACCCTTCCAGCCTCAAGACTGTATTTTCAGAAGTGAGACATGAGGAAAGTAGAAGAAAACGGATGGTTGGTCCGTCACTGATGACCACTGATGGGCCAGCTCTCCTAACAAAGCGGTCATTCCCTTCAACCGAACGCCCAAGTCCTAATACCGAGCGTCCTGCTACCAATAAACCCTTCTGCAACTATTGCAAGAAATCTGGTCATACTGCAACAGAATGTTAGTAGTTGCATGGTAAACCCGCAACTGGCCCCGAGCCTCGGACGAACGCCAACTGGAGGTCTTCAAGACCACCTAACCAGGGCTATGCAATCAGGGCCGTGTCTGATCCACCAAACAACAACAATCTTCCCACTAAGGATTAGTTACAAGCCCTACTAACACTGCTGAACCAAAAAACAGAATGAGGGCCTAGAGCCTATTCAAGCGTCAATGGCAAACCTCAGTACAATTCCGGTGACAAAAGGCAGCCATGGGTAGTCGATTCAGGAGCCTCTGACCATATGACAGGGGATGGTAAGCTCCTTTCCAATTATACTAAATTTTCTATAACTAAACATGTTACAATAGCAGATGGTAAACAGGTCCAAGTATTAAGATCAGTAACTGTGAAAGTCAATCCTAATCTCACTCTCTACAATGTATTACATGTACCACATTTGAAATTGAATTTACTCTCTGTAGGGAAAATAATGACTGACAATAACTATCAAGTATTATTCTCACCTACTTCATGTTTGTTTCAGGAAAGAAATTTGAAGTAGAAGATTGGCTTTGCTAAGAGAACAAGAGGACTATTTCTGCTACATATGAAGCGCACACAACCTAGTCCTCTATCCAGTTGTCATAGTACTAAACCTCTAGAAAATATCAGTTGTAATAAGGATGCATCCCTTGACCATATACTATTATAGCATGAAAGGCTAGGGCATACCAACTTTCAGTATTTGAATAAAATTATGCCTATTTTATTCATTGACATTGATCCAAATATGCTTTTTTGTGAAAACTATCAACTTGCAAAATTTACAAGACATGTGCATCCAGTAAAATCATATAAAGAAAGCCTACCATTTAATTTAATACATACTGATGTATGAGGACCTTCACGGGTAGCCAATATCAATGGAGCAAGGTGGTTCATCACATTCGTAGATGACCATACTCGCTTAACCTGGGTCTACCTACTCAAAAGTAAATCAGAGGTTGGACAAGTAATCAAAACCTTCCACAACCTGATAAAGACCCAGTTTGGTGAAAAAATTAAGATTATAAGGTCTGACAATGCCAATGGATACCTAGAATAGAACTTAAAACAATTCATGAATGAAGGAGGAATTTACCATCAGACATCGTGTGTAAACACACAACAAAATGGAATTGCTGAAAGAAAAAACAGGTACCTATTAGAAGTCACTAGGGCGTTGATGTTCACAATGCAGGTTCCAAAACATTATTGGGGAGAAGCTATAGTCATAGCTGCTTATTGTATAAATAGGATGCCCTAAAAAATATTCCAATACCAAACACCGAGACAGAAACTATTCACAAAGTACCCACATACAAAACTACTATCTGGACTCCCACCAAAGGTGTTTGGATGTACAACTTATGTATATATACAGTCAATCAACAGAAGCAAACTAGATCCTAAGTCAATCAAGTGTATGTTTATTGGATACTCAAGCACACAAAAGGGTTATAAATGTTATTGTCCCTATACTAAGAAAATTTATACTACGTTGGACGTACACTTCAATGAAACGATCTCATTCTATACTAATTGTCAATATCACAAAATACCAGAAAGTAGGTGGAATATACTAGATGTTTGTAATATTGAAATTCAACAACAAACTGGCAGGCAATCACCTACAATTGAGGCTCAAGAGGACCAACCTAGTTCACCTTATAATGATACATCACTAGAGGAGGGATTTAATCAGCCTACAGGCTACCATACTCAACCACCTATCATTAAAGTGTATACAAGGAGATATACCAACAAGCCAGGAGAACCGGAAACCTTGGATGAACAAGCTATCTCACACCCTGACTCACTTGATATAGACAACAGACCTATAGCCCTAAGAAAGGGGGTAAGAGAATGTACTAAGCATCCGCTTTATAACTTTACGACCTATTCTAAATTACAACCATAGTTCAAGGCGTTCACTATCCACCTGGATACTACTTCAATACCAAAAAAACGTCCATGAAGCATTACAAGTCCCACACTTGAAAGAAGCTATAAACCAAGAAATGGATGCCCTCTTAAAGGCTAAGACATGGAAACTTACACTATTTCCAAAGGGAGTAAAACCAATAAGATGTAAGTGGATATTCACCATTAAATACAACTCTGATGAGACCATAAACAGGTATAAGGCCAGACTAGTAGCTAGAGGTTTTACACAAACTTATTGAATAGATTATTTAGAAACATTTGCCCCTGTAGCCAAATTAAACACAGTAAAAATGATATTCTCAGTAGCAGTTAATCTTGATTGGGAACTATACCAACTACTATTCGTTTCCCAACCGTCTTCGAGGTCCCTGCAAATAGTTGAATACCATTGAGGATATCTTGGGATTTTATATTAGCCTCCCCTCCAATGCTCTTATGTTGCCTATGCTTTCTCTTCTTCCGTATGGTGCTGGACCAAGTTTGAGCTCCTCCACCTGGATCTTTGGCTAACAATTATCGCTTGGAATCCAATCCAAGATGCTCTGCCACTGAAAGAAAAAGAAGTGGTTTCCTGTATCTGCTCAACCCTCACAAAATCTTATCTTTGATCTGTTCACCGGCTCCAGAAGTGGAAGCTTCTCTCAGTTTGTATCTTTTACTGTCCCTTCCAACTGCCGTGGTGGTTTTCCATTTATCAACTTATCTGGTTAATGCAAATGAATAGTAGTTTATCTAGTTGTTCAGATGTTTTGCTGTCTGTCCTTCACTTAATGCACAAGTGAGCCTTGTATAATCCTGTGGTAGTTTTACATTTATCAACCCATTTATCTTACACTTTTTGACCCCTCACAAAATTTTTCCCTGGTTCTGATGCATGAATTTGTATTGGGGGCAGCAATCATCATTCCGACTTGATCAAGGTGCTTTTGTAGATGTCAATTCCTGTTTCTTTGCTCTATACTAGTTTGGGATACTTCCGGTAGAATATATATAGGGAAGGAGAGCTGTGGTGCAGGTTAATAAGCCTGTATTATGTGTGTTGTTCTCCTCGTTTCTCTAATGACCATGATACCTAGTTTCTAGAAGCTTGACTTCTGTTTAATTGAAAGTCCCGACGGTTTTGCATGTTATTGTTGGGGTTACCTACGTGTTTTCAAATGGCAATCTATGTGCCAAGCTAGAGAGCTTGCTTTCCAGTTTGATAATAATTCTGTCTAGCCAAATGCACTGCCCTTTTCTTTAATCAATCTCTTCAGACCAGCGCTGAATCTAATCAGATGAAAGAGAAAGTCCCGTGCTAACATGAAATAGAGTGGCTTTTATCTTTTCTGATTGGGAGGATACATTGGTCTTTTCGCATTTTGCATTTATTCCTGTTGCTTTCTCTATATTTCTAGTCTCGTTGGTTTCGTTGGCATGCATGTGTATTCCTCTTATATTTTCATAATTAGCTCTCCAAAAAGTAAAGCCTTTTCAACTCAAAATTAGATGCTACTTCTTACAACTAAGATTTAATCGTGACAACCTCTGGCAAAGAGTTTAATGTAAATTTAAGCTATGTTCATTTGCAATTTGATGTTGCTTTGCAGCGTTGGTGCGTGCTCTTTCTCTTTTCCTGATAATGGTATTGGCCAGCTCTGTGAAAGAAGCTCCAAATATTAAAGAACGTGCTAAACGTCTTAGGAGTGACTACACACAGGCTATTATGGGGCAGCATCTTCTGCATGCAGACTTCAGGAACAACCTTGCATAGGCCTCCCACCCTTTTTCCCTTTTTGGTGTGTTTTCCGGGAAGTTAGAGGGAGGAGACATGGGTGGTGGATGATTAGAAACCTACCTTGTTTGGAAGGCCCTCTTGTGACATGATTTGTGGGATTTGTCCCTGGCATCGTTTAAATTTTTGTTTGGCATAGCCTGCCAAGCCCATGGGGCTGGTATACACATCATAGCTCGAACGATGTGCTACACACAGCAGTTAGTTTAAATTTGAGTGACTCTAACCTATAACTGTGAGTTTTCCCCTCTAAAGTTGTGTGTATGTCCACTATGTTGTTTATTTGCTTTGGTTTATTCGACTTTGTGTTGCTTGATATTCATTAATTTCGGATCCTCGTCCCTGCGTGGAGGCCTTGAATCAATGCTTTTTATTTGTGTTCTATTTACTATTGCTCTTTTATTCTTGTAAATGTTTACACACTGCATCCCTCGTCAACATTTCTGTAACTTCGAATTTATTATTCTTCTTCTGAAGTTGGAATATCTGAAGGGGACATGGTTGAGGTGAACTAGTTTATACTTGTGCAGGTCTATGCACTGAAAAGTTCGCCTGGTTTTTCAGAGGGTGGCTTGTCAGCGAACAGCGTCTAGGTATCCCGGCGGATATGACTGCGCTGTGGTTTTGAGGTAACTATGTGAAGAGAGATTTTAAGCTGAGTAATATTTATTCTTGCTACACGAGGTGTAGTTTTGGCTCTATAATTGTTCATAATGTAGGAGCAGGGTCTGGGTTGGTGGATAGATTTGCCTGGAAGAATATGTTGATAGTTCTTGTTGTTTGCTTGGAATCGTTGGCAGAAATGTAACTAATGTATATTTTTAACTGTCAAAGTTTTGCTTCTTTTCTTCTGTGGTGCAAATGAAAACAATTCTGCTATAGTTCCAAGATAAAGCCTGATGAAATGAGCATTTTCTATGCTTGCTGAGATAACTTTTAAAACTGACAGACAGCATTGTCCAAACTGAAGAGTTGTGTTTTAGTTTTTTCCCATTCAGCTGTTGATTTTATGTATCTTCACTTTTTGAGGGTTTTCGGCAAACAAACAAAAAAGAATGAAGAAAAAAGAATTTACTAAAAAAATAGATGACAAGGAAAAAACCAAAAAAAAAAAAAGGATGAGAGAGAATATTATGGAATACTAGTGTGGTGCGGGATCCTGTGACTTTCTGACTTGAGGAATGGAGAACTGTAAAATTTCAGTGCAGTTGCAGCAGAATTAGGTATATATATGAGAACGTGACAAGCATGAGCACTTCAAGATGACTAAGCCTAGAGTACTCGGTTACATCGGGTTTGTACTAAAGATTTGCATTACGTCTGTACTTATTTGTTTTAATTATAGATAAGTTCACTCGACATGCTCAAGAGTGAGTTCCGTGGAGAATGTTATTTGCAGATGGCATTATGTTGGTGGATGAGACTAGTGAATGAGTCAATGCTAAACTGGAATGTTGGCGGGAGATACTAGAAGAAAAGAGCTTCAAATTGGGTCGAAAGAAGACAGTATATGAAATTTAATTTTAGCAACAAAAGAATGACATTGCAACCTTGTGTGAAACTTGGGGATCAAAAGATTCACACGAGTGAGAGTTTTAAGTATTTTTGAGGATCTATGCTACGGGAAGATGAAGGAATTGATATGGATGTGAATCACATGGTATAAGCAAGATGGTTAAAGTGTAGAAGTGCGTGAGGTCTTCTTTGTGATAGTAAAGTACCTTTAAAACTTAAAAGAAAATTTTATAGGACGGTAGCAAGACCCGCACTTTTGTACGAGTCATTTTGGACAGTCAATTATGAGCATGAACAAAGAATGTGAGTGGCGGAAATGAGAATGTTAAGATGAATGGTTGGACCTAAAGAATATATAAAATAAGAAATGAATATATTAGGAGAAAGGTTGGGGTAACTCCTATAATTGAGAAGATGAGGGAGTCAATGTTAAGATGGTATGAACATGTGTAAATGCATCCTGCAGATACACCTGTTTGGCGGTGGTAGAGAATGAATGAGGTGTATGTTAAACATGGAGGGGAAGACCACATAAGACATGGAGAGAGACAATAAGGAAAGATATGACTTGTATGACAATTGGAGAGCATATGGTCAATGATAGAGCACAGTGGAGACGATTCATATAGCCGCTGTCATAGGAGGGTAAGATTAGGTTACGTATAAAAAATCAAAACAAAAACAACTAAAAAATAAAGTAAAAATAAAATGCAAGAAAAAACAATTGAATTATGTAGTTGACCCCACATAATGATAAAATGCTTGAGGGTTGTAATTGTGGCAGAATTAGGCAGTATGCTTTGGATGTAAAAGTCATACCTTGACTCTGAAAGCTTCCACCGTTTTAACCTTAAAGAGCTTCGTGGAAGATTTAAATTAGGTCGTTCATCGGCCTCCTACAGGACTTGGTGACACAAAGTGTCCAAGCCTAAACCCGCTCTGGAATAAGGAGTTGACGGCAGAGATTAAACACACTGGATGATAAGATTCGAACAGACAACTTTGAATACATTCTACCAAGTATCATTTGAGCTATGCCTTAAGAGCAATTAGGCAGGATTTTTTTTGAAGTTAGCGTTTAAGGGATGTTATCCATTCTTTCCGGATGGGATTGTGGGGATTTTAGTTTGTAGAATGTGTTATTTTGTGATTAATATGCAGTTTTCATGTGTGAATGTGACTTTTACTTGCATATTGTTTTCTATTAGTTGCATCAGTCGTTAGCCCAGACACATACGAACTGTTTACCTATCTTGAAACAGAAGGTTCTCGTTTGGATTGAAGTTTAAGATGCATGTATGGTAATTATATGAAACGCAAAATTTTTGGTATGGGACAATTTAATGTTGTTTTGGTTCGTATTTCTTTGTTTTCATTTCCAATTGAAGGGTGTTTGCTCGTAGCTCCCGTTTAGAATATGATGGAATAAAGCAAAATGGATCACTAAATTAGCTGCCCTTCTTATATTGTGAAGTAGCAGTTGATCGATACAGCTTGACGCATCATTATAGGTCATTGGAAAACTTCTGTGTGTTTCTAACACATGAGTATGGTTGCGTACATATGACTCCCTCCCCATATCTCACTATAGACGGGAGCCTCTAAGGTAACAGGGTAATGTTGTTGTTGTTGGTGGTGGTTCGTATCTCCTTGAAAGTAATAAAAAGATTGCAAGCTTTCTCCATCATCATAATACATGTTTGCATATAATCTGGTTTGAAATAAACCTATATAGCTTCATGCTCACAGGCGTTTCGGTTTGAGTTTGAGAGGCAAATTAACCTCCTTTTTTTTCCTTCCAAAAATTGTCATATACAGCATAGACCATAGCGAGAGAGAGTTGAGGACTGATACAACAAACTAGAGAGAGTGGCTTTATAAAATTATGTGCCCTAAAACATCTCTTACAATAAAACAGACAAGAATCATACAACATCCTGATTTTATTAGGGGCAAAATTGGAAAAATCTACGGAAGATCAATTTTGACCTGCCTATATCTAGTATTCTTCTGTCTCTATTGTCTTGTTTGTTTTTTCTTTTAAGTTTCTGGTAGCGTCTAAAGTGAATGTAGGAGCTGGACTCATGGTATAATCGTGGAGGTCGATCCTGAAAGTTCCAAGGCCTCTAGTAGACGATATTCCCTAGGTTTGGTTGTCTTTTCTCCCTCTAATGACTACTTTCCCCTCAATACACACACACACATATGTATGTATCTGTCTTATATACATACACATAATACATCCCCACACACACACATACATATATATATACACACACAAAAAAAACACACACACATAATACATACACATAATACATAAACAGGCGCTTGTGCACACACACATGTAGATATGCATATACCAATGTACACACATACGCATACGCATATACATGTATACAAACATGAAGGACCTCAATACAGGTGGTGGTATGGCTGAAGAATACATGGCTCATTTAAAGACAGACCTTGATTGGTCCGTAGGTAGTGTCAGCTTATTTTGGGATTTCAAACAGAGGAGAAAATTTTCGTGCGCTTAGTGAGATTTCTATCGCTTTAATCCCAGTAAGTATAAACCCCTTTGAGCTTAACAGAGTTTTAGACCAATGTCATTTTGCAATTCAGTATACAAACAGATTTCGTGGGTATTAGTCAACCCTCTTGAAGATTGTCATCGGGCATGTGATAGATCCCTCCCCAAGGGGCATTTGTACATTAAAGATTGGTAACGTATAATGTAATCGCAACTTTTGAATCTTTTGTAGTCTTAGCATTGGTATGTCGGGTTGCGAAAATCATACAGCCTGGGAACTAGATATGCCTCGGGGCTTTGGTAGAGTAGAGTAGAATTATCTGTGATCAATTATGCAGCAAATGTGTTCCCCGACCAGGATAATTCGATTTATCATGCATTGCATTGCATTGCTATTTAGCCAGATCTGTGTATAATCAACCGGGTTCCCCAAAGTTTAATAATGGAATTTCTTTAATGGTGGTGTCTGGAAGAAGATATGGGGCTTGAAAGTTGAAGGCAAAAGTAAAATCTTTTCATGGTGATAATGAAAGTTCGTTTTCAAGAAATAAAAATATAAAAGAAGGGCTTCCCTACGTATTTCTTTCGCGTCAAAAATTCAGGAACTTGAGCTAAAGAAGTGGGCTTTCAATGAGTATAAAAGATCTTTCCCGTTTCCCTTGGGGAGTATAAATGTAGTGTATCAAAAGGCAGGGGGCTAGAAGAATTCAGATCCAACCTTAAAAGGCATGAACCTGAGAAATCTCTTCACCTGTGCACGCTTTCTATCACCTTTACATGCCTCATTTACAAGAATTCGTTATGCCCATATATACGCCACTACTAGATAAACTACATCGTATGCAAACATAGACTGAAACAACAACAACACATACCCAGCATATCCTAATGACAACAAAAGCTATCACTAAGGTCTGGGAAGGATAAAAAACAGACAAACATTACCTCCATCCTAAACATAGACTGAAAACAACACATACTGAAAACAGGAACAATAAGCATGATCATGTATGCAAGAGAAGAATGAAGCCCTTTACACAGTTTTAGAAGTAACTGCACCATGTATTACACAGCTTTAAAAGTAACTGCAACATGTAGATGGAGTCAACTAATCTTCCTCTAGAGTCATAAATAGCACCTCAAGGTATAAAGGTCAAGATGATCAGGACAAACGAACTTAATATGTATGTAGTATATGATAAGTGTCCAATGTTCATTTCCTAATTGATTTTAAAAAAAAATTAAGTCCAACTTCCTAAGTATACTCTTCCTGTAATTTGAGAGAGCTCAAAGCATGCTTCAATAGATCTTCTGCCACCACCAAATATTGTATTATGAATGAAGGCCAACTTCTCATTTAGGGAGGGGATAGCTTCTTCCCCACAGCAACAATAAATTATATTGAATCTTCCCAGTGTGTTTATTCATATACTCCTCTCTTTTCGCTACAACACTTGATTACTGAACAAGCTGCAAAGTAGTTTCACCAGTAACCTGGACAAGCATAAGCAAATGTTCAATCAACTGCAGCCTTATTTTTTCGACCAGATATAGGATTAGGGATGCCATCAAAAATGGGTCTTGCTATGGCTGTGGTGGAGAGCACGTTCAGATCTGGTTTCAGACTCCACTTTGACGGGGGCCAAAGGGACAACAAGGCGCTATTATCGGATTCTTGCAAGCTGGATGTACTTGATGATTTCCTGAAACCAATTACTTTGTGCATAAAAGAATCCCCTAAGCCGACAGGAGTTGAATTTGGATTATCTGCTTCAGCATCTGCTCCTGAAAGAAAACGGTTGGCCAACTTGGATCTCAAACCCAGGCTTTTGACCATAATTGCAGAAAAGCTACCTCCACTGCTGTTTTCCTCCTTAGAATACGAACTAAAATCTGCTTCAGATTTCTGACGTCTTCTTACATGCAGCCTCTTGATCCATTTATCAGAATCATCGTTTTTAGCATCTTCACCAGATCCATTCTGAGGCAGATCTCCATTTTCCGAAATAAAACCATTAGCTACACTTTTACACTTCCGGTGAATGCCATGTGGTGGATTAGTGGTTGAGGGTTTGGTCAAAGTTCCATCCTCCAGATGATGAGCCCCTCCATTCTGATATGCAGTCATCTCAAAACCCTCAGACAGTGATTTCTCATCTACCGTTTTAAGACCATAGTAATCCCGTAAACTGTTTATGGAAGATGAGACTTTGTGCTGAGAGGAAGATTTCAATTTCAGTGACTGAAAGGTATCAAATAAATCAGAGTGCCTGCGTCTGCAAGGGTTCTTCTTCTCAAGGCTACTTGGCCTACAAAACACATCCACAAGGGCATTTTAAAGACTATTAAAACTTCAATAGATAAAACAGAGGACGAATACAACTATAACTGTGATCTGAACCTCTGCAACTAGCTTAAAAGAGTTTCTACTTACCATAACAGGAAAGGAAGCAGATGAAAAGAACAATTTTGGTTGGTCAGTTTTCCTAGATAGTTTCAGCTATAAGACTAGCTTATTAGCCACCTCTTTACAATCATTTACCAAAGGACAATTTTATTCTGGTTTTGTACAATCTAAATCACAGCAAACAAGTACAATCATGGCTGTTTCATAGAAAAAGTACAAAATGGATAAAGCCTCTAATAACAAGAGAAAGCGATATATCTAGAAGAACGTGTCACCAAGGGTCCAGGGGATATAGATTTTACTTTGGGGTTTCAGCATCACTTTTTATACCTACATCAGAAGAACTTGAAAAGCACCAAGCTCATATACTCGACAACTTCGCCTGAACAAGTCTTGTCAACGCTATCAAAGACTCTTTGCAAGAAGCTTCAGATTAGAATAAAAACGACCATGTAGCAGGCTATACCTTAAAAATAGAACAGAATTTGCAACAGGAACTATACATAGATTCAAGAACAAGGATAAGAAACTTCTAATACTCCACATTCAAGTTTGAGACCCATCATGTCAAGAAATCTAGAATATAACATGCACGAGGGAAACTAGATAAAAAAGGTAACTCAATCATCATCGTTTCTAGACTGTTTGGCCCTCGTAAAGGTTAGAATCCCTAAAAGATGCATATCAAAGTGGTTACTAATGATCCATAAGAAAAGTGGTTTGACACAAAATGCTAAGCATATGATTGATACAGGACAAACACTGCTCTCCAACTGAGATCTCTTCTCACGATTACATGATTTGGTTCTAAAGATTCTGAAGTATCATCTGTCTACTTCCAATAAAATAACTAAGTTCTATTATTTGCTATTTAGAAAAGTTCGTCACACGAAATTTGAAGTGTCAACATCACCGGCAAACTTAAGTTATCTGATCAAAATAGCAACGGAGCACCTATTTCCCCACAAGCCTGAACTCTGAGCAAAGACAAAGCACTAATAACAAGTTCAAGTACTCCATAAAACAGGAAGATCTTTCTCAATTCACCCAACGGGAAAAAGAAGAGTAAAGAATCAACCCTGATGACTCATACCTTTGTCCAACATCAAAACTATTTGACAGGATGGCCGATGGCGGATGCCTACCAGGTGATGGTATTTGCAAAGTCTTCAAAGCAAACATTTGAGAGTCTGTCACCAACCCATTTAACTTTTTAATGTCGGCAACCTGATGAGTCAAACAGCTCCAAGATGCTGATCAAAATACTTAATTCCAACTTCTTACAAGGAAAAAGGTTCTTACTAATACATTCAGATATTCAGAAATAAGAAAGTTAACTATACCACTTGAATGACAAAATTGTACGCTCTACTTAAACACATCCGGTGCATTCATGCTCTCTGATGTAGACAAAGAACAGTAGTTCACTACCCGGCTTATACATGAACACAACCTTGTTTATCACCTTTTTCTTTTCCCCAAGTATCATACTAAGCTCAGAAATCGAAAATAACAACAGAGATCTTCGCAATCCAACTGTTATCACTGATAAAATAACTACATTGCACTAGAAAAGCTATGAAGTTCGTATTTGAGGAAGAAAGGCTTCTGGGAAACAGGAAGCGTTTTAATATTTTTCTAACGGTCACAAATATAAAATTAGAAAATCGTGATCGCATAATTAATCAGATGCCGAAAACCGAAAAACGAAAAAAAAAAAAAAAACTGAAGTAAACTCCAGGAAATTTACCTCAACCCCGTATTTGATAGCAACACCAGCGAGCGTATCGAATTTGGTGACATGATGAACAATATAACTCAGACCGCCGGAACCGACAGCTCCGTTAGACGGCGGAGATGAATCAATAGTAATACTTTTCAACGCCGATGGCGACGGAGTGGAGAATGACGCAATCCCATTGGATCCACCAACTTCATCCAAATATCCAGTCTCCTCAAATCCAATCCCTATCCCTCCATTCACTCTCCTGGCCATTCTCCACCCTCCTGATTCTCGATCTTTATCTTCTTTTCCTAAATTTCTCGGAACTCCTAATTTCTAACCTCATTTCTACGACTCCTTGCCCTGAAAAATTAGGGTAAATTCTAAGAACATCTAATTATTTATTACAGGATTAAGATTAAATTGGTATTTAAGTACAATTAGAGACCTGCGATGAATTAATTTCTTGAAGTGTATTGCAAATTATGGAGAGAGAAAGGGGAAGAAAGGCAAATCAATGCGGGCAAGAGAGAGAAAGGAGGGAATTTGGAGGAGAGAGGAGAGTTATCTAATGGAGGTTTGAACTGGAGAAATTTTCCAAAGAAAATCTACCACTCTTTTGGCTTTGTATTTGTACCTTCTGTCTTCAAATTGTCTCGACTAAAGTCATCTTCCATAATGGAAGGGGAGGAAATACAAAGTATGCCTTTTTTTTTTTTCAAATTTTCTTTTTTTCGTGACAGCAATAAACTTTGTTTCAAATGAAAGTCTTTTTCTATTGAGTCCAATCATTTTGTACATGGTCCTATATATAATTCAAATGTACAATCTAGCTATAAATAAAGAAAAAAGATTACAGGATTTGATTGTAATTTAAATTAATTCTCATATCAAATATTCCTGATCAATAAGATTACGACCTTATCTCTTAACACTTCTCTTAAGTTGTGCAGTGGAAATACCAATACTCAACTTGCACAATGTTGACTCGAAAGCCCTTCCGATGACTGATTTCGTAAGGGTATCTGCGAGCTGATCTGCAGATCTGACAAACTGTAGTTCGAAAATTCTTCCCTCGAGTTTTTCTTCGACGATCCATTTTGCTCAATACACAAATTCAAATTTTTCGGTACGAGTAGCCCTCATCACAAGCCGACCGAACAGCTCCAGATCAAAGAAAGAAGGCAGTTCCGCAGTCTGAATTGGTATTCTTCTTCTTTTATGGAACAAAGAAAACAGAGGAAACAAGAGAGCAAGACATATGTCCCATACCCGAGCGACCAATACGGGCGGTAAAGGGGGTGTCCCCCTATCTGGGGGTGAAGGTGGGTGGGTGATAATGGCGAAGAATATATGTACCGAGAAATGAAAACATTCTTCCGTAAAAACGGTCTTATCCATCAAACCTCGTGTCCCAATACGCCTGAACAAAATAGCGTTGTCTAATGAAAAAGCTGGATTCTACTCAACATGACCCAAGACATGATGTTCGAGTCTCATGTCCCAAAAAAATTTTAGTCCAAAGTGTATCTTTGTTAGGTACGCTACCCATCAAAAATGATAACGGTGATATAATTGCATCACTCGAAAAATCCATGTCACGATAGATTGTGTCTTCTTTGAGTCTGAATATTTCTTTGAACCCCAACCTAGAGCTCAGGAGGAGCACATAGATGAGGCTCTAAATTGGCTATATAACCTCAGGTGTCCAGAGACTGTCCTAGGAGAACGAGTAGATGGCGCCGCCGAGCACGTCTCTCCCAAAGTAGAAAGGATCGACGAGCCACTACCTGCCAATGAATCTTCTTTGGTGGATGTCTGACAAAAGTGATTTATATTTTGATGAAGAACTCCATTCCCCACTTTACACGTTATGGATAACACTAATACCTCGGAGAAGCAACAAGTATAGGTCCTCTCTCCAAGAAGAAAATAAAGGTGTACCACCAGAGCGATAATCACCGGAACGGGTGTCCTAGTCATCCAAATATCTAGTAAATGTGGCATGGGAGCGAATTGTTTAGTGTGTGAAAGGGTTATATGCTTCTTTGTGTTTGGAGTCCATCTCACGAACAGTCGAGGAAGCAAGTGGAAAACGTGAGAGAAATGTGTGTTACCAAAAGAAAGAAACACATGAGGTGTCGATGGGTATTCACCATCAAATATAAGGCAGATGAAACCATCGAAAGGTATAGGTCCATACTAGTGGCAAAGGGTTATACAAAGACATATTAGTTATCATTTCATCTAAAATGTTAAGTTTGTGGAGAGAACAATAATTTGTTCATTTATAGACTTAAGAATATTAATTTATACATTTATAGAATTGAAATAAAATTTCAAAAATACAAAAGTACGATTGAAGATTGACTTGAAGGTTACACTAATGGTTATCATTTTCAAAGATTCAGCAGGATACGATTAAGATTCTTGATAGGGATATTCTTTATCCTTGCTTATGGTTCAATTGGAAAATGATGAGTATCTTAAAAAAAAAAAAAAGAATCTAAAGGACATAAAACTACGTGCAAGTTTCCCTAGTAATATAAGCTTCTATATCCATTACATGACTCGAAGCAGCTTCAAGATTTTTAAGATGGCAGTTGTCTCCATATCATATTACTGTGTTTCAGGTACATATAGAGTCAGGGGTGTTATTTGAAGCAAACTTTCTATCTTTTAGAATAGAGGTATTGTTTGTCTGCTTCTCACCCTCCCTAGACCTTAGTGATATTTTTGCAATTGTTGGATATAGAGGGTTTGATTGATTGATTGATAGTTGTCTACATATAGTCAGCTTATTGTACAAAGTGTAGAGTAAGGCTGCGTAAATCAGATCGAGAAGCGATCCGATCTTCCCCAGATCTTGTGCAAACACGTAAGCCTAATGCATTGGAAACGTCCTTTAATGGTCTACATATGGTCAGTTGTCATCTAAACTGAATAATGTGTTGATAGACAAACACCTTTTGCGTGGTGTTAAGTATTCTTGATACTTGCTGGTCTGTAAGTCTACAACTCCTCTTTTGCTTTGGCAGTCTTTGACGGTTGCATTAGGGCATTTTCATCAATTGCAAAAAGACGGGGGGGGGGGGGGGGGGGGGTGCAGAAATGGTAACCAGTGAAGGTGCGATATATGTTACGTCCAAATGAAATGTTTGTATATGTTATTAAAGAAAATGATGCTAAACTAATTACTTAATAATATGTGGATTTTGAGTTTAAAGTTTTGAATTCTGTAAAATAGGGTAATCTATAATTTTACACGTGTAATTAGATATTTTATATAGGAAAGATCTGATAACTATAATTTATGAGATTTAGTCATGTGTTTCCTCCATTATTAGGGGTGACGATCTCATATACGACACAAAAGCACGATTCGAACCTGACACGTTCCTCGTGAGTATGATTATAGCTTTGACATGTTTCATGTAAAAATCGGGTAAAACTTGAAGCTTACCTACTAAGAGTGGGTCGTGTCCAGGTACGACAACAGGTTACCCATTTATTCCCGCCATACCCAATTTTTTAAATATATTTTAGTTATAAATTATAAATTATTAAAGCAAAAACTATAAAGTAAAAAAAAAAAAAAGAAAATCCTAAAACCTCAAAACCTAATCAATGATTCCCAATTTGATTCAATTTTTTCTTATCTTCTGCAATTGTCTTCTCCGCCCCTACCCATGATTCTGCATTTCTCATCTCTTCACTCACTCTTCACTCTTCTCACTTCTCACATAACTGTCAGCCGGCAAGCAAGAGGTCTTGGTTCTGTTCTAGCAAAGTTGGTGAAGCCGAAGGACATGTTAAAATTCGCTTCAAACAGAAAAAGACATTGTAGAGATAGAGATATTTCAAATTTATGATTTAACTTTTATTTTCTAAAATTTAAAATACTTTCTGTCTGGAGGTCTTCCATTAGCGACACGACGTCGCCGTCGCCGTCCCCATCCTCCTCGCGTGAGATATTCCTCTCTCCTCCCTTCTTTTATCACTTGACTTTCCACCTTCTTAGGATCCCTTACCTTACATGTGTTCTTTTTGTGTATTTCTTTTGTTAAATGATGGATTGTTTTTTTTTTCATTTTATATATTTTTCTTATGTATCAGATTGATGATTATTTGTTAAAAGTATTCCTTTTATAGTTTTATGCTATAATTTCGTGTGGTAAAACATTATTATTCTTATGGTTATAGCAATATGTTATTACGTCACGTCATAGGTAAACATCGTATACCTGAAAAATACACGAATGACCCGTACAACAACAAGTTTACCCCATTGTCTTAGAGGATCCCGTTTATGGCGGAGTATGGAGGGGTCGAATGTACGCAACCATACACATGTGTTAGAAACACACATATGTTGTTTTCTGATTACCCATAATGATGCGTCAAGTTTTGTTGATCAACTGATGCTTCACAATATAAGAAGCGCAGCCAATTTAGTGAGTCATTTTGCATTATACCATCATATTCGAAAGTCAAGGAAGAGTGTGTCCTTGACTTCATTGGAAATAGAAACAACGAAATGACTCGTACATGACCTGAAATATTTGTACTTGTCAAGTTTGTGGGTATACCTGATACACGACACGAAATCTAACCTGTATAGGTTTGGGTATCTATTTTTGTACACACGGGACAAACTGGTAAGGTATGAGTCTGGTACTTTAATACCCGAAAAACACGAAATACAAAACATGACAACTTTTTCTCCCTTATCTTTTATTAGAATAAAGTCATGAGATGTGACATAGATGATATAATGATATAAAGGGATTTGATAGAAGCTAATATTCGCATATTGTGTAGGGCAGTAAAAAGGAATCCTAGTGCAATTTCATTTCTTTGTTCCTGAGATATCATTTTCTTCAAATAGATACAAGATATATATATATATGTAATTCAGAAATTATATAGAAAACAAAATGCAGTCATCTGGAGAAACACTACTCACATAAACTTAAAAGGAGAAAATCTGTAACCATCCTAATGATATATTTCATAACATGTTTGCTCAACATAATTTCAAGCTGCCCTCAACACCTTCTAACAACCTCGAATATCGCGTATTTGATCATTGGCCGCCTTAAAGATGCATAAATCTATAAACAAAGTACCAGAGAATGAGAAGATAAAATCTTTTGAAAGAATGGAACAATCATCCAAGAGCAGGAAGACTTTGTTAATGGTAGCTTTTCACAGTGATCTTAGCTTGAGAGCCCCCTTGAATATATACAAAAGTACAATCTGAACCAGGTTGCAACACTTTGATCCCATGTGGAAGTTGATATGTGTTCTTCTCTTGGGTTGGAGAAAGACCCCACAGGGTTCCTGTAAGGCCTTCAACTGTCAATTTGAGATCTCTTATTGGCTTCTGCGACTCGTTTTTTATGATCACCTTGTGGCGATAGTATGCACTCGTGCCATTGGTCCATGTCCCAGTAATTCTGTGAACAAACCTAACAGGTGCATCTGCACAAATGGTTCGTGTCACATTTAAGCATCATCATCGTAGAGATTCAATAAAGCAAAATGATTCACTAAATTGGTTGCGCTTCTTATATTGTGAAGTAGCAGCTGATCGACACAGCTTAACGCAATTTTTATTATAGGTCATCGGGAAACAACCTTTTATGTGTGTTTCTAACACATGGGTATGGTTGCGTACATCCGACTCCCCTATATCCCGTCATAAGTAGAATATTCTATGACAATAGCATGCAGTCATGCCATTGGTCCATGTCCCAGTAATTCTGTGAACAAAGCTCACAGGGGCATCTGCACAAATGGTTCATGTAACATTTAAGCAGCATCATCATAGAGATTCAATGGAGCAAAATAACTCCCTAAATTGGCTGCGGTTCTTATATTGTGAATTAACAGTTAATCAACACAGCTTAACGTAATTTTTATTATGGGTGATCGGGAAACAACCTATATGTGTTTCTAACACATGTGTATGGTTACGTATATCCAATTCCTCTATACTCTACCATAGGCGGGAGTTTCTAAGGCACTAGGGTAATGCTGTTGTTGTAGTATAATAGAGATTCAATACATTGGTAAGTAGTCGACCATATTTACCGCAGTGTTTGATAGAAATCAAGACATATAAGATGTAGGAACAGAGAAAAATTCTTTATTAGTTTGTAGAAAATGAGAGAAAGCAGGGAAATTTGCATACAACATTAACTTGATATTGTTCTCCTGTTACAACAACAACAACACTACCACCCATTGCTCCCGCCTATAATTGGGTATAGGAGGTCGGATGTACGTAACCATGCCGATGTGTTAGAAACACACCGAGTTTGTTTCTTAATGACTCATAACTGCTACTTCACAATATAAGAAGCGCAGCCAATTTAGTGAGTTATTTTACTTTATTCCATCATATTCCAAAGTCAAAGAAGAGTGTGTCTTTGACTTCATTGAAAATAGGAAGTGATATTGTTCTCCTGTTACAAACCTGAAATCTGTTGGGGAGGTCGGGGATGTTCTTGATTGTGAGAACCTGTTAGTTCAGAAAAACATATATAAATAAGCTTAACTAGAAACATGAAAATTGGAATCAACATAAATTGTAATTTCCCTTCTCACTTTTCAGTCAATTTGAAAAAACATACACAGATTGTGCCTAACTAGAAGAACTTAAACAGAAAAATATAACATTTAACATACCTGAGGTTGCATAAAGTGATTGCAGTTTTGCAAACAACCCCAGAAGTGGAGCTGCAGCAGATATTGTAGGTTCACTTTGTTCATAGTTGGACCTGTCATCAGTGTACTCATCGGCATTGCTTGGTCCTCCCACGAGGGCACCATGTAAGACATTTGGATTCGCCTGAGGGCTGTGGTACCATCTTTCAAATCCTTCAACACATCCAACACTAGACTGGACAACATGTATTGAAGCTATGGAGGCCCCACGATGGTGAACATGGATTGGATAATTTTGCCCAAAACCCACAATGTAGCTCATTGACTTGGGATTTTTACCAAGAATATAATCAGCCTACACAAGGGTGTCCCATCTTAGCCAGTGTACACAGATAAAGACTAGTGTTCATGATGTGGAGACTTTGGAATAGGATGGAATAAAGCAAAATGACTCAATCTTATATTGTAAAGTAACAGTTGATCGACATAGCTTGACGCATCATTATGGGTCATCAGGAAATTACCTCTGTGTGTTTCTAACACATCGGTATGGTTGCGTACATCCGAC
The DNA here is from genome assembly GCA_036186865.1 of Eustoma russellianum. Taxonomy (NCBI): domain Eukaryota; kingdom Viridiplantae; phylum Streptophyta; class Magnoliopsida; order Gentianales; family Gentianaceae; genus Eustoma; species Eustoma russellianum. The sequence continues at coordinate 18,777,250 of AP025062.1, read as the reverse complement.
CCTTCATACCCCGTCATATGCGGGAGCCTCTAAAGCAATGGGTGATGTTGTTGTTGTTGTTCATGATGTGGAGAAAAGAACTTATGAAATGTATTACTTAATGTCTTCTTTTCTTTTCTTGAAATTGGAAAGAAGATTTAAACTCTAGTTTCGCGAGTAGAAGAAATGTTATTCAACCGTTAAACCTAAAGTTTCTTTTTTTACTTCCCCTTTGAAGTAGGGGGAAAAAGGTAGGGTTCGCCACAAAGTCTACGACGCAAAAAGCATTCACTGCATATAGCAATAAGTCTTAGTCCAATGCCTAACAGAACATATCCTAATGACTTGCCTGTGATCTGGCAAAATCGAGCACATCCTGCGGTTGAGTAGGACCGTTTGGACATTGGAGGACACTCTTGCCCTTGGAGAGGTAATCAGAATACACAGCAAGTAGAAATGCAGCAGATGCAGCATATTGCATGTTATTCCACTCATGCACGTAAATTAGACCACCTTTAACAAGATTATTACATTAATATATACATCAAAACTTAAGTGTAAGTTTTGTAATAAAATTTGCATGAGGACTATCCCTTCATAGGAATGTACTTACCAGGAGTCAAGGCTACGTTGTAGCCGTCATTCTTTTGAAGACAAGCACAAGTGAAGAAATCAGCTTTAGACTTGTATTTTTTGAGAGTAGAAGTATATGCCTCCCCTGCGCCATCCAACAATACCTGCATTGTTCAAGAAAATACACTTCTTATAGGACCGAGAGTGGCAGGGATCCTTAATGGTTGGGGTTCAATCTTTTTTTTTTAAAGAAAATACGAATACAAATTTTCTGTTACATGTAAAATTTATTCACATAGAATAGTTACAATGATTGGTGATATTACCTTGGAGAGAAGAACTTGGACACCAGCATATTTGTTGTCCCAAGAGAACTGTTTGGATGCCCATCCAGTCCCACCCATTGAGTCAGCATTATCTACCACATACTTCAAATAGTATTCATCTTTTGTTGCTCTATATAGCCATCCAGCAGCCCATAGAAGTTCATCCTATGCATCATAGAATTGTGCAAAATATGAGCAAAAGAAAAATGTGTGTGTATATAACACATAGTTACGATATATTACCAGGATCAATTCCTTTAGCCTTAATATACCGCATTCATTATAAGGTAATGAACACAATAAATGTTAGACCGAACCCAATACATTCTTCGAAAAAAAGGAGAAATATGATAGTATATACAGATCTGTCTAGATCTAGTGCTATCATATCAATAAAATGGAATGAATTTAATCTTACTAACCGAATAACCAGAAGAATCATAAAATTGCTTGGCAGACTGGATGGAATCATCATAGGAGCCCCTATGTCTATCCGCGAATGAGAAAAGCTGCATCATTCAAAGAAAAAAAAAAATCATTTTGTTACAAACATGATGTTGTCAGATATTAAGGCACCTTTTTGTCCTTCTTCTATGAAGTACCAGCTGATATGTTACTCCCTTTTTCATATTCAAAGTGATTTGTTCACCAGTGCGAGTCTTAAAGTAACTGATAAGGTTGTTGCTTTATGACATTAAAGTCACAAGTTCGAGCCGCAGAAATAGACTCTTGTACAAAAGGTGTAAGATAAGGCTGTGTCCATCGCGATCCGGTCTCTCTCCGGACCCTACGTAAACGCATGAACCTAGTACACCGGGGACGTCTTTTTATTAATGCAATTAAAAATTGATACCGAAGGGGGGAAAAAGTAAGCGTGCATGCTTCTTAAGAGTTAATTGCACCTGATATTCATACTTTTCCACAAAGTTTTAAATAGCATACATACTTTCATCTAATTTGCTTACCAGCCATACTTATTGGTGAAATTAACACATGACATCTGGCGTTACAGAAGGGCAGATGAAACTCAGAATAGCAGAAGCCACTTGAACAAGATGTCCAATCATACAAGCAATAGCATGAAGGGCCCTTCTGTCATGCAGATGAGTAGGTAAACCTGGTAAAGATACCAAAACCGGAATCGTTGGCGTATCAAATTTAGGTTCATTTTGTCACTTACATCTCATGGCCTGCTATAGTCCAGATACCTCTTCCTCTGAGGTTCATTCACTTGATTACGGAATCTTGGGCTTTATTCTGAATTGAGGAGGCTTAGGAGAGCGGGGATGACATTCCCCTTCTCTTCTTCAATTGCATAGAAGAGCTGTAGAAGAATTGGGGGATAAAGAATTGGGTTTAGGTCTATTTTGAAGGGAGTAATCGGTTGGGACAATGGAGGGAATTAGGATTTAACCAAAGTGGGAAAAGTTTGGCGCCAAGTGTGAGAACAATGAAAAATAAAAGGAATTTTGATAAAAACCGACTATAGTACGTCAATTTCCGGTTGCCGCATGTCAGGTGTTAATTTTACCAATAAGTATGGTTGGTAATCGAATTAGATAAAAATATAAATACTACTTAAAACTTTGTGGAAAAGTATAGATACCAGATGCAATTATCTCTGTTTTTTAACCATAAACTTTTTATACTCCCTCAACTGGATGTGATAATCTTACTTGATACCTCTATTTGTTTTACCTTTTCTCTATTACTTAGTTACCATTATATATTTGATAATCTTACTTGATACCATTATATACTCATGTATAAAACCCGAACATTATTTTATTTTATAATGGACAAGAAAATGAAACAGAAGAAATAAGAGAATAACAATTTGGGACTGGGGGTAATACCTGTTTTGCATGTAGTAGCAAAAGTGATGAGTAGGAAGAATTATAAGGGAGGAAGACAATGGAAGCAGCAGCCAATGCAGCAGCAGTTTCAGCAGCAACATCAGATCCAGGGTGGTCTGAATCAATCTTGTAAGCACTTCTTGATGTTGTCATGTCTTCTGCTCTCTCCCAACAGTAATGATCAGATTCTCCATCACCCACCTGAATTATTTTTTTAAAATCATTTCCAATGTCTTATGTTAGACATCCCCATAGTTATTATAAATATAGGCTACGAATAACCTATGGTTTTAATAGCTGTGGACATGTGTAACGTAATTAATACTTTTGTTTGAGGAATAATTAACATATTTGTAATATTTTCTTATTATAACTGTTATAAATTATTTATATTTACTTTTTGCTTACATATATTATTGATGCTTAATGCTAAATTGGCAGGCTTATTACAAAACTATGTAGATATTATAGGCATCCCAAAATGAATCAAAAACAATATGAGAATGGGATTTTTAGAGAGAAAAAAAAAAGGATATGGTGTGTGTATATATATTGACACAGACACGTGTAGTCAATTGGACCTTGTATTGTGTGATCAATATCAATGAAGGAATTTGCCTTTTTCACCCAAATAGGTGACCAACTGTGGAAACTTCCTGTCTCTCTATGCTATTACATAGTCATGTACTTTAATAAAAAGAATATGTGTGTGTGTGTAGAGAGAGAAGGGGGGTGAAGTAGGCAAGACATTTAATCATAATGCATGAAAGTTGTACCTGTCCCCATAGAACATGAGGTTGTGTATGTGCTTTGATAAAATAATCAGTACCCCACTTTATAGCAGCCAATGTGTGTCCCATTTGATTATGCTTAACAATCTCATTTCTGTACTCAATAGCACCCCATGAAAGCATTGTCACTGTGAAGGCCATTGGCAACCCAAACTTCACATGGTCTCCTGCATCATAGTACCCTCCCACCAAGTTCACCTACATTTGCACCATCAATATGTAACCATATTGATACATACTTTGTATTATAATTGTATATTTTCAAATGTTTATTTTTTCTAAACATGTAGAAATAAGTCCTGACAAGGTGTGCCGAGATGGGCCGACCTGAACAAAGTAAGTGACTGATTGAAGAAAAGTGGATAGGTTGTTAGGCGAAGTTGTGAACTAACCTCTTGATTAAAACCATCTTGCAGTCCAGAATTTCCACGCCATTTCACACGTTGATCAGGAGGTAACTCACCGGACCTTTGAGCTTCAAAAAAGAGAAGTGTCTTCTCAAGGGCCTCGCCGTAGTCGAAACCGGTGGCCGTTGCCGCCTTCAAAACCGACAGGCCGACGGCAAAAACGGATATGACTACCCTCCATGAATTCCATCTCAACATTGCTTGCTGTGATAAGAAGAGTCTTGGGACTTTGGCAGAAGTACTTTTTACAGATACTCTTTGATAGTTTGCTACAGAGTATGTGTATTTATACACAATAGGAAGTTGTAAAATTTTGATTCTGTGATTTGTTTTTCCTCCTAAATATGATTATTTTGTGAGAATAAGAAAGGGTGGTAGCCAACACGTCCATAGACGAACCAAGATTAAGGTTCCCACGTTTGAGTCGTTGACTTTTTAATTAGTTGAGTCGAGTTAAGTTTATCACATCGAAAAACAACATCGGTGTGTTTCTAACATATGTTTATAGTTGCGTACATCCGATTTTTTTATACATCGCTATAACACGTGAGGTAATGTTGTTGTTGTGGATATTCCATACATAGAATACCATTCGATTGTATGACATTTTTTTAACTATCAATAAATTGTTAGATAAGCAAAAATTATAACCACATACCGATCATGGATGCATGACAACTAATTAAGTTGAATATTTAAAGTCTAAAAGAAAGTTGAATATTTAAAAAATTAAATGAAAACGGCCATTTTCACTCTTAATCTTGAAAAACTTTTTCGTTATTTGGTTTCGATGCTTCATTTTGCGTTCTTCATCCCTAATATTTAACAACAAAAAAAGAATTATTCGTTAAATAAACAATTAAAAAAATCATTGATTATCTTTTTACTAAAATTAGATGCATGATATATGTATTTATTTTTCTAAATATTATCCACTATTGTCACAATCCGTTTCTTGATCCGATCTGGGTCCATGGTTTTTATGTCCTTTCTTTAACCCTACGGATTTTGTTTTTCCTTGGAACAAAAACGTCATACCTTGAGGACTCCACCGCTCTAGTTCTAAGGAGCATTGTGGATGATGCAAATAAATAGTTCAACGGTTTTTCTAAATTGGGTGAACACATACGCATTGATCCACTCAAGGTGTCCCCCGCAAACTAGACTTTCGTCCTAGCAGCATTAAAACACTCGCATTGTGCGTGTTCTTTGCATCTTGAACTTTTAGAATCAATCTCAATTCGAATACCAATTAAATTATGATATGGGAACCGGATTTTGTTTTTCCTTGTTTTGTTGACGGACGGTTGTTTTGTTCTACGAAACTCTTTTCGGTTTCCGTAAGTCCTTGCCTGACGCTAAGTATCATTGGTCTACGTACACTAACATATTTATACATACTAAAACATTTATGGCAAAAGTCCACAAAACAAGTACGCTGAATACATAAAAATACACTACAACGCTTGAGCCTTGTTCAATAACTTCAAATCTACACACAGAAAATAATAAGAAATGAACATACAACGTGTTTAGTACAAAAAAATATATAGTCTATCTATCACGACATTTATTTCCTTTGCATATACATGCACAAATACGTATGACTTGGAAACCTCATTCCAATCTATATTCAAACATGGATCACAAAATAACTCTTTATCAGATCTCTATCTACAAAAGAAGTACGGTAGATGAATGCTTCAAGTATTTTAGTACATGTCATTCTAGCCCTGCCAAATACTTAAACATTTCTTCTTCTTGTTTTAAGCATGTGAAATTCTCAAGATTTCTCATTGGTATCAAATTTGACATACAAAATCATACTTAATTAATGACATCCTAAAAGCATGTGAAATTAGACTCACAAACACAAAATAATATGCATGAGACTCACCTAACCTAGTATATATAATACTGAAATGCATGTTATCATAAGTATACTAACTTCTCATCGGTCCATGTTTTTTCAAAGATTTCCTTGAAGTCTTCTAGACATTCCATTTTCTTTTTGTTTTTTATTTGCCTAGAAAGGTTAAGGATTGTTAGCGATGAGCTAAAACTGATGAGAGAAAACATATAAATTGGAGTTGATGGCTTCTCAAGAGGTTGTGATATCGAGTATTGTCGAAAAAGTACATTGAATAGGTGCAGAAACCTAATAGGTGGTTGGTTAAAGAGTGATGGTATAACGTAGTTGCGGTGATCACATGAAAATCATATCATGATGCATACTATTTGGTAACTATAATCATAATAGCTACGAGATATATGTGAAACGATGCATTCTGAGTTAAGTACACTTATAATTTTCCAATGAGATAGATTAAAAAGGTGCGTGGTTGATGGCGTGCGTCTGTAGAGAATGCCCATCAGAGTTATTGATTTAGCATGATCACAAATATAATGCATAAGAGATATGGTAATAATTGTCTATAAAAATAAAAAATAAAAAAGAATCGATATGTGACACGACACCGCAGATGAATTAATTGAGATTTAGGTTGACCACCAAAACATAAAGAGTCATAATGTAATTATGGTACATAAATACCAAAATAGGGTTGTTGGTTAATAGGTAGGAATAAGGAAAAAGCAGGGAATAGTTTTTTAATTTTGAGAAAGCGCTTTCTCATTATATATTAAAAAGATACGTCGGTCATTTGAACTAGACTACATTTCCCCCTTTATTATATTACAGATGAATCTTTAATCAATGGGATTTATGAGCCCTTCAAAAGCCTGAGGAGTATTTATAAATGTGGAGTTGATATGAAACTACCAGTCTCTAGTTGGTCAATTACTCGATGATTTGTTTTATGGTAAAATAGGCGGCGTCTTCAACCTGTGCTCAATTTTGGTAAAACAGAAACAATATATATATATATATATATATATATATATATATATATATATATATATATGCGAGGATTGAGACAAACGGTTAATATTGCTCAGGTTTTGTTGGTTTCGGTCTAATCACATGTTTAGGGGTTCCACTATAAAAGGTGGTGCAAAATATCCATGCTATATGTATATTTATTGGCAAAATGGTTGAAGGAAAGAAAACAAAGTTAAATTTAAAAAATAGAAATAAAATTTAAATACATACAAATGACGTTCCCTGTAACTTAAAACTACAAAACAAGACAATGTAATTAGAACGAAATGAGTATCTCTTTGGCCCTTTCCTTCTTCATCTGTTGCGGATTTCAAGAGCTCCCATCCAAGTAATCCAATGATTAAAGAGAACGTTCAAAATTAGTTGCAAAAAACTTCTACTCATAATAGCCGAGTAGCATGTTTTCTTTTTTAATCTTGACACTAGGGTTCAAGCTTCTTATTGTATTTTTTTTTTAAAAAAAAAGAAACAATTGTTTTAGTTAATCGTGAGGTGACAAGCAAGACAGAGAAGGATTCATTAATATTAGTTAAGTGTTGGTATTCATAAGGAGGAGGTGAACTGCAAGTCTATCGGCTTATGGATGTGCAAATAGCACAGCCACACAAATTAGGAGCGGGATCGCCTGACCCCGCGCGCCTCACCCCCTCGCGACCGACCGCCTCGCGACCATTCCCTATGTGTGTCACGTGTCAACGGATCATTTAATAACCCCTCTAAAGGGGGTTAGGCGATCTGAACGCCACAAATTATGGCACTCTTGCCTCTAAAAAGATCATTTATTTATTTATTTATTTATTTATTTATTTTACCTTTAAAAAAGATCCAAAATAAGCCGCTTATTGTGCAGCAAATATTGTGGAAGGATTCATGCAACACTCTGTGCAAATTAAATTATCCGACTCAGCAACTTTGAAGAGAATGGTGAATGTTCAATATAAAAACGTAGGTAATACATATGCGTGGCGGGTGAAGGAAAACCTATCTTAATTTTAGTCATTTGCTAGCTAGCACACCAATGGAGGAGTATGTTGCTCTTCACTGACATGCTGACAAGCCAATTTGAAATCCAATATTATAATAAAACAACATTCATGTCATTCCTCAGCTCGTCTCAAACATTAAATTTCGGCTTAGTGGGTTTATTATGGTTGTGTTCTAAATGTAAAATTTGAAGCAAAAAAAGCAATTGCTATCGCTAGTTTCTTTTGCATCAACTATGTTACTCAAAAGACTAGTGGCACAATGAAATAATACCACATAAACTTTACCGGCAAAACAATAAGCAAAAAAGTAATTGACCAAAACAGAAAACTCACATGTATCTAATAAATTTGATTGATCAAAGAATAAATCTTGTCATACTTACTCTTAAGACCATTGTATTATAAAATTTGCCTTGCATCAAAAAGGTTCAGGTTGCTCGAAGGAATAATCATCGTCTTCTGTTCATGGATCGGTAGGGCGACCAGCGTTATGTGTTTATTCCACGTGCTTGGAATGTGAGGGTTTCTTAGAACTATCTCGTACGTGGACATTGGAGGCTTACTATTCCTATTGCTATACTTTGTTATTAATGGGCTGCTGCCCAGAACGAGGCACGACAGAGTACTAAAAGTGAGTTGTCCGGCAAATCATGTCACTACACAAGGGTGTCGGCTTAGTAGGGCTGGAGCTTAACATATCAAAGTTATGGATGGCACGTCTCAACCAATTAAAACCTATATACCCTACGGATCTCTACAAGCAATACAAGGGCTTTACGTGAGCATATATGCAATTTAAATGTACTATAGATTTCCACGAAATAAAATAAAACACCGGCCCTCAAAAACTAAACCAGCCTCGCCCCTATCCATGGGATAAGCACAGGTTCTTGAGCTTTGCCGCCTCCAAAAACCATCATTTCCATGACGTTTCTTAAAGCGCTAAAATTTCAATGTGGCAATCCAGCAATCACATAAACAGTAAATTATTAATTAAAAACATAAAAGAAACAAATACTAGCGCACCATGTCCTTCACGCATAAACATGTCAAAATTAACGATTCATGATAAAAGGATCAAACTCCTAAGGCAAGATCCATATTCTTAGCTTACGGTCAAAATCATAAGCTTAAGGCCTACGATACACAAGAAAACATAGCCAAAAAAGACCAGACAAGGCAGAGTCCGCAGAAGAGATAAGCAAATAAAGTACTTTTGGCCCTCATGTGCGGCCACAAACAGCTCTTAATCGTCAAAGGTCGTCTTTTTACCTGCGACAGAACCCATAAAACTAGTCACAGATATTCTATCAATCGGTACGACATCGACTCCAACGCATCATCTGGCCCAAATGCTGGTTAACAACAAATCCTATAGGACAGAATGTGCTACCAGGATTTTTGCTTATCTCAATGAAAATCTTGCAAATCATCCAGAAACAAGCAGTAATGGCATGGCATGAAGGAGTTACGAGAGCAATCAAAGTATCATAATTCTAGCACACTAGTCCATTCTTTTCATTCTGTTTCATTTTACCCCATACTACGCTAGGAGGCCACATATCATACCAAGTACTTAATCGTCATCAAATTTCAGGAAACGTCACCTTTTTATTCTCAAATATCCAATTAATTGGGGCCGTCCACATGTATCTCACTTTAATTAACAAAAACATACCAGTTCCAGGTGTACCCATGCTTGGCTTGTTGTAAGAAGTTCCGCGTCCCCCACCGCGACCACCACTAAAGCGGCCTCCACCACCACGACCACGACCACCACTAAAGCGGCCTCCACCACCGCGGCCTCCACCAAAACGGCCACCACTGTCTCTACCACCACTTCGCCCACCGCTGAATCTACCACCACCACCTTCACGGTCTCTAGGCTTTGCTTCTTCCACAGTTAGAGGATACTCGTTCAATTCAGATTGATCAAGTCCCAAAGCGCTGCTAACAGCATCACTGCTCGCAAAATCAATATAAGCAAACCTGAAACAAGAAAATAAGCATGATCAGAGACATGCATAAAATATCAACAAAACGAACATTCAAAGGAACCAAAAATGCAGAAGTACTGCTGCCTAGATACAAAAAGAACATAGAATAGCAGTCACGAGGAAGAAAGCCTATTTTCTAGTTACTCGTACATGCTCAGACGAATCGGCTGATAAAACAGGTCAACTAGGACATAGAGGTACATAGTATTTGAGAAGAACTATGAATATCAATATTTAAGGATTTTCTAAAGAAAGCGAAGGTCATATAAAATAAGCAAGTGGCTCTCAAGGGAAAGGAAGGTGTGTTATGAGAAGGGGTCGAGAAGAACGAATAGAAGACAACTGTAAACTGTACTCTCGATCCATATCATACCCAAAAAAAAACGCATGCAAGAAACTGAAGCACATACCCTTTCGAACCATTATCATCCCTAGGCACGGCGATTCTTGTTACCTCTCCACAAGAGGAGAAATGTTCTCTCAGTGCATCCTTGATCTGCAATGTAATCAAAGCATGATGTCACTGTATAATCAGAGACTTAAAACTGGATCTATGAAAGTCGTACACATACCTCGTTTTCATCAGCTTCCCTATCGAAGCCTCGAACATATATCGTTCGCCCTTGAGCACTAGGCGTTTTCTGATATGAACTTGCATCTTTTCTGAAAGTTAAAAGGACAAAACCACACTAATTACACAAACAGGGACTCAGCTTTTGGTATCCAACAATAGTACCCAAATTATGGAGATAGCATCTAATAATAGTATAAAAAGGTTTGGGGATACCTGTCATTTGGTGTGTAAGCTCCCCTTTCCTTGGCGGAATCAAGCCTCACAGCTCGACCCAACAGTTCCTGACCATTTTTCTCTTCAAGTGCCTTGACAGAAAAGAGATCATCATAAATAACAATACCCAAACCAGGGGGAGGGGGAGGGGGAGGGGGAGGGAAAGATTTTACGAAATCTTTTAAAAAGACAACATACACACAGCATAAGAACCTATAGTAAGCAGTCACTAATTGCTACACAGACACATCAAATCCACAGAAGAATTTAACCAAACGGTAAAACTGCAGAAAAAACACATCGACTAAAAATGCTTGTCTGCAAAAGCACATTAATAGAACTGCCTCAAAGAGACATCCCTATGGAAAACCAAAAATTCTGGACAGTAGTACCTTTTGGGCTGCTTCAACTGTCCCAAACTCGACATGGCCGAAGCCTTTAAATGCACCATCAGGATGTAAGGCGAAGCGTACATCAACAATTTCTCCACAATCTTTGAAGAAGTTCTCCCTGAGATGGATAATCCAGTATCAGACAGGTTCTCATATATAACTTTGATGCAAAAGAAGTATGGGATAAACATACACATCAGGCTTATCGACTGAGAAAGCGAGGTTCCCAACAAATAACGTTTTTGAACCCGAAGTTTGAGACTGAGCAGAAGGGGCCCTGGCCTGCAATAGTAAAGGCTTGTTTTCGAAAAACAAATTCCAAAAATTCTCTGTATATGAAGAACAAAAACGGCACTTACTTCTTTCTTTTCAGCGCTTGACTTTGGTGGTACAGCGTCTACCATTTTGACATCAGTCCCCTGCATGTAATAAAGTCCATTTTTCAGTTCCAAAGTGCGATTGTGTAAACGAGAAGTAATAGACTTCTTTTTTGTGTGAATTAAAATTTCATATATGCGAATTTACAAAAAGGGTTGCCAGGAAAGAACAACAGACAGCATCACTTGTTCAAAATATAGGTAGCTAAATATCTATCCATATTCTAATGCCAATCTTGAAACTTCCATATTGTAACCACAATAGACCCCCATATCTATGTAGGGGCAACAGAAACTCTAATCAAATACAAGAAAATCAGAATAAGGCCAGAAAGATTGGAGGTACTACAGACTCAACAACCAAAACACTAATCGCAAGCCATTCAACAAGCATGAAATCGGAAATAAACTATAAAGACAAAAAGGCAAGGGTCACCACGACAATAAACTATAAAGACAAAAAGGCAAGCGCCACCAGGAAATGGATCCAGAGAACTGCTAGTTAACCAGGAGTAAACTGTCATTTCCACATTGCATAATCTGCAGCCTACACATTGGAAGAGACAGAAGACCAAGTATGAAGTCACAAATGCAATTAGCGCTAGTTGGCCACATTGGCCATTCATCCTTCAGTGGCACAAAGAGACAAAAAGTTGGACTTGCCATTGATAGAAACACACTTGGCAGTTTCAGCATTAAATTTAACAATCTGTAGATGGACGGCATCTGTACTACATGTACATATCCATCGAGTGGTTATATGATCTCATATAACACAATAGCCACCTCTACTTGTGAAGATTAAACCTCACCCGTTATAGAATTTCTCTAAAGAAAATCAAAGAAAAACCCGTGAGTGACACTAACCAGGAAAGCACCTCCAAAAACGTTGATCTTAGACCTATACAATCTGTTGAGATTTCTTGAAGTTGACAAAAGGTCAGAAGGTGGGTCAAAGCAAACATAGGGAAGAAAAATAAAAGGAATAGAAGATGTCGGAAAAGATAGAACTACTCATCACAGAGTGATGAAGATAACAAAGTTTTTTTTTGTCCATATGCTCATGAGGAAATTGAAAATGTTCAAGAAGAGACCATTAGCTTGAACTCTTGAAAGGTAAATTAGAAGATGAGATGCGTGTTTGATTAAACACAAACCGTAAAGACAACGGCAGTACTGAATAGATTGTGTCATCAAAGTGATTCAACAGAAAATGATAATTACAGTCTAGCAAGAAACAAGACATACATTCTTCTTTGGAGTTTTCTTAGGTTCTTCATCTTCTTCCTCGGAAGACTCTTCTTCTCCAGAAGATGATTCCTCTGAACTGCTTTTGGCCTGGGCTGCATGAGGCTACAAAAGGCAGAAAGCAAAATGAACAGATACACCAACAAGTAAAATATGAATATGGGCAATCAGTGAGAATACTTATTACATATAAAATTTAGCAATTGTACCTTCATAGTGTAAATAGAAATTATTAAAGACATGTATAAAAACGTGATGACAAGGGTAAGGACTCCAGAAGAACTAATCTCAGAGTTTCCTGCAACAGTGGATGTGGATCTGCATTAAGTCCATACTTATTTGGTTTAGTTACAGATGAGCTCACTCGACACATTCAAGATATAGTTATGTACAGCATGTTAAATGTTATTTGCACATGTCATTGTATTGGTGTATGACACCAGTGAAAGAGCCAACGGTAAGCTAGAATGTTGACATGAGACTAGAGGAAAAGAGTTTCCAGTTGACTCAAAAGAAGACGGAGCATATGGAATTTAATTTTAGTAAAAACTAAATGACCTTGGAATCTTGTGCGAAATTAGGAGAGGGATTCACCTGAGTGAGAGGTTTAGGTATTTAAGATCTATATGGAATTGACAAGGATGTAATCATAGGGTACAAGCGGTGTAGTTAAAATAGAGAAGTGCATTAGGTCTTTGTTGTGATAAGAAAGTAGCTTAAATGGTAGCTTATCAGGATGACAATAAGACACAACTGGTGTACGGATATGTATGTTAAGCAGTCAATTATAAACATGAACAAAGAATACAAGTGACGGAAATGAGAATGTTAACATGGATGCATGAACATACAAGGTAGGATAAAATAATAAATGAACATATAAAGAGAAAGATTGTGTAACTCCTATAGATGAGAAGATAAGGGAGCCACTGTTAAGATGCTATGGACATGTGCAAAGTCTTCATGCAGATGCAGCTATTAGACAAGTGCGACACAATGAATAAGGTACATGTTAAACATGGAAAACGCATATCAAAGAAGACGTAGAGAAAAACAATAAGGATATGACATAACAATTGGGGTGCATATGTTCAGTGATAAAGCATATAATAGACAGAGAATTCATGCACCCAATACCATGTAGGGTGTATAAGATTTAAACGAGAATTTTCGGTAAAGGTTGAATCATGGTTAAGATGATATAAAAGTTTTGAAAGATGCGTATTCTAAATTAGTTATTAGGAAACACACAATAAGAGTAATATCTAGAAAACGACTCAAAAACCAAAGACACAAAAAAAACGCAAGAAAAATGATTGATCCATATAGCCGATCCCACGTACTGAGAAAAGTCAAAGCGTTGATGTACCTTCGTAGGCTCGTCATCAGATTCTTCCTGTGAACTATCATCATCACTACTACTCTTCTTTAAACCAGCCTTTGCACTTGATTTAACCGCATTTGGAGTTTCCATGTTCTAGAACATTAAATAGAACACTAAATACAGGACTAGCAACTATTTCAATTTAGAAATTGCTAAAATACTTTTAATGGAAAGAATAGGTAAAAGAAAACATAAACAAGGGCACTAATCACTTAAAACCACACATTAGAAAGTAAGAAAGTAAAATTTCAGAAAACATGACTGCCCTACATAGTGGGAGCTGCGCTTGCATTCTTTTTAGAAACCCCACTACCTAAGGGTTCAACTCATGGAAATAGAGGAAAAAACATATTGAGTGATCAAAGCACTACTACGGCCATAAAACAGAGAAGTTGAACGCATACATATGGCTAGGACACCTTTAGATACGCACAGAAAATGCACCTGCTGCATGTCCGACAAAGTGGCAATTGCAGATGTTTCTGCACTTCACATAACAATGTAGCTTTTCCACTTTACCACACATATATACATATCAGCAGTAAGGAAACATTTTGTACCCGACATAACTCTAACCAATTTAACTCACTGGGAAGCCAATAATCAACTCAGTATTTCTATTTGCCTAGCTCAATCGGATAAATCAAATATATTAACATGCATGCTTGTTAAAAACTGATGTTTCAGCTTCAACCAGAAGAAATTAATAGCTTAAACATCGCCACTGAGCTTGCTGTATCAGATTATAAAAACTTAATCAAGTATGAGTGGAGCACTTACATCATCATCAGAGTCCGTATCATCATCACTAGACTCATCTTTCTTTTTATCTGCCATAACAGGTGTCTTTTTAGCAGCAGCTGCTGGCACCTTCTTAGCTGTAGCCTCATCATCAGAGCTGCTATCTTCTGAATCAGAGTCACTACTTGAGCCATCACCAGTTTTCACACCATTTTTAGCTTTTGCGTCAACTCCCTTCTTTGTTTCAGGAACATCCTCCTCTGAACTGCTATCTTCTTCAGAAGAAGAGTCAGCATCAACCTTCATGTTACCTGTCCCTTTTTCACTCTTGGCTGCAACAGCAGCAGGTTCCTTCTTAGCTGCAGGAACATCCTCATCTGAATCACTACTATCTTCATCACTAGACTCGTCACTAGATTCGTCTTTCTTCTTGGCAGCTGAAACTGGACCACTCTTTGGCGCAACTGACACCTTACCATTGATAACCTGCAAAAGAACCGTCACACATCAACCACAGTCCCATCTACACATAAATAAGAATGCTTCTTTCTATAAGGTGGAGCCAAATAATTATCATAGAATAAAGGGATACTTACTTCATCTTCACTCTCATCAGAACTATCAGAATCCTCAGAATCACTTAACTTTTTCCCACCTTTTGTAGCAGCTGGTGTCGGCTTCTTGGCAGGCGCAACTGGTTTAACTGCAACGCTCTGCAAGAAGCAAGTAAACATTCGGTATTACGAAATAAATGACAAAAACAATGTAAGTCACAAATCAAATCTGGACAAAAGCACCATCCAACAACACATCTGGAATAGTCCTGCCATGTCTAGGAACCAACTCAGGAAGCAACGACAATTATAAGTAGGATAGATCAATCAAAAATGTTCATAATAGAATAGAATAAATCACACAAAAAATAAACAGAATGCCAGTAACTGTTGCCTTTCTAACCTTCTGGTCTTCCTCAGAATCAGAAGAGGATTCATCGCTGCTTTCCTGTTTCTTCACAACCTTTTTCTTCTCAGTTTTGACCTCGACTTTTTTCTCAGCGACACCCTTCTTTTGCTTAAACTTATCGACTTCCTTCTCAGTCACCTCTTTAACCGCCACATCTTTTTTCTGCTTCTTCTTACTCACTTCCTTCTCAATTATCTCCTCTGCTTCTCTCTTGCCTTCATATAGAGAGATAATAATAATTTCTCAGAACAAACATCAAACAAGTAACAAAAGACTACAAATCAAAAGATAAAAAGATTTGCACCAACAACATTACATTTCTGAATAGAATCCAGAAAATGTGAAGAGCAAAAACAACAAAATCAATCAAACCTTTCTTCAACGATTTCGCTGGTACAGCTGCAGGAGCAGCAACCTCAACCTAAAATCAAAAAAAAAAACATCGCAAAAGTCGGAAATAAAAAAGGTCAAATAAAAAAGGTCGAACGGCTAAACCAACTAAAAAAAGAGGTGAAACAGTCAAATGAGCTTAAGGAGAAGATAGTTGCTCACCTTGGATGATTTTTTGGATGCTTTACCCATGTTTTACAGGGTAATATATCAAAGAAATGAATTCGGCCACCGAGGGTTGGGAACAGTAAACCCTGAAATTAGGGTTTAAGGCAAAAGGGAGAGGAAGCGGCAGAGTAAGATATTTTCTGCGAAGAGAAAAGGCATTTATAAGGAGGTGGTGAGTGTGTGAAATTACACGTACGGGCTGCGCTGACTGAGGCGCCGCTTAGTTCAGTTCTTAGGGTTTGTAATTTCTGGCCTCTTTTTCATATTTTCCTCGTCCAACATCAACAATAGTATTAAACTATTATCTTACGATTATAGTGGACTATAGAAGGATCAGATTACGTAATTATATATATTTGTTAGAAATACAGAGACTGTTTCTAGATTACTCGTAATGAAAATTGCTTCAGACTATGTTGATCAGCTGTTACTTTACACTATAAGAAGCGCAGCAAATCTTTTTGTTTTAAGAACCGAGATCTCACTGAAAACAAACTATGTATCCTTTGAGATGGAGGTATTGTTTGTCTTCCTCTCATCCTCCCAACCCCAAAGATAGTTTTTGATTTTAGTAAATTTTATTGTAATAATATTGTGATAGTTATACATTATATTTGCTCTCAAAAAGAGTAGTTACATATTATCTTTTAGAACATATGACTATATTTCTTCCAAAATATTAATATAAATATAATGAATTGCTATCTTAGAATGGATAAATATGCTAAAATTGGGGATTGACCCCTATTGTTATTGTATTATGTAATAGTTAATACGATTAGTATATTTTTTTTATTTTTTAGTATTTAATAGTTAATGTGTTTAGCAAGGCTAAACATGCTTGTACTTCATCGTTTCTTTTGTGTATACGTGATTATCTTCTAATAACACTAAATAATTTTGATTTTAATGGCAGAAGCTCCCTCAACAAGAAAGGTGCTTTACTTGTATAATTTATATTTAGAAAGTTTAAACCTTTTATATATGTATTAGTAAGCTTGCATTTTTTTTATACTCTTGTTTATTTGGCCTCCTTCAAATATGGAGTTGCTTTATTGGTTGCAAAATTGCTCCAAGCACCAAATTTAGGAGCAGTATGCAAACCCTATCGCTCTGATTAAAATCTTTTTTTTTTTTTGGGGACGGGATAATCTGATTACTTTCTTATGGGTGTTGTTTAAAATACTTTTTTTTTTTACCTCTATTAACCTTAGTAGTAATGGTAGATGGAGACTCTTGATGATTTTCATTTGCCAAATCAGTAAATATTTTTGTAGACCCGCACCAATTATGTGACCAAGATGTAGCGCCCTACTCGGGACTAGGATCTTAGCAAGGTGTACCCGTCGTACTCTGCTACGAGAAGTACAAGGCGTCGATAACATTCATGTGCATGTCGACATAACATGTATCGAAATCGTGGAAGCAATATAAAATGTACAAAGCTTATATAATCAACATGCACAAAACAGAATAACTAAGTCCGTGTACATCTGAAGTGCCGCCAATACAATATCAAAATACAAGTCTGAAATAACATAAGGAACTACATATTCTGGTCCATACATCCCTCACTGATGATCTATCTGTTGGATCGAAATCCCTGCACAAACACCACTAGAGGGGGGGTGAATAGTGGTTAGCGGAAATTACACTATTTTAAACCCTTTTCAAAACCCCTCAGTTCTGAAATCTGAAACTCAGAAAACAGAAACTGTTTTTGAAAATATTTTTCCGACTTTGAAAACACTTCCAAAAATTATGAAACTTTCCAGGAACACACTTCAAGATATTTTCTAACTCCTGCAAAAATATCAAGACAAAATAAAATCTTTAAAACGTTCAACTAATCAAAAACTTTTTGTCTACACAGAATTCCAGAACAGAGTTCAGAAAATGACTCAACTTCACAAATTTCTTCCCGTCAATCCCCAAGTCCAAAACCTTTGAAAATTTAACACAATAACCCTTAAGATATGTATAATAATGGGTTGAAACAGTTTTGGAAAATTCGTTTGGGAAGTTAGTCAACCAAGTCACGTTTCTCAACTTTTGCAAATCTGAAAAACATATTGTAGCAGTTGCAGAACTTTGGACTTTTGATTAACCTAAACTTATCCAAATTGAGTCAAACTTGTTTTAAATGAAAGCTAAGAGACTAAAGTATGTCTCTGCAAAATTTTAGCAATTTTGAAAACCTTTTACTATTCTTTCCAGAATTTATAAAACGTGTTAACAAAACAGAGAATAGAAAACTGAAAGTGTAAAGTACGGAAAGTAAAGAACACCAAGAATTTTATACTGGTTCGGCCAAATGTGCCTACTCCAGTCTTCGAGGACACCTTCCTCGGTATTCACTATCACCAGTGTCACAGAATTACACCTTAGCTCGATCCTTGGGCTTCACACCAACCCTATTCAAGCTATTCACAACACCTTTACAGAATTTCAGCACTATCACACCTCATACACCTTTTCACCTTTTGATTAAGCCTTATAAACTTGGCTTATCAATTACAACAATTCTACCACAACAAGGTGTATCTAAGCAGCATTACAATACTTCAAATATTTCACCACAAGCTGCACAATAAGAATAGAGAAGAAGAAGAAGATAGCATGAGAGGTGTGTCTTCAACTCTTCACTTCAACCTCTATTTATAGTGTGAGGCATCCCTTGTTGATAAGATTGCCATTTGTCACCTTGAATGTCATCAAACACACTTGTCTTTACACCATTGGTTCTTGTCTTCAAGACATTTGCACACTTGGCACCTTCAAGCAATGTGATTTGTCCATCTATGTCACCAACTTTTTCAGCATTATATGACATGGAAATTTCAGATTTGAAGGAGATAAATGATGAGATAAATAAAGAGATAAATGATGAGTAAATCTCTCAAAAGTTAACCAAGTTTGTTCCATCATAATAGCACATGTGGGAGAAGAAATCTCTGCAGAAATTTGAATTCCATTCAGCCATAAAAACCGCCCATATGGCCATGTGTGTGCCATGTTGACAACTTTTTGCCACCAAGTATAATCCTTGAGTTTTGATTGGTTCTAGCATAATTTCCTTGTACACTTGTCATCACATGAGATAGTCTTCTTGTACACATGTAAAAGTATCATTTTGATGAGAAAAATAGAAGTTAATCTCAGCCCTTGAATTCAAAATGAATGGCTAGATTTAAGTAGAAAATAGTCAAAACTATCTCCACCTTTCTCTCCTTGAAAGTTGTAACCATTTACCATGTCAAATGTGACATGAAATTACTGCACAATAATATGAGAATAAGTCTTATAATGATATCATAAGATGACCATATAGTGTGACAAAATAAATGTCACATAACAAGAAATCCCGAGAATACCGAAAACCAAATATAGCATTAATAATCTTGATGTTGATACTTCAAGAATACCATAAGGAGTCCATAATGATGATAATAATATCCTTGAGAAATAATCATAGTGAAGTCGTCGCGATATGCTCCGAGAATAAAAAGACGATAATTCCCTTGATAACATTTTTTGAGAAAAATAGTCTTGTCTTGAAATAATTATGACGAATGTCATAGAGATAGTCTTGAGATGATAATATCATGTTACATAGTAACACATTATAGAATATGTGAAGACAATATACCTGCAAGACTTAAAATTCCACTTTTTGCCCTTTTTGGTAAGTCGTATAACTTCCACGGCATATTAGTTACAAGACATAATAATATTCATAAAAATCAAATAATAAACTCACCAAAATCATATATGAAACATTAAGAACATATATGTAAATGAAAACAACTATTTATCACATTTGTAACACATAATAATATTTTTTCATAGATTAAGCGCTTTATGTAGTGCTTCATGTTGTCATCAGAACTCTCTGTTCAGAATTTCCAAATGAATAAAGCGCTTAGTGTAGCGCTCATAAACTCTCTGATCTCAGTTTTTCATATTGGATAAAGCGCTTGGTGTAGCGCACATAAACTCTCTGATCCCAGTTTTTCTATTGAATAAAGCGCTTGGTGTAGCGCGCGTAAACTCTCTGATCCCAGTTTTTCTATTGAATAAAGCGCTTGGTGTAGCGCGCGTAAACTCTCTGATCCCAGTTTTTCTATTGAATAAAGCGCTTTATAAAGCGTTCAATGTTTGAACTAAAGTTTCTGTTTAAACTTTCTGAAAGATAAAGCGCTTTATGAAGCGCTCAATGTTCTCTGTTCAAACTTTCTCACATGTTTAATATATTTCATCTTTTTATCATATGTGTGACACTTCCTTAAGTAATCAACACTTAAAATCATAACTTTGAAAATTATCCAAACACATTTTTCAACATTCTCCCCCTTTTGGATGATTTTCAAAATAACTCTACATGATTTTAATGTCACAACTCTTTATCAACTGTTATCACATACTTACCAATTGTTTTGAAAAACGCACCAATTTTATACCAATTACCAATTGTTTTCAAATTCTTTTTAAATACATGTTTTAACATATGTGCTCCCCCTCAACTTATATTCTCCCCCTTAACCTTTGCTCCTAACTAATTGAACACAAATCCAAATTTATACAAATTGAAAACTTATCATTCAACCTTAGAATCATGACTTAACAACTAAAATCATGTTCTTATATCTATCTCCCCCTTTATTTTGCAAATCATGCAAAAGATAGAATCATGCAATTGTATCGTAGGCCATCATACCTAACTTGGCTCGTAAGTTTTCAAAAGTTGCTCGACTAAGGGGTTTAGTAAATATATCAGCAACCTGATGATCACTTCTTACATGGTTTATGACTATATCCTTATTTTGAACATGGTCACGGAGGAAATGATATTTAACTTCTATGTGTTTGGCCTTAGAATGAAGTACCGGATTCCGAGAAAGATTGATCGCACTCGTGCTATCACAGAAAATTGGAATCTTATTCAATATAATGCCAAAGTCACTGAGTTGTTGTTTAAGCCAAAGTATTTGGGTAGTGCATAAACTTAAGTCTATATACTCGGCTTCGGTGGTAGAAAGAGCTACACTAGCTTGTTTCTTAGAAAACCAAAAGATTACGTTGGTTCCTATGAATTGACATATACCGCTAGTGGATTTTCTATCCATGATATATCCCCTAAGACTTCCTTAACATTCTAGGTTCGAAGTGAGATATTAATGCATGTCTCTCGTCATGATCCAATTGTTTGATACTTCTACGAGTTTTAATTTATATCTCCAATGTTGCATTCTTTAGGATGTTTATGTTTGTCTTTTATGTGCCACCAATTCCTAGATTGACTAGGTTTACCTTCATCTAGTTCAAATGTTTCATTAGTGTGAATATATACAATTGGAACATCTTGTAAGTTAGATGAATTATCTTCTAATTGCAAAATTTCTTGATTTACTTCACCTAAAGGTTCATGCATGTCTTATTCAGGGGGAATAGGATCTAGATGATCACATACATGCTCAAGTAACAAGTCATCAGCATCAAACATATTTTCAACATTTTTATTTTGTTCTTTATATCTTCTTTCTTTATCCTCTTCTTTAATTCTTTGTGAATATTAACCTACAAAGAAGATAAAGTTTAGGTACCCTTTAGATGGGTCATTTGACGTTAGTAACATCCTTGTTTATATACCCTTTGGGTATCCAAACTTGGATGTACCTTTTTGGCACATACTTGGCGTTTTCATGGTTTGAAAAATATAAAGAATTATTATACATTTGACCATGCCATTTAAATGTAGATGAATTGTTTCCATATGAATTTTTCTTTGGCATATAAGAAACATTTTTAGCCCAAGATGAATGATTTCTAGAATAATCATATGAATAACCATGTCTTGTTGATTTCTTTATATATGAGACATAATTATTTTTACTTTGTTTAGGCAAATTTGTATACATGTATGCATAATTTCTATATGCAAAATTTTGCCTAGGAACATGTTGTACAACTCTTGTTTTAGAAGGAGGAGTAGGAAGAATTGGCACATTATTCTTTACAACATAAGGCAATTTAGAAATAGAAGAAACAAAGTTTGTCTTTTTACTTAATTTATCATGTTCTTCTATATATCCTAATCCGGTTTTGTCATTTCCATATTTTTGTGATGCAATTAATGAATCCAACATGTTTGTTCCAGATTTAAATTGTTCCAATGTTTTTTCTAAGTCAAGTTTGCATGCCTTTAACAAGGAAATTTCATTTTCATATGCATTTAGTTTTGATTTTAGCAGGCAATTTTCAGAACTAAGTTTTTGTTCATTATTTTTATGCAAACCTATTTTGGTTTCTAATGAATTAAGAATACTAGATGATTCTTCTTTTAAAGACTCTAATTGAGTCGAAACTTCCAAGTTGGACGTCTTCAACTTGTTGTTTTCCTCAATTAGTTTCTTTTTCTCTTTAGACAGCTTTTTACAATGAGCATGCATTTTCATAAACTCGATATGCATTTCATCAAGAGACATGTCATTTTCAGAATCTAAATCAGAAGAAGATGTTACCTCTTTTGAAACAAAACATACTTGTGCCTTTTCATCTTCGGATTGCTCGGATTCTGAGTCGGATGAGTCACTCCAAGTACTAGCCTTCATTGCTCTTTTACCTTTCCTTGGTTTTGACTCCTTTTGCTTATTCCTTTGAGTCTCTTTTGTTTGCTTGTTCTTGTTTGGACAATCATAAGAAATATGTCCCTTTTGTCCACATTCATAGCATTTCAACTCTTTGTTATACCATTTTTCATTATTCTCATTCTTAGAAGAATTATTTCTTTTAAGTTGAGAAGGAGGAGAAGAAGATTGTTTTCTATTTGTACGTTTAAAAAATCTTCTCAATTTTCTAGCTACTGAAATTAAATCATCATCTAACTCACTATCATCATTTTCTTCATCAATGCTCACATGTGAAGATTCGACAGTTTTGAAAGCAATAGCCTTACCGGACTGTTTTGAAGACTCAGATTTTCTTTGATTCATTTTTGCTTCATATACCTTGAGTGAGCCAATCAATTCATCCATTTTGGTGATGGATTTCATTTCTTCAATCGCAGTAATCTTTGCATCCCATTCAGCAGGCAGACTTCGAAGAACCTTTTGTACCTTCTCTTTATTTGTAAAAGACTTTCCTAATGACTCAAGAGCATTAAACACATTAGTAAGCCTTAAATCCATAGAAACTATGGATTCGTTTGGCAGCATTTTAAAACATTCTAATTCAGTCATAAGCATATTAATTTTTGAATCTTGAACATCGCTTGTACCTTCATGCTTTAATTCCAAAGATTTCCACATATCATGAGCACTATTGCAATTAGAAACATAACCTGCTTCGGAAGTAGTAAGACCATTCAAGAGTAGTTGCATAGCTTTAGCATTCATAGACATCTTTTTCTTATCATCACTAGTCCATTCGCTTTTGTATTTTTCTACCTCTTGTGTCACATCATTTACTTTAACAACTTTGGTAGGAATATATGGACCATCCTCAACTATTGACCATAAATCAATATCTATAGCCATCAAGAATAATTTCATTCTCAACTTCCAATGAACAAAGTTATTACCATCAAAAAGAGGAGGACGTTGAGTAGACATACCTTCTAACTCACCTTTGTGAGGAATTATGGCCATTGTGTGAAAGTAGCTAAGGTACCTTGTTTTTGCTTCGTGTTCTTAGAGTGGTGGAACCTG
>AP025062.1:18568204-18753267 GCA_036186865.1 Eustoma russellianum | reverse complement strand
AGGGGGGTGAATAGTGGTTAGCGGAAATTACACTATTTTAAACCCTTTTCAAAACCCCTCAGTTCTGAAATCTGAAACTCAGAAAACAGAAACTGTTTTTGAAAATATTTTTCCGACTTTGAAAACACTTCCAAAAATTATGAAACTTTCCAGGAACACACTTCAAGATATTTGCTAACTCCTGCAAAAATATCAAGACAAAATAAAATCTTTAAAACGTTCAACTAATCAAAAACTTTTTGTCTACACAGAATTCCAGAACAGAGTTCAGAAAATGACTCAACTTCACAAATTTCTTCCCGTCAATCCCCAAGTCCAAAACCTTTGAAAATTTAACACAATAACCCTTAAGATATGTATAATAATGGGTTGAAACAGTTTTGGAAAATTCGTTTGGGAAGTTAGTCAACCAAGTCACGTTTCTCAACTTTTGCAAATCTGAAAAACATATTGTAGCAGTTGCAGAACTTTGGACTTTTGATTAACCTAAACTTATCCAAATTGAGTCAAACTTGTTTTAAATGAAAGCTAAGAGACTAAAGTATGTCTCTGCAAAATTTTAGCAATTTTGAAAACCTTTTACTATTCTTTCCAGAATTTATAAAACGTGTTAACAAAACAGAGAATAGAAAACTGAAAGTGTAAAGTACGGAAAGTAAAGAACACCAAGAATTTTATACTGGTTCGGCCAAATGTGCCTACTCCAGTCTTCGAGGACACCTTCCTCGGTATTCACTATCACCAGTGTCACAGAATTACACCTTAGCTCGATCCTTGGGCTTCACACCAACCCTATTCAAGCTATTCACAACACCTTTACAGAATTTCAGCACTATCACACCTCATACACCTTTTCACCTTTTGATTAAGCCTTATAAACTTGGCTTATCAATTACAACAATTCTACCACAACAAGGTGTATCTAAGCAGCATTACAATACTTCAAATATTTCACCACAAGCTGCACAATAAGAATAGAGAAGAAGAAGAAGATAGCATGAGAGGTGTGTCTTCAACTCTTCACTTCAACCTCTATTTATAGTGTGAGGCATCCCTTGTTGATAAGATTGCCATTTGTCACCTTGAATGTCATCAAACACACTTGTCTTTACACCATTGGTTCTTGTCTTCAAGACATTTGCACACTTGGCACCTTCAAGCAATGTGATTTGTCCATCTATGTCACCAACTTTTTCAGCATTATATGACATGGAAATTTCAGATTTGAAGGAGATAAATGATGAGATAAATAAAGAGATAAATGATGAGTAAATCTCTCAAAAGTTAACCAAGTTTGTTCCATCATAATAGCACATGTGGGAGAAGAAATCTCTGCAGAAATTTGAATTCCATTCAGCCATAAAAACCGCCCATATGGCCATGTGTGTGCCATGTTGACAACTTTTTGCCACCAAGTATAATCCTTGAGTTTTGATTGGTTCTAGCATAATTTCCTTGTACACTTGTCATCACATGAGATAGTCTTCTTGTACACATGTAAAAGTATCATTTTGATGAGAAAAATAGAAGTTAATCTCAGCCCTTGAATTCAAAATGAATGGCTAGATTTAAGTAGAAAATAGTCAAAACTATCTCCACCTTTCTCTCCTTGAAAGTTGTAACCATTTACCATGTCAAATGTGACATGAAATTACTGCACAATAATATGAGAATAAGTCTTATAATGATATCATAAGATGACCATATAGTGTGACAAAATAAATGTCACATAACAAGAAATCCCGAGAATACCGAAAACCAAATATAGCATTAATAATCTTGATGTTGATACTTCAAGAATACCATAAGGAGTCCATAATGATGATAATAATATCCTTGAGAAATAATCATAGTGAAGTCGTCGCGATATGCTCCGAGAATAAAAAGACGATAATTCCCTTGATAACATTTTTTGAGAAAAATAGTCTTGTCTTGAAATAATTATGACGAATGTCATAGAGATAGTCTTGAGATGATAATATCATGTTACATAGTAACACATTATAGAATATGTGAAGACAATATACCTGCAAGACTTAAAATTCCACTTTTTGCCCTTTTTGGTAAGTCGTATAACTTCCACGGCATATTAGTTACAAGACATAATAATATTCATAAAAATCAAATAATAAACTCACCAAAATCATATATGAAACATTAAGAACATATATGTAAATGAAAACAACTATTTATCACATTTGTAACACATAATAATATTTTTTCATAGATTAAGCGCTTTATGTAGTGCTTCATGTTGTCATCAGAACTCTCTGTTCAGAATTTCCAAATGAATAAAGCGCTTAGTGTAGCGCTCATAAACTCTCTGATCTCAGTTTTTCATATTGGATAAAGCGCTTGGTGTAGCGCACATAAACTCTCTGATCCCAGTTTTTCTATTGAATAAAGCGCTTGGTGTAGCGCGCGTAAACTCTCTGATCCCAGTTTTTCTATTGAATAAAGCGCTTGGTGTAGCGCGCGTAAACTCTCTGATCCCAGTTTTTCTATTGAATAAAGCGCTTTATAAAGCGTTCAATGTTTGAACTAAAGTTTCTGTTTAAACTTTCTGAAAGATAAAGCGCTTTATGAAGCGCTCAATGTTCTCTGTTCAAACTTTCTCACATGTTTAATATATTTCATCTTTTTATCATATGTGTGACACTTCCTTAAGTAATCAACACTTAAAATCATAACTTTGAAAATTATCCAAACACATTTTTCAACACTATCCTCGGCTCATCCTTCACTGTGTCTGAACTTGCTCCTGGCCCTGCGATGTGGTAAATGGTGGGGTGAGAGATAACAAATCCCTCAGCAAGTATTTCTGCCTATGTTCGTCACATGAATCATGCATGGTGAACAATAAATGCAACACGAATAGTGACATAACATATAATGTACTAACATATAAAGTAAAGTAATATCGATACATAGAAACAGACAATTTGCAGAAAGTAAATCACATATTAAATCATTTATTTAACTTTCATATTTATTTATTCCTTACGTAGTGGTTATGTATTTCAATTATGTTTCGTAGCCTATCTCTCTTTCTACGTCTATGTCCAGCCATACACTATATCATCATTCTTTGTCTGTTAAGGGTCTAAGCTTATATCTGGTAAGGTCTATGTCCAGCCATACACTATATCATCATTCTTTGTCTGTTAAGGGTCTAAGCTTATATCTGGTAAGGTGACACAGCTAAATATGTGTATGCTTGTATGATAGAAAAGGCATACATCTTTTTCAGGAAAATCTATCAATTCGTAATCATGTCTGAAATCATCGTATCAAAACCGTCACAACTATGTTCATAACATATCTTAACTTGTATGAACGTACACAAGACCCACCGACTGAACTCTCCAAGTAGTCACGTACCGTCTATGAATCCCGATGGTACAACCACGGTGTTACATCATACATATATAGATTAATGAAAAGTGTATCAGAAAACACCCAACGAGAGGTGTATCCTAACAGATGTTGCCCTTGACATCCTCATTATTACACCCGATGTGAGGCGGCCTCCAAACATGAACATGGGATGTTGAAACAGCATAACATGTCTCATATGAAGTCAGTCGTCGCAAGGTACAATTCGTTAAAATCATTTTAAAGTCTCTTAGTAGAGGTCAAAGGAAAATGCCTACTTGTTCTTGTTCTTGTTCCAATTTGTTTTTGGAAGATTACATATGATCAGAAGATACGAGTAGACATAGTCGAGGCAGGCTTAGACATTGTCTTTAGAAAAAGAGTGAACCTGATCAATTAGAATAGAAGATGTTGTTTAAAACCATAGAAGTGCAACATGATGTTCAATTATGGTCATTTATGCCTAACATATTTTTCAAAGTTATGGCGAAAACAAAAAAAATATTGGTACCTTAGGAGCACAAATTAGAAGTTCTAAAATTTTCGGCGATGTCATAGAGAAAGTTTAAGGAAAATGCATAACTATTGAGAGATTATAATTTTATGTGAGCGTCATATTTGTACAAGTGTTAATATCATATCGGAACACAGAAATGTCAATCTAGAATAATTGGAAGGATAACTAAAGAACAAATTAGCAAAAATGTGGAATTTTGACCTCAAGATGTTCGTAAATCCAAAAAAGAAAGTGTGAATGTGGACATCACAAAAAAGCATGGTTGGATAAAACAAATCCGCAATGAAAATGGTATATAATAATTGACTTGAATCTTTCCATAAGTTACCTTACTACATGGCTTTAAAAGAGACAGCAAGCGAAAGAACTATATTCCGATAGAGGCATGATGTAGAGCTAAGCATTGCTAATTGAAAGATATTTGGTGCATTTTTTAGGCAAATTGTTAGTATATGTGCCCTAGGCCATGGTTTGGATGTTTATGTTATACATTTATTATTGATAAAGAGGTTTTATTATCATTATTATTGGTTAGTATGTTACACAATTATGATATATGTCCCTGGTTCATTATTGTTATATAGATAAAATAATTTACAACCAGTATGACTATTGATTTGACAATCATGATATGATTATGTGTATGGTGATACAAATCAATCTTATAGATACTTGTTAGAGAACAATGTATTGGATAGATTTATAACGAGATTACTCATGGATTAGCGTCAAAAGTAAATCTCATGATAGTCATGTTTTAATCCTTAGACTTGAGATTGTCATAGTTTCCAACATAAGGACTATTATATTTTGACATGATCAACGTTATCCGTAACGGATAATAATAAAGTTCATGATTGGATATGATAGAAATTATGTAGAGGATATTGAACAATCAAGATAGAATTTGTCCCTCTCTTTTGAGAGAGATATCTTTGGGCCCCTCGATTAGTGAGACTGTGAAATGCATGGTCGTGCTCGAATGAATTGATGGTGTAATCAATATCATTTGTTTTATTAGTCTATTTGGAGATCGAGTAATCATGCGTTTGAACAATATAAGTATGACGCTTACCATGACTTATGTTCAAACTAGATATTGTGTGACAAAGGGATTAATACATGTATTATTATTAGGCTAGTTGGACTGTATTCATATTAATTGGGTACTCGTAATGCCTTGCTAAAGGCCAATTACGACTTGTTGGTTCAATAGAGATTTAACCGACTGCCAATTAATATGGGTCTATCGGGTCACACACAAGAATGTGTATGGGCTGATATTAATAATATTAATGATATTAATATTAGATATTAATTATTATTCATATTATTAATTTTGTTTTTTATGGTTATATATATATATATGTTATCGGATAATAATGAAAGAATCCATATCTGATGTGGATTTTGAATATCCATATAGAATCCATATCTGATATGGATTTTGATTGGCATTAACTAATCCAATTAGGACTCGGATTTTGATGTCTATATACGTGTATATATCTCGTGTATCTCGTATAGAGAGACAACACGAAAAAAACAGAATTCCTTTTAGAGAAAACTGAAGTTCTCAGCCGCGTCGTTCACGAGCTAGCACTCCGGACGGAAGCATTCGTGTGGATACAGGCAGAGGGTGTTCGTGTCATCGCACCTTCTTCGTCTGCGGATTTCGAATCCACGGAGGTAATTTTTGAGTTTCTTTCATCGAATTAAACGAACAACATGGATCCTTGGTAGGAAATCGGAGATCAAGTTTTGTTTTTCCACTGCGTATTTTTGGCAGTGATCTTGCTGATTTCCTAACAGTGGTATTAGAGCCACTTGTTGTTCTCGTTTAAATCGATTATATCATGCTTATGTGATTATATGTTATCTGTTTGAATTCGTATGGCATGATATATGTACAAACCCCAAGTATTTCATATGATGAGAAAAGAATGGTGCTTTTAAATTCGTTTTCATGAGATGATTTGTATATGGCAGAATTCGTTTGTCATGTGATGATTAAAACCAACTCTGTTTCTATTAGATATAAACACACGATATGCCATGAGATGTGTAAAACCCTATTTGAATCTCATCTGATGAGAGCAGATTGGTGTTTTCAAATCGTTTTCAAGAGATGTTATAATTCGAGATTGTTATATGTGATATAATGTTTTCGTTTTTCATGCGATTATTAAAACGATTATGTTTATATCAGATATAAACAACCGATAATGATTCTGTAAGAGTTTATGCATATTCAAAAACAACTAGATTGTTAATAAGATTAATGATTCTGTTTTAGTGTTTCGAATGGCAAATATCGATTCGTTTGATGCTTGGCATCCACTGAGAAATATCAATGTGATTGATGTTTTCTCTTTGGCTTAGAGGGACGCTGTCCCTCAACCTCGCCCAAGGGCGCTGCCCTTTCGGAACCCTGCCCGCTAACCGGATAGCGGGACCACTATATGCGTACACCCTATAGTTCGTTATCGTGACATTAAGAATGTCAATATATTTATTTGTGATAATATGTATGTGCAAGATGTATTATAATTATTTGATGTCTTTGCATGGTGCATAGTATGACCTTAGGACCTATGTTCATATTTATGTTTTGGGTTTTCACGGCCTGCGTGCCGTTGTTTTTGTTGTATTTTATTTACAAGTAGTTAGGTTTTCTTTATTATTGTAATAAATGAAGAATCAAGCTATCAAAGTGGTGATGGCGACACATACCAAGGACGAGTGGATTCTATGGAGATGGAGGCACGAGCTCAATATTAGAATATATGTGCCATTGCAAATGTTGTAATAGGAAGTCTTTCACATAGGGTTTCCTTTATGATCTTCATTTGGTCTCATGAGGATCATATTTAGTTTGGACATGCTATGTCACGTTTACATATTTATCATTTTGTATGAGATGCGTGGATGATAGATTGAATATGCATATAGGATGCTATGATATAATGATATGCAATGCAAGACATAAACTAAATTGAACTCTCGTTAATAATTTAAGTCTTGATGCCATTCATATCCTAAACACCTATTAAAACTGGGATTGTATTAAAGTAGGATTGCTAAAGCAATATGCTTTAAACATTCATAGCTATGTAGAATGGGTAATAGTGCTACTCGTACGTTTAAAATTGGTTAGACTTAATTGGGCTATCAAAACGGTTTTGGGCCCAATGCATTAGATGTGATCTAACATAAAATGATATATGATGTCATTATTCCATAAATTCTAAGAGTTACATGAGATGTAATTGGTAAAGAAGTTACCTACCTAAATAACTTAATCTTAAGCGTCATGCCAAAGCTGAGTTTAGAATTAAGTCAAATACGGATCTTATCTCACTAAAATATTTCTTAGAGGGTTATGTTTTAGTGAGAGTTTTATAAACTTTAACCTCGTTATTGATTAAAATGTTACTTTGCATGTTTTGTAGATCAAAATGGCCGCTAATAACAATTCCACCTTATCACTGGACCTATCCTTGAGAAGGAAATATTGAAAGAATCTGGGACTAATTTTGTTGACTAGTTTCAAAACTTGAGAATAGTTCTCAAACAAGAAAAGAAGTCCTACGTGCTCGATGAACCTGTCCCTGAAACCCCTCCTGCTCATGCTTCTGTTGCTGCTAAGAGTAAGCATAAGAAGCATGTGGAAGATTCCAATGACATAGGATGTCTTATGTGGTTCGATCTATGATTAGTCAAATCAAATGGGAAAACCTAAAATCAAATGGGAAAACCTAAAATCTACCCTAACTCCCCCATCATATATACACATACACGCATAATACCGCAACCAAAAACCTCCACTCAGCCGACACACACACACACACGCACGCTAGGGAGAAGAAAAAAAAAAGAAAAAAAAGAGAGAAGAGAGAAAAAGAGAGAAGAAGAAGGAAGGCGAGGCCGCGAACCTAAGTTTTAGTCCGGCGAATCTATTTGTGTTATCGTCAATCGAGGTAGGTGCCTCTTCCCCCCTCAAATGGGTACGATCCATGCATGCTTTGATGATATATTTTATGTGATTCCTTGTTTTTATTTGTTTAAAATATAGATTTGTATGTGTTTATATATATTGGTTTATATTCGTTTTATATTGGAAGAAGCATGAAAGGATTGTTTTTGACCTATTTATGGTTGTTAAGTGCATGTATGTGTATGGAATTGGTGGTGGCATTGAATTGAATCAAGAATACCCCTAAAAGGATCGAAAAAGTGGGACTTTTACTCTAGAAGTCATAAAAATAATTGTGTTTTGGTCTTAATATAGGTTCATATAGGTTGGAAATAGGAAGAAATTCGGTTCTGCTTCGAAAAACGGGTCGGAAAGGCAGCGCGTGTGCTTCACGCGTTGCCGAAAGGGCCGCGCGTGGCACAGCACGCGCCTTCCTGGTGAAATCTGAGAATTTAAAAAAAAATATAAAGGGCCTAACTGCGGCGTGCGCCAGCAGACTGGACCCCTAACGGGCCAGTGCTGGGGGCTGCAGGGCCAGGCCTAAATGTAAAAGAAAAAAAAGGGCTCGCTGGTTACTGGACTGGGCCGGATGGCCAGCGGACCGGGCTGTGGCTGGTCGGCCCAAATTAATCGAAAATATAAAAAAAAGGACTGGATTAAAGTGTGAACGCGGGCTGGCCTGGAGCAATAGTTAGAGCCGGCCCGCGAGAGGAAAAAAAGAAAATAGAATTTAATTAATTATTTAAAATTCTGGAAATTAGAAACGAGTAAATAAATGATTTTGAATTCCAGAAAAATATATTTAATTATCAGAAAATTCTAAATAAATTCCAGAAAATATAGAAGGTTAAAATTAAACTAATTCCACTTAATTTCTGAATTTTGGTAAATGTAAGTAATTATGAATAATTAGTAATAAATAGAAATAAATAAAAGAAAAAATTAGAGAAAAATAGTAGAAAAATTCTAGAAAATTAATACAAGCTAAGGAAAAATAAAGGGGATGCTAAATAACAACTTTCCATTACTCGTAAAATTTACACAACCAAATATTGAGTGTCGAAATTAATGAGGATGGGCGTACGGGCCCCAGACGATTTTGTTGTTGCATCTATGGCACGTGCATTGCATTTGGAGTGGGTTGAGATGTACAGGTTATAGGATCTGCAAGGCACCACTAGAAGAGGGGGGTTGAATAGGTGGTGCAGAAAGTGTGGTTTTTAAAATTTGTTTAAAGCTAAACAACTCAACTTCTGAAAACAGATTCTGTTTTCAGGGTCAGTTTTAAAATGTTTTTAAAACCAGGTTATAGGTCTCCAAAAATTCTACAATTTTGAGAGAACTTAGCCTGAGATGTTATGAGGGTCTCCTAAAAATTTCAAATTTAAATTCAACCTTTAACCCCTTTGAAAATCGTTGGAGGTCAGATTGCACGAATCTGCCAGAAACGGTACACTGTTTTGAAAAATTAATTCCTATTTGTACACAACTCCAAATGCTCTGAAAATTTAAACATTAACCCCTTATATATTGTATTTAAATGGTTTGAAACAGTTTTGAAAAATTCCTTCGGGAAGTTAGTCAAATATACTCAAAGTCTCAACCTTTGCAAGCCTGAAAATCAGACTGCACTAGTCTCAGATCTTTGGATGTTTGAATGACTTATACTTATCCAAAAGTGTTGAAACTTGTGCCAAATTAACCCTAAGACGTGTGACTTTGTTTCTGAAAAGTTTCGTAATTTTGAAAATTGTATAAGTAAATGGCACCGAGAATTTTATACTGGTTCGGTTATAAACAACCTACTCTAGTCTTCAAGGAACACCTTCCTTGGTTCACACTAGTCACACACACACAATACACCTTACCACATGGTTGATAGAGTTACACACTAACTCACTGTCATACCCCGTGACTTTTAAGCACGACTTTTAGTATTTAATGGTCAACCTTCAATGCAATTTAAGTAATGTCGTAGGATTGAGACTTAGTTACATGAAATATAGGAAAACAAGAAAAAGGGGTTAAAAGCAGAATTAAAAGTAATTAAGAGAAATTACCGAAATAGTCCCTACTAAGAGATAAGGGAGTTATACAATACTTAGTATAACTCCCCCATCATCTTGAGAGGGTCGGTTATAACATCATAAGGAGAGGGCAAAACCGCTGGAGAGAAAGGAAAGGGAGAGAAGAAGAAGAGAAGAAGAAGGAAAGGAAGAAAGAGAGGCCAATCTAGGTGCAATCCTTACCGAAATTCTGCAGTAAATCCGTAAGCTTAACTAGAAACAAAGGCAAGTAATCTTTCTCTACGCTTTACGCAAATTTTGATACTTTAGGCCCTATGTTCTTACAAAGAGAAAACTTGAATCGCACATTAGTAATCTTGTCTTGCCTATGTTAAATGCTTTATTATATGTAAGTTTTGTTGCTAGTTGCATAAAGTCTTGTTCTTTGGGCCACATTTCTGAAAATGGTTGTGTGGTGATTTGTTGTTTGTCAAGCATGCCCATGAAAGTGTATATTTTGATGTGCTTATTGTCTTGTTCTATTCTTGTGTTGATTGCCTACACTTAGACGTTTGAGAGTAAGTGCAGGGAATTGAAGGATGAGTGATGGCATTGTTGTAGACTTGTTGTGTTGGGAATGTTGATGATAATTCTTGAAGGTGGTGAATGATTGAAGGTTAAGAGTGGATATTGATAGACATAACTAAGCATCAATTCATGATTAGATGTGTGTTAAGAACGATGAATCTAGATGGTAAGATGGATCTTGAGAGGCTTAACATGAAAGGGTTGAAGGAGGAAGATGATGGGAGGAAGTTACTGCAGGAAAACTGCAGTTTGGAACCGTCAGAACACTTCGAACACCTACATTAGGCGCCTAATGTAGCGTTCAATGTGTCCTGGAGCATCTCCGAACACTTCGAACACCTACATTAGGCGCTTCATGTCACATTAGGCGCCTAATGTAGCGTTCAATGTCACATTAGGCGCTTCATGTAGGCGTTCAATGTCTACGGAACATCTCCGAACACTTCGAACGCCTAGTATAGGCGCTCTATGTCACTTTAGGTGCCTCATGTGGCGTTCCAAGTATACTGGAAGTCTTTTTGACCCTTTAGGCACCCTATGTAAGTGTAGCAACTTTATACACTTCCTTTGAACATAAAATGCAAGGGTATTTGAGGTGTAATTGAGGAATAGATGGTAAGATTGACTAAGTAAGAATAAGATTGAATCCCAAGTGAATTAGTGAGACGAACGGACTTGGAAAGTTACAAACAGGGAGTGTTTGAGGTGCGAGACCGTATACTTGATATGTAAGATGTGTGTGTTAGATACCTTTATTATCTTCCATTGCTCATAAATTACAAAGTGTTTTGAAAGTGTGCTAGAGTCGTAAACATTAAGTGTGAAAGAGTAGGGTTAAGTATGAATTCGAAGTGGATTCGTGATACGAAAGGGCATGAAGTGGTATGAATGAGGTGTATTTGAGTAGTAAATGTTAAGTGTGAATGAGTAAAGTTAGGTATGAATCCAAAGTGAGTTAGCGATATGAAAGAGCACAAAATGGTACGAAAAGGGTGTGTTTGAGGAAGTATGAACGAGCAAGGTTAAGTGTGAACTCGAGATGATTTCGTAATACGAAGGGACATGAAATGATACGAGCAGAATGTGATAGAGGTTCAGGACTTTGTACTTGATATGTAAAGTGTGTGTGCATGTTTACACGTTTGATATGATGTTACATGAGCATTCTGCATCATGACATGGGCACTTGCATTTGATTTGAGAATTGCTTTGCGAAAGAACATGTGTTTACAAGAAAAGTTTGAAGTTTTCGAAAGACAAGATGGCTGCTGGTTGATCGCAGGGTATAAAAGTCACGCCTGCGAAACCAGGGTATAAAAGCGTGATCTGTGAATCAACAGCAGGGTATAAAGTATTTTATGGGGCCGTGGACCTATCAGCACGGAAAATAAAGTTATTTTATGGGGCCGTGGACCTATCAGCACGGAAAATAAAGTTATTTTATAGGGTCGTGGACCTTTCATCACGGATATATAATATATGTAATGGGGCCGTGGACCTGTCAGCACGGATATATGATATATGTAATGGGGCCGTGGACCTTTCAACACGGATATATGATATATGTAATGGGGCCGTGGACCTTTCAGCACGGGGTATAAAGTTATATGTTATGGGGCTGTGGACCTTTCAGCACGGGGTATAAAGTTCTGTTTGTTGTGGGCTGATCACCCACAGGGTATAAAGTTCTACTACGCGAAGAATATGATAAGAAGTATTATGAAGAATATGATAAGAAGTATTATGAAAAGTTTGTGAAATGACACGCATGACATGTTTATGAAAGAAGACTTATGCATGGGTGTTGTGTGTGGTTTTAAAGGAGTTCATGCATCATGATACACGAAGCGTAAGATTTGACATGTAAGAAATGTGACTAGCTTATGACTTGCTTATGTGATATGTTGTTTTAGTCATGTTTGTTCTCGTATCCGTGTATCATTTATGTGTTTTATCCGTTTTGAGGAATTCTTATAAAGATGCTATTTGCTAACCCGAGCACCTTATTTTGGGCAATGTCTTATACACTGGTGACTCGTCGTGTGTGATTCCGTAAGGTGTATAGACGGGTTACTTGCTGGCGATAATTTCGCTAAGAACAGATACTCTATTCCTTTTCAGGTGAGCCGGAATATGAGATGATATTTATCGAAGACGATGGCGAGTGGGCTCAATGGGATGACGGACATGGGAATAGATAGATGCTGGACTACTTTCTTTAAGTTTTGGAAACTCAATGTTATTATGTTGTTCTGGAACTTGTGTTAGCTAGATGACCAAACACCTTTTATTTCCGCTGTAGTTTCTGGTTGTATTATTGACGATGGAGGTTTAAATTTTATGACGTTTCCGCTGGTTTTTATCTTACATTATGAAGGATGTACGCTTGATCTACTTGACGCTTCGTAGTTCTGATAGTAGGCTACGGCGAGTGCACTGGTTCCGATGACGGTATCGGACCGGGGCGCTACAGGTGGTATCAGAGCCTAGGCTTCAGATCTATCTCAGAAACTTAGGTTCATGATCTTATAGCAAATTAAGATGTGATTTTCCCTTAAGTCTGACCCTTAGGTATAAGTGATGATGTCCTAGAGTATAAGTATGATCTGGGTTGGGTGTGTGCGAGCGCGTATATTATTTAAATTTCTATAATAATTTAAATTTCAGACCCCATTGATCTCTGGGACACAATTCTGCGATATACCTCTCTGCAGTATTACGTGCCCAAGATAGCAAGCTTAGACAAGATAAGGGCGTCCGACAGGCTGAAATAGGGTCGGATGACAGTGTCGGAGTATGCCGACTGTTTCCATACGTTGGGTTAATTCGCTCCTACGATTATGTAAGATAATCACTTAGAGATGATGAAGTTCGAGCGAGATTTGTTCTCAAGAATCCAGTCCACAATTGTAAGTGCTGGGAGGAGAACCAAAGAGGACATGATGGACACGTGATTTCACGTCGAGAGTGATTTCCGTAGAGTGGCGGCAGGAGATGGCCGATGCAGGATACTCTGACAAAAGTTAGAGATCAAAAGAGGAGAGTGGAGTTGGTGACAGGCCATAGGAGTTGCTGCATTGCAATAAGAGTCATGATGGGAATGTGGGATGTTGGCAAGAGTATGTTACCAACACAGACCGATGGGTTGTCTCATTAGAGATTTCCAGAGATGAGGAAGAATGCTCGGGAAGAGGCGACTCAGCAGCCGAGAACGAATACCGCGTCCATGTTATGACTGATGCGGATAACTAAGAAGCTATCGACGAGTATGAGGTACAATTTTAGTGAATAAGATATTGGCCAATGTACTTTGCAATAGCAGAGCGAACCACTCTTTCATGGCAAACGGATGCGTTAAGCGCCTTTATGGTTCACCGGAATAGTTAGAAACTCAGTACCATGTCCAAGCACCCAAGAACAAATTATGATTTTACACAACACTTACTATCGATTGAAGCAAGTGTCAGGAAAGAATCATGAGATGGAAGATGTAATCTTTGAAGGGGTTTGGCGTTGCCGTTGAATCAAAGAAAGTTGAAGTTACCCCCGATCGGTCTAGACCATGGATGTCATCGATGTGCGGAGTTTCTTGGGTCTAGCTAGTAATTACATGAGGTTTGTCGAGGGATTTTCGATAGTAGCAATGCCTCTCAGTCGTCGTACTCAAAAGAAGTTCAAGCTTGAGTGGACGGCGGAATGTGAGAAAAGCTTCACGGAGTTTAAGAAGAGATTAACCACATCCCCAGTATTGGCTCAATCCTCTGGAACTGAAGGGTTTGTGACCTATAGTGATGCGCCAAAAAAAATGGCTTAGGTACGTAAACTGTAACATAAGTTATGATTTTCCATCCAAATCAAGTTTAGTTTGATACTTCACTTGTAGGTTGTGTTTTGGTACAACACAAACGAGTTATTGCGCATGTTTCGAGATAGCTAAACATGAGGCAGCGAAGATTGTGGGAACAACTAAAGGACTACAACATGACCATTAATTACCATCCCGGAAAAGTTAATAAAGTGGTAGATGTATTAAGCAGAGAATCTAACCATGCGCCACACTCATCACTTGAGAGAGAAATAGAAAAATTTGGCTTGAATTTGGTTGACTCTATGGTTAATGTTTTCGCATTATAGACCGTCATCTCAAGTTTGATGAATTAGGTGAAAGAAGCTCAAAAAAAAAGAATAAAACTGTGGGTGATATTGCTTGGAAACTGAGGCATAGTCAGGTTGTAAATTTCAGACCAATGAGGACGGGCGCTTATGTTTAGAAAAAAAAATGTGTGTATACCTGATTTAGATGAGCTAAGGAAAGAAATATTGCAAGGGGCTCACAGCTCAAGGTTATCGATATATTCTAGTAGCACCAAAATGTACAGGGATCTATGACAATATTATTGGTGGTGTAAGATGAAGAGGCGTATTGTGGAGATTTGAGAGATGGCTGGTGCGTCAGTAAGTGGGGATAAACACCAACGATCTGGTGGATTATCGATGCTGTCGGAGATTACAGAGTAGAAATGTGAATGTGTCACAATGGACTTTGTGGTTGATTACCGGAAACAAGAAGTGGATATAACATGATTTTGGAGATCGTGGATCGATCTACCAATCTGCACATTTTCTATTGGTCTCGAGGGAAGTATTTCTCGGAAGTTGGTAAGTTTAGATATGGACAACATTGTCAGCTTACATGGTGTTCCAGTAAGTATAGTGTCCGATCGGGATTCACGATTTACCTCTAAGTTTTGGACAGCATTCCAGAAAGCCATGGGTGCGGAATTAAGGTTGAGTACGGCGTATCATCCCCAAACTGATGGACAGTCCGAGCAGACTATTCAAACCTTGGAAGATATGCTAAGAGCTTGCGTGTTGGATTTTAAAGGGAGTTGGGATAGAATGGTGAAGTTAATGGAGTTCTATCATAATAACAGTCACCACAGTGCAATTGATATGGCTCCTTTTGAAGCTTTGTATGGAAAGAAGTGTAGCTTCCCGGTTTATTGGGATGAATTCGGTGGGAGGACCATCACCGAACATGAATCACTCGAGAAGACATTAGGAAGCGCGAGAGTCACTCGAGAAAGACTCAAGTCGGCTCAAGACCGCAAAAACAAAAGTTGGGTTGATTATAAACGAAGGCTTTTGGAGTTTAACGTAGGTGAAAAGGTTTATTTAAAAGTATCACCTACGAAGGGTATTGTGAGATTTGGAATCAAAGGCAAGTTAAGCCCGTTTTATTGGTCCCTACAAGATACTTGAAAAGTGGAAGGTTTGGCATTACCTCCGGTATCGGCATAAGTTCATAACGTCTTTCACGTATCACAGTTAAGGAAGTACGTGACGGATCTGAGCCATGTACTCGAAGCACAACCTTTGGAACTTAATAGTGATGTTACCTACGAAGAGGTGCCGGTGAGGATAGTGGACCAGAAAGAACAAGTGCTGAGGAAACCGGTGATTCCTTATGGGAAGGTTCAATGGAGCAACACGCCGAGCGGGAAGCCACTTGGAAACTTGAAGAGCGGATGCAGGAGAAGTATCCTCAACTCTTCAACTAAGGTACGTAAGTTTCGAGGACGAAACTTTTTGTAAGGGGGTGGAATGTCATACCCCGTGACTTTTAAGCACGACTTTTAGTATTTAATGGTCAACCTTAAATGCAATTTAAGTAATGTCGTAGGATTGAGACTTAGTTACATAAAATATAGGAAAACAAGAAAAAGGGGTTAAAAGCAGAATTAAAAGTAATTAAGAGAAATTACCGAAATAGTCCCTACTAAGAGATAAGGGAGTTATACAATACTTAGTATAACTCCCCATCATCTTGAGAGGGTCGGTTATAACATCATAAGGAGAGGGCAAAACCGCTGGAGAGAAAGGAAAGGGAGAGAAGAAGAAGAGAAGAAGAAGGAAAGGAAGAAAGAGAGGCCAATCTAGGTGCAATCCTTACCGAAATTCTGCAGTAAATCCGTAAGCTTAACTAGAAACAAAGGCAAGTAATCTTTCTATACGCTTTACGCAAATTTTGATACTTTAGGCCCTATGTTCTTACAAAGAGAAAACTTGAATCGCACATTAGTAATCTTGTCTTGCCTATGTTAAATGCTTTATTATATGTAAGTTTTGTTGCTAGTTGCATAAAGTCTTGTTCTTTGGGCCACATTTCTGAAAATGGTTGTGTGGTGATTTGTTGTTTGTCAAGCATGCCCATGAAAGTGTATATTTTGATGTGCTTATTGTC
Organism: Eustoma russellianum; assembly: GCA_036186865.1. Classification (NCBI taxonomy): domain Eukaryota; kingdom Viridiplantae; phylum Streptophyta; class Magnoliopsida; order Gentianales; family Gentianaceae; genus Eustoma; species Eustoma russellianum. Next base: position 18,736,561 of record AP025062.1, on the reverse strand, counting down.
TTGTTCTATTCTTGTGTTGATTGCCTACACTTAGACGTTTGAGAGTAAGTGCAGGGAATTGAAGGATGAGTGATGGCATTGTTGTAGACTTGTTGTGTTGGGAATGTTGATGATAATTCTTGAAGGTGGTGAATGATTGAAGGTTAAGAGTGGATATTGATAGACATAACTAAGCATCAATTCATGATTAGATGTGTGTTAAGAACGATGAATCTAGATGGTAAGATGGATCTTGAGAGGCTTAACATGAAAGGGTTGAAGGAGGAAGATGATGGGAGGAAGTTACTGCAGGAAAACTGCAGTTTGGAACCGTCAGAACACTTCGAACACCTACATTAGGCGCCTAATGTAGCGTTCAATGTGTCCTGGAGCATCTCCGAACACTTCGAACACCTACATTAGGCGCTTCATGTCACATTAGGCGCCTAATGTAGCGTTCAATGTCACATTAGGCGCTTCATGTAGGCGTTCAATGTCTACGGAACATCTCCGAACACTTCGAACGCCTAGTATAGGCGCTCTATGTCACTTTAGGTGCCTCATGTGGCGTTCCAAGTATACTGGAAGTCTTTTTGACCCTTTAGGCACCCTATGTAAGTGTAGCAACTTTATACACTTCCTTTGAACATAAAATGCAAGGGTATTTGAGGTGTAATTGAGGAATAGATGGTAAGATTGACTAAGTAAGAATAAGATTGAATCCCAAGTGAATTAGTGAGACGAACGGACTTGGAAAGTTACAAACAGGGAGTGTTTGAGGTGCGAGACCGTATACTTGATATGTAAGATGTGTGTGTTAGATACCTTTATTATCTTCCATTGCTCATAAATTACAAAGTGTTTTGAAAGTGTGCTAGAGTCGTAAACATTAAGTGTGAAAGAGTAGGGTTAAGTATGAATTCGAAGTGGATTCGTGATACGAAAGGGCATGAAGTGGTATGAATGAGGTGTATTTGAGTAGTAAATGTTAAGTGTGAATGAGTAAAGTTAGGTATGAATCCAAAGTGAGTTAGCGATATGAAAGAGCACAAAATGTTACGAAAAGGGTGTGTTTGAGGAAGTATGAACGAGCAAGGTTAAGTGTGAACTCGAGATGATTTCGTAATACGAAGGGACATGAAATGATACGAGCAGAATGTGATAGAGGTTCAGGACTTTGTACTTGATATGTAAAGTGTGTGTGCATGTTTACACGTTTGATATGATGTTACATGAGCATTCTGCATCATGACATGGGCACTTGCATTTGATTTGAGAATTGCTTTGCGAAAGAACATGTGTTTACAAGAAAAGTTTGAAGTTTTCGAAAGACAAGATGGCTGCTGGTTGATCGCAGGGTATAAAAGTCACGCCTGCGAAACCAGGGTATAAAAGCGTGATCTGTGAATCAACAGCAGGGTATAAAGTATTTTATGGGGCCGTGGACCTATCAGCACGGAAAATAAAGTTATTTTATGGGGCCGTGGACCTATCAGCACGGAAAATAAAGTTATTTTATAGGGTCGTGGACCTTTCAGCACGGATATATAATATATGTAATGGGGTCGTGGACCTGTCAGCACGGATATATGATATATGTAATGGGGCCGTGGACCTTTCAGCACGGATATATGATATATGTAATGGGGCCGTGGACCTTTCAGCACGGGGTATAAAGTTATATGTTATGGGGCCGTGGACCTTTCAGCACGGGGTATAAAGTTCTGTTTGTTGTGGGCTGATCACCCACAGGGTATAAAGTTCTACTACGCGAAGAATATGATAAGAAGTATTATGAAGAATATGATAAGAAGTATTATGAAAAGTTTGTGAAATGACACGCATGACATGTTTATGAAAGAAGACTTATGCATGGGTGTTGTGTGTGGTTTTAAAGGAGTTCATGCATCATGATACACGAAGCGTAAGATTTGACATGTAAGAAATGTGACTAGCTTATGACTTGCTTATGTGATATGTTGTTTTAGTACATGTTTGTTCTCGTATCCGTGTATCATTTATGTGTTTTATCCGTTTTGAGGAATTCTTATAAAGATGCTATTTGCTAACCCGAGCACCTTATTTTGGGCAATGTCTTATACACTGGTGACTCGTCGTGTGTGATTCCGTAAGGTGTATAGACGGGTTACTTGCTGGCGATAATTTCGCTAAGAACAGATACTCTATTCCTTTTCAGGTGAGCCGGAATATGAGATGATATTTATCGAAGACGATGGCGAGTGGGCTCAATGGGATGACGGACATGGGAATAGATAGATGCTGGACTACTTTCTTTAAGTTTTGGAAACTCAATGTTATTATGTTGTTCTGGAACTTGTGTTAGCTAGATGACCAAACACCTTTTATTTCCGCTGTAGTTTCTGGTTGTATTATTGACGATGGAGGTTTAAATTTTATGACGTTTCCGCTGGTTTTTATCTTACATTATGAAGGATGTACGCTTGATCTACTTGACGCTTCGTAGTTCTGATAGTAGGCTACGGCGAGTGCATTGGTTCCGATGACGGTATCGGGCCAGGGCGCTACACTCACACCCTTTACAAACCTTGTACGATGAATACAATTTGCACGAACACCACCACCTAGCAAGATTGAAGATTGATCACACTTTGATCAATCTTTTACAAAGATATGGAATATGTGGTGGTCTATAACAAGCCCATTCAAGATTGAAAATATGAGTACAATAGGCTTTCAAGTAGAAGAAAGAAAGATAGAGTAGAAGAAGAGAGGCTGGGCGTTTTGATCACTTGATTTTGCAATGCTTGTTCTTGTCTTGTTTTTGCTCATCTTCTTTCCTTTTAAGCACTTGTAGCCGTCCCCCTTGGTGTCCTCCCCCTCTTGAAAATTATCTTCTAAGTCCTTGGGAGAATGTAAGATATCATTGTGACATGGTCTTGCTTACTTGGCATCTTCTCATTGGATGATCATTTAAGCTTTACTTACTTGGCACTTCATGATAGGTTGAATGTTGTCATCAGTTGATGACTTGGAAAATCTGAATATTTCATTCAAAACATGTGCCAAAATCAACATAGCATAAATTCCATAATCCACAAGATTGTCACATAAAGTTTGTAAGACAAAATTTTTCCATACCTAGGTAAGAAATCGGCCATGATGGAATTTAGCATGCTGAAATTTTCAGCATGTGATACATGGTGTTAAAGTTCAAAATATTTCCATTTTTCTTTGATTTTTCTAATTAAAATAAATCATCAATTGATAACAATTATCTTTATCAAATTGGAAATGAAATTTGGACTCCCACATGGCCATGAATTCGGTCAACATTCATCGTACACATGCTAAAAAATTTCAGCATGTGTGATATTGAAGATATCACAATTTATGGCTTTGTATTTCATTCAAATTTCTTCCATTTCTTCTTCCAATCATCCACATAATTCAAGACACCAATTATATGTATTTTAATTTGAAAAATTCGGCCAGCTATAATCGCCACATGCTGAAATTTTCAGCATGTGTTTCAAATGAGACAAAGTTTGAAATCTTACCATTTGTAGCTTCTTTCTTTAAATCACCAACATTGTATGATTGATTCTTGACCAATTAATATGCCAACAAGGCTCCACATAGGCTCCATCTCAGCTGTAGGTGGCGTGTACAAGTGTATATGCATGTGCTGAATTTTATTTTTGCTAACTTTGTAAAATAGTGCACATTTAATAATACACACATGTTATATTCCAATCAGCCCTTAATTTTCTAGAACACTTTAAGATGTATGCCATATGTAAAAAGTGTCTAGATACGTGTCGTATGATGTGCCAAAAATATTCCATATGTTGTATACGTAGAAAACAGAATTTTCGATGTTTACCGATTACCCGATTTTTCTCTAATTAAATTCCAAATTTTTGCACATGTTATATATATTACGTTACACATAATATATATATATATATAATATATACTTTAATATTCAGCTTATAAGGCTGATTAAAGTGGCGCCTAGACATATGACAAAATTGAAATTGGAATCTCCACAATTTGGCCTTAATGTGGGGTGATTTGTGTGTGCCAACATGGAATGATTTTATGGCTGAAAATAACATCATAGACACGAAATTTTTATTGATTTTTAAGGTGTAGGGGCTGGCCATCTATTTATGGCAAGTACGTGACACGTTAGCGAAGTTTCGGTATTCGCCCAATATGACAATTTTCGGTTCAGAACCTTTTAACGTGTCGTAGTTAATTTGTCATCACCATGGCTTATATCAAATGATATAAGACCTGAATATACTCATAAATATGAGTTAAGTATGATGGTGTGACGTTAACGTACGTACGAAAAATATATAACGTGTCGGTAGTACGTTGGAATACATGTGTATATGCCTTTTTCAAAAAATCTGAAAATATATGTATTTATATATGTATATGGCGTGTATTATAAATAAGGAGAGGACGATGAGACTTTCCTTCCTTAGCCTTGTTGCCTTTGTGCCTTTTCCAAATGTAGCTTCCTTTAATGAACTACTTAGTTTAATTAACTAAGTACTTCACTTAATGAACTAGTTTAGTTCATTAATGGTGGCACCTGAAAATAGTACAAACACAACAAATGTTTGCCATATGATGTAAGCTTTAACGCTTCATGGCTCGTTAGTACGGCAACATTATATATGAGCTAAATAAGGTAAGTGATAAGCAATATATCATGCATACGTTTATGTCATGCACACGTTTTTGTCATGCTCATTTTTGTGCACATTTAAATCATGTATTTGAAAATCACTCAAACCCCTTTTTCTCTACAATCTCCCCCTTTTGATGATTTTCAAAATAACCTATACTCATGATTTAAATCCTATCGCTCCTCCTTCAATCATGCATAAAATCAAAACATGAATTTTAAATTCCGAGTCGCTCCCCCTTAATTTATGCAATTAGTATCTCTCTCCCCCTTAAATCATGCTATCTCTCCCCCTTTATTTTGAAAAGTAAATCAAAAGATGCCTGTAAAGATGAAGAAGAAAAAAAATCATGTATTTCATATAACGTGCGTTCGTAAGGGTTATTTATTCAACCCTTTGAAAATGTCCCTTTTGGTACCCAAATTTGGGTGACCCTTCTAGGTCTTCCAAAAGGTGAGAAAGGTGATGAAAGCACAACATAATATACTTTAGGTGCAACTGTATCTGGCCTTTGGCCAAGAACTCCTTTATACGCATTATATATAGGACGTTTTCGATATGTCCTTGTGTTTGGGTGCGTAGTGCGTGGATGGAATGAATGCCGTGTATGCATCACTCTTTTCTTTTCATATCTATATGGTACAAAATTGTATTTCGCATGATATGATGAAGAAGTGGGGCGTGATGAGGGACAAGGTCTTTGCGTCATCTTAGACGCCATTTTTGGCTTTGGGGTGTCTACTTTCTTAGACACAACGAACTTAGTTAGTTTGGTGGATGCTTCATTTGTCTCAACGTATCCCAAACCTGTTTTGTCATTATCATGCTTTTGTGATAAGATAAGACGATGCAGCATGTTAGATCCCGTGTCAAATTGTTTCACCTTTTTCTCTACATCCGTATTCTTTGATTTCAAGTTTGAAATCTCGGATTTCAATTCAGTGTTCTCGGATGTCAATGATGAAATTTCAGACTTTAAAGAATTTATAATGCATGATGACTCTTCTTTTGAATCGTTTAATTGAGACACAAGATCTTTGTTAGAAGATTCTAACAATTTCTTGTCTTCAATTAATCGCTTCTTTTCTTTTGCAAGAGTCTTTGAGAAATTATGCAACTCTAAGTATTGACTAAATAAATCATCATAAGAACATTCAGAATCAGAATCATAGTCGGAAGATACCTCATTTGATGCTTTAGATGTAAAGCATACTTGTGTCTTGTGTTCTTCCGTATCATCAATCTCAGAGTCGGATGTGTCACTCCAAGTGGAGGCTTTGAAGGCTCTTCTCCTTTGCTTAGGTTCTGAGACGAGTCTATTCTTGTTCCGATCCTTGTCAGGGTATTTGTTTGTTTGCTTTTCCTTATTAGGGCAGTCATATGATAGATGTCCAAGTTTGCCGCATTCATAGCACTTTATTTCCTTATTTTTATTTTTATGATCCTTAGATGAGGTAGACTTATGTTTAATCGATTTTCTCAATATTTTTCTTAATCTTTTAGCCATCGTGATTAAGTCCTCATCATCGGAATCTATGTCACTATCATCTACGACGTATTCATTTGATTTAAATGCTATAGCCCTATCATTATTAGAAATGGACTCAGAATGTCTTAAAGCAAGTTTGTTTTCATATACCTTAAGTGATCCAATTAGTTCTTCCATCTTAATCGATTTAGTCTCTTTGCTTTCTTTTATGGCCGTTACTTTAGAGTCCCACTCGGATGGAAGGCTTCGCAAGACTTTCTGTACTTTTTCCTGCATGGTAAAAGCTTTACCAAGAGACTCAAGAGAATTGTAGATGTTAGTCAAACGAAGATCCTTATCAACAATAGATTCATTAGGCAATAGTTTAAACGACTCAAGTGTGGACATAAGCATGTTTATCTTTGACTCTTTAACTTGACTCGTGCCTTCCACATTTCTTGTGCACTCGAACAGTTTGAGACATAACTAGACTCACTTTTACTCAATCCATTCAATAGCAATTGCATAGCCCTAACATTCATGCTAAGTTTCTTTTTATCATCACTTGTATATTTTTGTCTAGGTTTAACAACTTCTAGTGTGACTCCGTCTACGGTGGATAACTTAGATGGAACAAAAGGACCATCTTCTATAATCGACCAAAGATCAATATCTATTGCCATAAAGAAAAGTTTCATTCTTACCTTCCATTGGACAAAAGACTCACCGTCAAAGAGAGGAGGCCTTATGGTTGACATTCCTTCTTCCACGGTGTTATAGCTAGTGGATGCCATCTCACGTACATCATCGGATCTTTTTGTTGTGAGTGTTCCTGCGCTCTGATACCAATTGTAGGATCTGCAAGGCACCACTAGAAGGGGGGGTTGAATAGGTGGTGCGGAAAGTGTGGTTTTTTAAACTTGTTTAAAACTAAACAACTCAACTTCTGAAAACAGATTCTGTTTTCAGGGTCAGTTTTAAAACGTTTTTAAAACCAGATTATAGGTCTCCAAAAATTCTGAAATTTTGAGAGAACTTAGCCTCAGATATTATGAGGGTCTTCTAAAAATTTCAAATTTAAATTCAACCTTTAACCCCTTCAAATATCGTTCGTGGTCAGATTGCGCGAATCTGCCAGAAACGGCACACTGTTTTGAAAAATTAATTCCTATTTGTACACAACTTCAAATGCTCTGAAAACTCAACCACTAACCCCTTATATATTGTATTTAAATGGGTTGAAACAGTTTTGAAAAATTCCTTCGGGAAGTTAGTCAAATACACTCAAAGTCTCAACCTTTGCAAGCCTGAAAATCAGACTGCACTAGTCTCAGATCTTTGGATGTTTGAATGACTTATACTTATCCAAAAGTGTTGAAAATTGTGCCAAATTAACCCTAAGACGTGTGACTTTGTTTCTGGAAATTTTCGTAATTTTTGAAAATCGTTTACTATTTTTACGAACGTAAACAAAAAGAGTAAACTGTGCAGTAAGAATGATCTTAGACCTAAGTTATGATCGAGTCATGAGAGGTGTGTGCCGATGGTGAGCTTTTCTTGTCTAAATATTCGATTTATCCGCATTTTACCTTTCAACTTATCTTTGACTAATCCGATTTCGTCTCATGAACTTGGATTGCAGAAGATGCCTCCACGACATGATCCAGCTGGTAATAATGGTGACGATCAACAGGGTCAGGGGACCATTCCCCAGGTACTGGCAGACACGTTGGCCACTCTGACTACATTGGTGGCCCAGCAGCAGGTGCAGATGGCTCACTTGCAACAACAACAGGAGCAACTGCAGCAACTGCAGCAGCAGCAACCACCACCGCCACCCCAGGGGCTTTGCTTCTTTTAACAGGAGATGCATCACTCCCGAGTACCGATGTTCAGGGGTACCACCCGACCAGAGGAGGCAGAGATTTGGCTCAAGAATGTATCCGAACAGTTGAGATTGTTAGAGGTTCTGGATGGCCTGAAGGTGGATGTGGTGGTACCATTCTTGGAGGGCGATGCAGAGCGATGATGGCAGGGTGTGGTATATAGACGCACTACACCGCCGACATGGGCCCAGTTTAGGGAGGAGTACCAGAGGCACTACGTTCCTGAGAGTGCGATTCAGAGGAGGATGACAGAGTTTCAGCTCCTGACACAAGGGTCTATGACTGTTGATCAATATTCTGAGAAATTTCATGCACTCGGGAGATACATGCCCGCTGTCATGGACGACGAGAGGACAAAGATTTTGAAGTTTGAGACGGGTTTGAGCTCACGTATTCAGTCATTGATTATATGCGCCCAGCCTACAACTTTTGAAGGATTCTTGGAGGTGTGTCGCAAGGTCGAGGGTGACCTCGAGAGGGTTGCAGCGGCCGACAGGGCCAAGAGACTACGAGAAGAGTTCCATTCAGGGAGATCAGGGAGATGGTTAAAGATTCCACGCCGACACCCGACCGGACGATTCTCCGGGCCACCGCAGCAGGGGCAGGGATCGACGACTCGACCACTGATGATTGAGGGTCCTACAGCAACGGCAGCGCAGCCACTCAGGGCGGTTGGACTGCCACCCCAGGTATGTGTACAGTGTGGTCGATCTCATACAGGACCATGTTGGAGAGCTCAGCAAGGTTGCTACAATTGTGGCAAACAGGGACATTACGCCAGGGAGTGTCCTACACCAGCACAAGCCCCTCCGCCACAGAGTCAGATGCAGTAGAGAGGAAAAGGAAAGACCAACGCTCGAGTGCATGTCATGACGGACGCTGAGCTACAGAAGGTCGGAGACGTAGTCACAGGTACTTTTAAATTTAAAGCAATTACTCTTTTAAAATCTTAAACATATATTTTCTCTTTGTTTTGATGATTTGTGCTATGTGTATAACTATGAACCTGTTAGGGGAGATATTAATTAACCAAGTCCCATCATACGTTCTATTCGATAGTGGTTCCAGCCACTCATTCATTGCTAGGAGATTCGCCAAGAACCTAGGTATTCTACCAGAACGGCTAGAGATTTCGTATCGTGTTCAAGCCGCTGGGGATCAGGTGTTAGTATCTCATGATTAGTACAAGGATTGACCGTTGGAGATTAATGGGCTTGAGTTCTCCGCAACCCTGATTCCGATCCAGATGCAGGATTTCGACATTATTCTAGGCATAGATTTCACGGCGAGATACAGTGCTAACATCGACTGCCGCCAGAGACAAGTCAGTATGCAGACACTGGATAAGAGAGAGACCATCTTCCAGGGGGATGTCAAGTTGAAGAAGTCATCCAGGAAAATCTATATTACCGCAACACAGGCTTCTCGGGCATTAAAGAAAGGAGCCGAGGGTTTTCTTGTGTATGCTCTAAATGCCAGTGCTGAGACGCCATCAATTGAGGATATTCCAATGGTACGAGATTTTAAGAATGTATTTCCCGATGAGTTACCAGGTTTGCCACCGAGCAGAGAAGTGGAGTTCGAAATCGATCTCGTACCTGGAGCAAATGTGAGAGAGATATCCACGGCTTTTCGAATGAGGTACGTCAAGTTTCGAGGACGAAACTTCTTGTAAGGTGGGTAGGATGTTATAGCCGACAAAATGCATGTAAATATATTAATAATACTAAATAAAAAAAGGTAATAAATAAAAAGTAATAATAATAAAGATAAGTATAAACTAGATAGTGATTAGAGTTACATTAGGAAACCTAAACCAAAATCAAATGGGAAAACCTAAAATCTACCTTAACTCCCCCATCATATATACACATACACGCATAATACCACAACCAAAAACCTCCACTCAGCCGCCACACACACACACACACACACACGCTAGGGAGAAGGAAAAAAAGAAAAAAAAAGAGAGAGAAGAGAGAAAAAGAGAGAAGAAGAAGGAAGACGAGGCCCCGAACCCAAGTTTTAGTCCGTCGAATCTATTTGTGTTATCGTCAATCGAGGTAGGTGCCTCTCCCCCCTCAAATAGGTACGATCCATGCATGCTTTGATGATATATTTTATGTGATTTCTTGTTTTTATTTGTTTAACATATAGATTTGTATGTGTTTATATATATTGGTTTATATTCGTTTTATATTGGAAGAAGCATGAAAGGATTGTTTTTGGCCTATTTATGGTTGTTAAGTGCATGTATGTGTATGGAATTGGTGGTGGCATTGAATTGAATCAAGAATACCCTTAAAAGGATCGAAAAAGTAGGACTTTTATTCTAGAAGTCATAAAAATAATTGTGTTTTGGTCTTAGTATAGGTTCATATAGGTTGGAAATAGGAATAAATTCGGTTCTGCTTCGAAAAACGGGTCGGGAAGGTAGCACACGCGCCGCCGAAACGGCCGCGCGTGGCGCAGCACGCGCCTTCCTGGTGAAATCTGAGAATTTAAAAAAAATTATAGAGGACCGGCCTGCGGCGCGCGCCAGCGGACCGGACCCCTAACGGGCCGGTGCTGGGGCTGCAGGGCCAGGCCCAAATGTAAAAGGAAAAAAGGGGCTGGCTGGTTACTGGACTGGGCCGGATGGCCAGCGGACCAGGCCGTGGCTGGTCGGCCCAAATTAATCGAAAATATAAAAAAAAGGACTGGACTGGAGTGCGAACGCGCACCGGGCTGGAGCAATAATTAGAGCCGACCCGCCAGAGAAAAAAAAAAGAAAATGGAATTTAATTAATTATTTAAAATTCTGGAAATTAGAAAAGGGTAAATAAATGATTTTAAATTCCAGAAAAATATATTTAATTATCAGAAAATTCTAAATAAATTCCAGAAAATATAGAAGGTTAAAATTAAACTAATTCTACTTAATTTCTGAATTTTGATAAATGTAAGTAATTATGAATAATTAGTAATAAATAGAAATAAATAAAAGAAAAAATTAGAGAAAAATAGTAGAAAATTAATACAAGCTAAGGAAAAATAAAGGGGATGCTAAATAACAACTTTCCAATACTCGTAAAATTTACACAACCAAATATTGAGTGCGGAGTTGGTGAGGATGGGCATACGGGCCCCAGGCGACTTTGTTGTTGCATCCATGGCACGTGCATTGTATTTGGAGTGGGTTGAGATGTACGGGTCTCAGACGCTCGAGTGGAGTGGATCATGGTGTACGGGCCATGGGTACTCGGTCATTGTGGATCATAGTGTACGGGCCATGGGCATCGGTTGGGGTGGATCGTGGTGTACAGGCCACGGGCATCCGCAAGGGTGGATTGTAGTGTACGGGCTACAGGCATCCAGTCAATCCTAGGATCATGCATTGCATATAGGTCTAGGGCATATTGCATGACATGATTCTTGTTGCGTGTGACACGTTGATTGAGCATGCATCACATACTTGCGCATTTTTATGTGGAGTGCTTTACTTACCGCATTTACTTTATCTTATGCATGTTATCTTATATTTATGTGCTATATGGTTATATCATTTCAATGTGCTATGTGGCTATATCATTTCAGTATGTACGTTTTGTATTTGTTTGAGGCGGGATCTACTAGGTGATTTCTGTCACTCACCCCTACTTTCCAGGTGAGCCAGATGAGGACTATGAGCATATCTTCGTTGAGGACGGGACGGACATAGCAGAGTGGGCTGGTTGAGAGCTGCAGCTAGGATATGAGGGGACTCTGCAGCTGTTTTGTTATTATTTATACTTTGAGGATTTTCCACATACTACTTTACTATTTTTATTCCCATAATTTTATTTAGCAATGTAATGATGGTTATTGGAGTTTAATATATGTTAATGTTTACATTTCCGCGAAAAAAATTCTACTTCATTTTGACAAGTAAGAGATTGATTCGACGCTTTGTATTCTCCTTAGTGAGATACGACGGGTGCACTGTTCCCGATGTTAGGGCTCGGGAGGGGGGCACTACATGATGAAACTCAAGTTTCACAAGATATCATTGAACCGTCTTTAGAGACAATTTCAGAACCACAAATAGTTGCGGAGCCTGAAAATATAACACAAGTCCAACGCAGATCTGATAGGATACATCGTCAGCCAGAGAGATGGATTTCTTGTGACTGATGATAGTGAAGTTATACTCATAGATCAATATGAGCCTACTACCTATCAGGAAGCTGTGTCAGATCCAGATTCACATAAACGGCTTGGAGACTTGAATTCTGAGATGCAATCCATATTTTATAACCAAGTTTGGTCTTTAATTGATCCTTTAGAGGGTATTAAGACTATTGGTTGCAAATGGGTTTTCAAGACGAAATTGACATGGATGGGAATGTGCAAACCTACAAAGAAAGGCTCGTTGCTAAAGGTTTCAAGCAAACACATGGTATAGACTATGATAAAACCTTTTCACCAGTTGATATGCTTAAGTTTATTAGAATTCTCCTTGCCATTGCAGCATACTATGATTATGAGATATGTCAAATGGATGTCAAAACTGCTTTTCTTAATGGAAATTTACTTGAGCATGTGTACATGACACAACCTGAGGGTTTTGTAAATCATGATAATTCAAAGAAGGTTTGCAAGCTTCAAAGATCCATTTATGGATTGAAGCAAGCATCTCGAAGCTGGAATCTTCGTTTTGATGAAACAGTTAAGAACTTTGGTTTCATCAAGAATGAAGACGAACCTTGTGTTTACAAGATGGTTAGTGGGAGTGCAATATTTTTTTTGGTCTTATACGTGGATGACATATTGCTTATTGGGAATGATATCCCTACCTTGCAAAAGGTTAAGGCTTGGTTAGGGAATTCTTTCTCAATAAAAGACTTAGGTGAGGCTGCCTATATCCTTGGTATTAAAATCTGTAGAGATAGATCTTAAAGGGTAATAGGCTTGAGTCAAAGTACAGACATAGATAAAATGTTGAAGAGATCCAACATGCAAGAGTCCAAGAAAGGATTCATGCCTATGTCTCATGGCATTCATCTTAGCAAGAATCTATATCCTCGGACATCTGACGAGCGAGATCGAATGAATAAAATTCCTTATGCTTCTGCTATAGGATCGATCATGTGTGCCATGTTATGTACTAGACCAGATGTCTCATATCTATTAAGCACAACAAGTAGATATCAAGCTGACCCCGGTGAAGGTCATTGGACAGCTGTACCTCAGAAGGACTAAAGTTGTATTCTTGGTTTATGGAGGTTTGGATGACGAGTAGTTGTAAATGGTTACACAGATGCTAGTTTCCAAACTGACATGGATGATTTCACATCGCAGTCCGGTTTTGTATTTACATTGAATGGTGGAGCTGTTAGTTGAAAAAGTTCAAAACAAAGCACTGTGGATGATTCTACAACAGAGGCTGAGTATATAGCAGCATGAGATGCAGCTAAAGAAGCAGTTTAGTTGAAGAAGTTCATCAATGAGCTAGGAGTGGTACATAGCATTGCAAATCCTGTGGACATTTATTGTGACAACAATGGTGACATATCACAAGCAAAAGAGCCTAGATCTCATCAGAGATCTAAACATATACTCAGGCGTTACCATCTCATTCGAGACATCATCAATATAGGAGATGTCAAGATATGCGAAGTTGACACAAACGATAACATATCAGATCCATTGACTAAGCCTCTCTCACGGGTCAAGCATGATCAACACACTAGATCTATGGGTCTCAGATATTTGTAGGCCTAGTGCAAGTGGGAGATTGTTTTATCAGTCTATTTGGAGATCGAGTAATCATACGTTTGAACAATATAAGTATGACGCTTACCATGACTTATTGTTCAAACTAGATGTCGTGTAACAAAAGAAATTAATACATGTAGTATTATTAGACTAGTTGGACTATACTCATATTAATTGGGAAGTTGTAATGCCTTGCTAGAGGCCAATTACGACTTGTTGATTTAATAGAGAATTTACCGACTGTCAATTAATATAGGCCTATCGGGTCACACACAAGAATGCGTATGGGCTGATATTAATAATACTAATAATATTAGTATTAGATATTAATTATTATTCATATTATTAACTTCGTTTTTTAGGTTATATATATATTTTGATTGGCATTAATTAATCCGATTAGGACTCGGATTTTGATGTCTATATATGTGTATATATCATGTGTATCTCGTATAGAGAGACTACACGAAAAAAATAGAATTCGTTTTAGAGAAAACCGAAGTTCTCAGCCGCGCCGTTCGCGCCGTTCAAGAGCTAGCACTCCGGACGGAAGCATTCATGTGGATAGAGACAGAGGGTGTTCGTGTCATCGCACCTCCTTCATCTGCGGATTTCGAATTTAGAGAGGTAATTTTTGAGTTTCTTTCATCGAAATAAACGAACAACATGGATCTTTGGAAGGAAATCGGAGATCAAGTTTTGATTTTTTGCTGCGTGTTTTTGGCAGTGATCTTGTCGATTTCCTAACAATTATACCATCAATTTTGAGATTCAAACATTTTTTTCGATGATATCAATAGATGATATGCATTTGTAAGGCTAGTTTTGCAAAAAAAATTCAATTGCTATTGTGGTTGATGTTGCTGATCATATATTTTCAATAACTTATGCTATTGTTAATGAGGAGATCAAACATAATTGGAGTGGTTGCTTCAAAATATCTGCAACATATACTTGGAGACATGCGAGACATATGTATGATTTCATATCGATCTAGCAATTCGAGCGTATGCTACTTGCCAACCACCTCATGCATATCATATATATTGTCTCATTCATACCAAAACTATTCTTTTAGATAAATGCTTTTACAAATAATTTACTTGTGTTGTAGGTGGTGTCTTCATAATAAGTTGTTTAACGCTTTCAAAAATCAAACTTCACAAAAAATTTTGTTGGTAAGACTTTGAACAACATTCTTTTGGCAACTGCAATATAACACAAGGTGCACAAGTTTAATAAAAGTATGAAGAAACTGAATGAGTGGAATAATGATGCGTACATTTAAATTATGCAGATACCACTTGACACATGGACATTGTCCCACGATATTAGTGGAAGATGTTATGTGATGAACCAATTTCTCTGAGTCGTGAAACAACATACTCAAGAGAGCTAGATACTTACCGGTCACTGTATGTGTTCAAGAGGATGGTGAGTTTCATGAAAAACGACACGAGGCGTACCAGATTTGACAACATGAGATAGATGGTCAGTCAATGTGCAACAACGGTTTATAAGAAATGAAATAAATGCAGGAAGACATAGGATACAAGCATATACTATGCGAGAAGGTCTGTATTAGGTTATAACTCGACATGGAACACATCACGGTGGTATTTTTCATACTGTAAACTTGAAAGGCACGACCTGCACTTATGAAAAATTTCAGCTTCACTATATGTCTTGCTCGCATGTTAAAAAGGTATGCCAAAATATGTGCAGTGTAGCGGCGGAGTTTGTTGCCCATTTTTACTCTTGCCGTGCGATGTTAGAAATGTACAATGCTTCGTTTCATCACGTTCAACATTCTACGTATCTTCTGGTACATCCATTCAGATTTGAAGCCAATCATGTTAATGGAAAATGTGGTTAAGGCAGACCACAATCATCTCAGACTTAAAGTGAGATAGACCGTTGCAACTGCAATCAAAAGCGTGGTGTGTGTAAACAAGCAGGTCACAACCATAACACTTTTGGAATAATGTTTAGTTGTTTGTATTCTATTTAATATTTATTGTAATTTATACTTAATAAATTCATGTATAGTATTTCAGATTCATATTCTTGTTTAGGTTAGAAAAAAAATAAATTATGCTATACCATTCGTATACCACATTTATTACCATTAATGAGACAAAGAACAAAACATAAACTAAGCACTTTTGACTATAATTTTACATTTACTCAATCGGCAAGGTGTTGCGTCTTTTGCTAGGGGTTTGCCTTTATCTGATCCTCTAGCATTTTACGGTGTATACGGTTTCTCTTGAAATCCTAAGCACTAGGGTGTCCAACCCAACCACCACATACAAACATCATGCCGTCTTAACATAGTATACCTAGGCTCTATCCGTGTAAGAAGCTTACCGTCAATGAGTAACCTAAATAGGACGCTACGTAGTATAGCGCAAGAGTCACTCTACATATATATATAGATGAAATGTGTGGGTCTCCGGTCTTCACCTATATTCAAAGGTCGTAATCAATGCATGATCAAACATAATCTTACTGCAACTCATCACGCCCTATAATCCTATTACCTCAATATGTGGTATGCACCTACGTGGAATGTTTAAGTCCTCCTTATACACTTCTACTATAAGTAAACAATGCGGGGCCTTATAACTTGTATTACTCTTAAAGAAAAGTGTCATATGCTCTCCCTGAAGACTCAACAAATCATCAACCTGAGACCTCAAGTCCTCCATTGGTTATGTATCACCACCACTACTACTAGCTCTAGCATGTGATGCCATAAGTACACTTATATTCGGACTCACGTAACATAATTATATATTAAATGTATATGGATTTCGTGCAATCAAGTCAAACCATAACGTAATTAAATAAAAAGTCACAAAGTTTACATGGCCAATAAATATAAATCCTAACTATAACAATAACAGTAACATAATAATAATAATACCAGTAACATAATAACAATAATAGCCCGTTGTAGCACTTTTGCCTGTTAAGCTTTCTTGCTCTTCATCCCTTTACAGCGAATAAATGCAAAATATTTTGATTTTTATGTGAATGGGAAGAGAGAAAAGTGTTGCCTTTTTATTGCTGGCGTCCAACGTTTTGGACGACATTGTAAATAGTACCTTGGCATGTGGAGGTTTTTTAGCTATTGATACTGTATGTGTGTGGTAAAAACTGGTATTATGTAAAGCGCCTTTGAGAATGACGGCCCTAGACGCATTCCTTGGACGCCATTGAGAATGGCAATTTAGATGTTTGGAGGCGCTATTCTAAATGACGTATGTACTATTTGGAAAATTTGTCAATTTATACCATATTTGTGGTTTTTTTGTATTAAAGCTACAATATTGTTTGAAATTTCTCCAGCTTAGTCGATATATTTACCACTCCCAACCGAAAAGATAAGAAAAAGAAAAAATAAAAACATGATCGTGCATATAGTTGGCTACCATCTTTCACCAAAATTGAAAAGCACTACCAGACAAACTAGCAAACCATCAACAATATCGGTTGCAAAAATGTTCCTCATTTATCAAGCCTTAATTAATAAAGATAACATGTTACAATGATACCTATTTATCAACCCATAATTGCTAAAGATAACATGTTGTTGATAAGGATAATTCATTGATATATTATCACCGCCTCCTAATCAAAAGGTGATACTAAGAATATAAAGGTAGTATCCATTCATATTAGGTTGTGGATGGGACATCTCTACGATTTACTTTCTTTTGTTGTTGAGGAGATTTATTTCCATTTTTAAGGGAGCCAATCTTTTTTGAGTTTTGAATATGATGGAATAAATTAAAATTACCTA
Organism: Eustoma russellianum; assembly: GCA_036186865.1. Classification (NCBI taxonomy): domain Eukaryota; kingdom Viridiplantae; phylum Streptophyta; class Magnoliopsida; order Gentianales; family Gentianaceae; genus Eustoma; species Eustoma russellianum. Next base: position 18,718,999 of record AP025062.1, on the reverse strand, counting down.
TTAAAATGGACATCTTTGTGATATTGTGAAGTAGCAGTTCGATACAGCTCGACGTAATTTTTATTATGAGTCATCGATAAACAATCTCTGTGTATTTCTAACACATGAGTATGGTTGTGTACATCCAACTCCCATATTCTACTATAGCCTTCAAAACAATGAAATAATGTTAAGTGTCGTTGTTGAGAAGAATAGGTTTTCTAGGTCAACCTAGATACTTCCTCGTAATCAAAGAATGTAAAGATTTCAAGCCATTTATTTTGTAACCAGAATAAGAAACAAACCAAACATCCAAAAAAAGCCCCAAACTCTTGAACTTTGATTCAAATTTTTTTTTTCGTACATAAACGAGTTAATAATAATGAGCGAGTGTGTTTAGTTTCGTCGAGAGTACGACGTCGTTTGGATTCTATCATTTGCTTCCACTACCTTGACTTGGAGGAAGGTAAAGTGGTGCGGTGCACATGCATCATCTAATCATTTTTGCCATCCCTCTTTGTGGAAATGGCAGAAATTTGAATGATGCTTGCCGACACTGCGATCCGTCGAGTTATCATGAATCATCGCGGGGGTGTTTCATGGAAGAGCTTATTGGCTCAAGAATTTCTTTCCTGTTGTTTCTTTCTTCGTTATATGTCGGATTTCGGTTATTCCTTCCACCTCTTCTTTTCTTTGAATTCTTTTGTTAGATATGATGAGAGATCAGGGCTAGACTTCCTCTGTTTGATGCTACTGTGAAAATGGTATGCCGGTGAGTGTTGGGAAATCGAAGACAGTCACAAGCTTTAACCGTGGGTAGAGCAATTTCTTATATTCCTCCAAAATACGTCAGGCGTGCAAATGAGCCGAGTCGAACATTTATTTATCAAGTCGAGTAATTTTAAAATTTTTTGATTTAAACTCGAACATGATCTCTATTTTCTCGTTGTTCTCAAGTTCGAGTTTGAATATCTTTGAACTCGAGCAAAATTAAAGCTTATTCGAGTATAATTAAAAATAGTTTTTTAATTTGAAAATGCTATACATAAGTATAAAGATTCATTTTAAACTCATATTATGAAATCATTATTATTTTTTACATCAACAAACTATTACTATTTGAATAATTAATAGTTAGCATTTTTAGTTTAGTGTTTGTATCAACTGAAAGTAATAACATCAAATCATGCATAAATTTTATATATATTTTATTCCAGCTTGTTCACGAGCTAACGATTCGATAATGAATATGATCAGGATATGGTCGCTATGTAACAGAGTCAACTCGAGTTCAATCCAGAATATTACTGAGTCAATCTAATCGAACAAAAAACATAATTCAAATTAGATCTGTTCACAAACCATGTGGTTCATTTACATCCTTAGTTAGATCCCTTAAGACATGAATCGGTATACATGGGTATATAAGTAAGTATGTTGCTTTGTGGGTATGTAGTTATTTTTACATATTAAAAGCAGTACGAATATTTTATATTGCAAACATTGATAGTAATTGTATCAAGAATTTAGTCAAATAACTTGAAATAAATAAAAAAAAGACGTTCTCGATGCAATAGGATTCCGCATTTGTACAGGATTTGGGGAGGGTTTGCATCGCTTCGTGATCTGATGTAAACAATCTTAGCAATAGACTGTTTTCGCGACTTGAAAGCTCAAATTTGTGACATTAAGATTACAAAACATCAAACTTACTTGTTTGAAGACCCCTTCTCGATTTGAAATTCCCAAGAAAAAACATATAGTTTAAATAAACACCGACTATAATTCCAACTCATGATTACAATCACCAAAACCATGACATTCATTAGGGTTCAATTTGAGCTCCAACAGTAAAATGATGAACAGCCCAACCATTAGGCTCACCAACCCTACGCAGAAAGCCCAATTTTCGCAACTGTTCGCTCTGTTCACTTGATTGCCCTCTCAAAATATTCTGTGTTTCTCCCTTCTTTTCGGCCTCTTCTCTGTTTCTCCCTCGCATTCCCACTCCCTCCATTTTCAATTGGATACACAGAACGAACTATATACATATATATTTATATATAATAATCCTTCTTGGAAAGAAGAAGGAAAATTTTTCGTAGATATATGTTAGAGTAAGCGGCTGGGTTTTGCACTTGAGGATCAAATAAGGCTAAAGGAAAAGCAAAGGTTTGTTATTTAATTAAATGAATGTTGTTTCTTTCGGTTAACTATTGCATTCGGAATAGAGAACATCAGACTTTGTGTTTATAGAGAAAAAAGTTTAGTATTATGAGGTGGGTCAACTTAGGCTGGTTGATTTTGCTTGTGTTGCTTTTTAATGAAATAATGATTACAGTGCGTAAGTTATGATGTTTGTTAGAAGCATATTAGTTTCCTTGAAATCATTGAAAGGTGAGGAATTTGAGCTTTGTATATCTTGAATTTTGAGTTTGTCCTGATCCTAGTAAATGTTGATTTATTCTAGCTAATGTAGTATTGGGAAATGGGATTCAGCTTGAATTTACATGTTAATTCAGGCATGATGTAATTGATAGTTATCGGTTAGGATTCATGCTGTATCATTTTTTTTTTGTTGCGATGTTTCAGTTTCCATGTTTAGGAAATAACTTCCAAGAACTTGTAATGTACCTACTTTGTCATTTAACTTTTACTCGAATTTTGAAGTCATTTCAACACTGAATCGGATTTATGTCTATCTGATGCATCATGCATGGTTGGAAAGGTGTTTTATACTACTGATAATTTGTAATAGTTCTAAATCTGCCACCCAATTTAGGTTGATTTGATGCTCAAACATTAGGTTATCCCCCCCCCCCCCCCCCCCCCAAAAAAAAAAAAAAAAAAACATGATCCAGAGAGTCTGTGGCATTTTGATTTTAATAACAGGATTCTTATTTGTTTTTAATAATAGCTGCCCATTTGTGCTTGTTTCGATCAGATTTTACTGTGATGCTTTGTGCTAGTAGATACCACCTGTCAAGTAGAAGAGAAAATTAAATCAGAGAGGTTTCAGCTTTACAAGAATATCCATCTGAATGCTTCTGCTCAATCAGGGGCTGCTATCGAAACAGGAAGGTGAGATGTACGCATGGACGTTAAGGAGTAATAGCAGAAGATGGAAGTTTGTGGCTCCACATCCAAAATACATATGCACTTCTAGCTATCGAGAATATGCTTGCTATGCACCTTCATGCTGTACACAAACAAGTGGGAGTTACAATTCTCAATTCAATTTGATCAGAATACACGTGCCAAGTTGTTCATATGCAGCAGGTTTTGCTTCTAAATGTTTACAAAGGGAACGGACTGTAAGCTGGATACCTACTCAGTTAAGATGCTATAGCTCTGAAGGCGATGGAAGAAATGCAAGCGAGGATAAACACACATCTGTAAAAGATGCTCCTGATAAGGCAAAGATTTGGAAGGACAAAAACGATGGATATGTGACTCATTGCGATGCCCATGCTCAACTTGCTGAGCAAGACCAGAAAGATTGGCTCCATAATGAGAAATTGGCCATTGAATGTAAAAAGAAAGAATCACCTTTCTTAAGCAGACGGGAAAGATTCAAAAATGATTTCTTGCGGCGAATAGTTCCATGGGAAAAGATAACTGTATCATGGGACACATTTCCGTATCATATACAGTAAGTGTTGTTTCTCCCACCAATCACATTGTCCACTTTTGCAAATTCAGTAGTTTGTTCTTTGTTTGGTTGGATACAATGCAGTGACCACACTAAACAGCTTTTGATGGAATGTGCTGCCTCTCATCTGAAGCATGAGAAAAAGACTACTGCATTTGGTGGCCGTTTAACTTCTTCAAGTGGGAGGATTCTTCTTCGAAGTATTCCAGGTTTAGTGAATGAGCCACCATCTCGATTCTCACTTTGAATGCCATGGTGTACAGTTTTCAACATGAAGTCCTGAAACTCATTTTTTATGTTTTTTGAACTCTTCCTTTTATCTTCCTTCTTTTTGCGATTAAAATTTAAAATATATAATTCTGTTTTATTTTTGTAATTCTATCTACATTTTGCAGGTACTGAGCTTTATCGAGAAAGATTAGTCAGAGCACTAGCCAGAGATCTTCAAGTTCCACTATTGGTGCTCGATAGTAGCATCCTGGCGCCCTATGTAAGCTCGCAAGTGTTATATTTTTCGTCTGCCTACATTTGTATAGAAGTTGGCATTTTCGCTTTTCCTTTCTACATCTTTTCTGGAAATAAACTTCCTTTTGCCATTTTCAATTCCATACACGTTGAAATTTCCAAACACGGTCGTTATTTTCATGAAATTTAAGATTCCTAAGGATTTAAACAAGAATACAATCAGATGATGCATCTGATTGTATGACTTCAAACTCCATCATGATGTGCTAGGTTAATTTCAACTGTCTTCATCCAATACTTGTATCTAGTCTATGTTTTTTTTTTCCGTAAGTAAACTTCATTATATGCCTAAATGGCAAATTTACAATAGATGTTGCTTAAGGGCAACATGAGGCTTGACTGTTGCAAAATATAGGTGGCTCTATACTATCCAAAAACTAGTGCCAACCTTTAAGGCGACACGAACCAAACATATACAAAATACTAAGGTACAAACATCTAGTCCGTAAGTGACCCTTCCTTCATACATTAACCATCCAAAGTCTATAAGCTCAATACAAGGAAGGAAAAGATTTTACAAAAGAATAGAAAGTAATAGCTTTAAGTATGCTCAGTCTCTCCAGTTGGAAGAAAATGCCTTGGATGTGTATATTAAACTCTCATGCTTTTAGGAAATCTTTTTTAAGGAAAAGTCCAGAATCAAATAGATGAAAGAAGGGGACAAGAACACTCAAATTTTCCATAGAACTGTAAAAGCTCATACATCTAAAAACAAGATCTTAAGGCTCCAACACGAGGATAGTTCCTGGACCAAAGACTATGAAGAGGTAAAAAATTTAGCTGTCAATTTTTTTGAAAACCTTTTCTTTAAACCAAATCCTCATCCAACTGAATTTCAACATTGGGAGGGCAAAACTCTCAGTCAGGAGCAGGCAGTTTCATTACTAATAAAAGTTACTCAACAAAGACACATTATTCTCCATGAAAAATGATAGTGCCCCTGGGCCAGATAGGTTCGCTGTCGAATTCTACAAACACAACTGGGACTTAGTGTGAAGGATTTTATGGATGTCATAGATTACTTCTTCACACACAGTTATCTTTACTTTCCCCTTAACACCACAGCTATTTCATTAATTCCAAAGGTAGCTAGCCCAGTAAAGATGAAGGAATTTAGACCCACTTCCTGCTCCAATGTTAGTTATAACGTCATATCCAAAATCATTGCCAACCGTATTAAACCCCTTCTACCCCTGTTAGTGGACCCCAACAAATCTGTCTTTGTCCAAGGTAGAAGCATTCAGGACAATATTCTCCTAATGCATAACCTTGTGAGGCACTATCAAAGAAACGGTGGCCCCCCTGCTGTGCAATCAAAGTGGACATCATGAAGGCATTTGATACTCTTAACTGGAGTTATCTAATGTCCATCTTAACAGACATGAACTTTCCCGAACAATTTAAGCATTAGATTTCCTTATGCATATCCACATCATCCTTCTCAATTAACCTCAATTGATCCCTCAATGGAAACTTCAAGGCGTCAAGAGGACCGAGACATGGAGATCCACTATCTCCAACTCTATTCATTCTTGCCATGGAAGAATTCACTTAATTATTCCAAAGAACAATCCTGGATCATCCTTTTAGTTACCACCACAAATGTCATCTTATCAAACTCCGCTCTCTTGCCTTTGCAGATGATCTTTTCATTTTATCCAGGGCTGATATCCATTCCATCCACACAATCAGACTCATTCTTACTAAGTTTAGTGACATCTCTGGACGCCAACCCAACCTTCAGAAATATGGTGTTTGCCTCTGGGATCTCCCAGCAAAAGAAACTCCACATTTCACACATTCTAGGCATGCCTCTAGGTACTCTCCCCATCAAGTATCTTGGCCTTTCTCTCATGTGCAGGAAGCTCTCTTCCACTGAATGCACTTCTCTTCTTGAAAAACTAAAAGAAAGAGTCAATAGCTGGACTTCCTCAAAGCTAAGCTACGGAGGTAGATTGCAGCTCATAAACTCTGTCTTAGTAGCTATTGTCAAGTATTGGACGGTTTCATTCTTCTTACCGAGAGGAACCTTTATAGAAATCAAAAGGAATTCTTCGTACTTTCCTTTGGGGAGGTCCAAGAAAGGCAAAGGTTAAATGGACAGATTTATGTATGCCTAAAGAAGCCTGTGGGTTAGGTCTCCCCAACCTGAAACAGGTTAACAATGCTTACTTTATGAAACATGTGTGGCACATTTTTGAGAACAAAGAATCACTCTGGGTTAAATGGGTTCACACGATCATTCTTAAGGGTAAGTCTTTATGGGAGGTTCAACCCAAGGACCAGGATGCCTGGCTTTGGAAGACTTCTCTGGACCAGGGACTAATACGAACAGTGCACTAACAGAATAATTAGGAATGGGCGTGACACGTCTTTCTGGTTTGATTCGTGGCATCCATGGGGTAGGTCAATGAAGAATTTCCCTGAGGTTAGACATAAACTAAACATTGGACTGGAAGCCAGGGTCTCCGAGGTAATTAGGGATGACCAATGGAATCTCCCTTACGGAAGAGGCTGGGACTCCCAAGTAATAGAATTTTATCATGCTTGTTAGGGAATAACAATATCGGAAAGGATGGACCATTGGAAATGGGCTCCTCTCAAAATTTCACCATCTCTAGTGCCATAAAAGCCATGGTACTGCCCCAAGTTACCGTTCCTTGGGCAAAAATCGTCTGGAGTAGGAGACATCTCCCTAGATTCGCCGTAATCCTTTGGATGGCTTTCCGGGAGAGGCTCCTTACTCTGGCAAAACTGGCTCAATGGGGTATAGTAGACAACAATCGCTGTCTTCTAAGCGGGTTGTATCCAGAAAACATCAACCGTTTGTTCTTCGACTGCTCCTTCTCACACTCTGTTTGGTCCTCCACACTCTCAAAATTGCAATGCCAATCAATTACTCACTCCTGGGAACTCATCCAGGACTGTTTGTTAAATAATCCGTGGAACTCAAAGTTTCAAAGAGAGATGTTATTTCAGGCACTTGTCACGGCTGTTTACTCCATATGGAAGGAAAGGAACAATAGACTTCACAACAACATCAAGAAAAATCCACAAACCATCACAAATGATATCCTTCAAAGCCTTAGATTTTGCATCACTTCTTGGAACAAAATAAGAAAATCTCATACAAATTGGACTATAGCTGTAAATCTTGGCCTCTCAATGCATATTTTCACCTCATAAACTCATGCACTGCAATTTTAATAATTCATGTGCTATGTTGCTTTCCGGAATACTTCGTTTTTTTGTCACTCTTCTACAGGCCCACAAATGGCAGCCTACTGTTTCAGCATGCACAACTGGAGGTTAATAAGAGGATTCTGTATGCGAAGAGATGGAAGTATGCACTGGAGGACTTAAAGGAAGAAACAACTTACAATGAGAAGAAAGATTGTCTTTTGGGCCATCCAAGATTTCAATACAACTGAGCGCCTTCCCCAAGCTACATCTTTGAAGGCTAAGTGTGGAATATTCTGTTAATAGTACTCATGAGTTACCCATTGTGGGTTATGTTGTAATTATGAGTAATCTTAAGTTAGCTTGACACACTATTACTCAATTTGTCTGTATATGACAACTTTTGTAAATGTTGGCAGTAGATATCGATAGCACCTTGTAAGCCATCTCAATTTTTGGTTTTTGGTTTTTGGTTACTGGTTACAGTGAAGCTATAAGTTGCCATAGCGTGCAACTATCCATGTATCTTTGCCATTTTGGCCGTTCTATAAAATTTAACTTACAAAAAAAGCATGCTCATCAAAATTTTCAGGGGATGTTCCCTCAGACCCATACCAAGCAGCCTGGTCTACAGCGCGGAGAAGGCCAAATGCTAAAGAAAGACATCCGCCCATCAACCCATATAGCAGAGCAAAAGGAAATGTCCCTAACAGAAAATATGGAAAAGGTAGCAAGGCCCAAACGGCCTTGGGTACAAAAAAATGGGTGAAAAGAGGGGCAGATGCAAAGGGGTCATCCACCCCACGTATCCAAGCAAAACACATCCCAGCTGGAAGATAGATGGGAAGATATAAAAGGAATCCATGTCAAAAGCAAGCAGTTTCCACCATCAATATTTAGCCTAAAGGTTCGACAGTTCTAGGCCTGGATATGACTTTCAAGGATACACCAAGATTGAGTGCCAGTTCTCAATTGAACTTAGTATGCTTATACTTTCTCCATGATTCCACTGAGTAGCATATGTTTGCAATACTTTCTTAAAGACAGTATCTTGATCTTTGACCAGCTAGCAATGAAGTCTGTTGTTTCTCTCTCTCCATATACAGTAAACTGTAGCCGAGAACCCAAAGTGAACCAGGTCTTTCTGAAATTTTGAACTCTTAAGGGAAGCGTAAAACCTTTGAGGATAAGATCAAACCCCAGGAAGCAGCATGTACCATGACCATTTCATGGGAGAGGGTGAAGTAACCATCAACAGAAGCCCTATGATGAGAAAACCAACATTGAAATCCCCAAGTTAATAGCCAGATTTCAATTCCTTTTTGTCTTACTTATCCTTGCCATGCTGCTGCAAAAAATCTAATATTATGAACTACATCCTTAGCTATATTCTGTGCATTTCTCTGAATTGCTTCATATAGCAGCTGATTCTCTTCTCTCCATATTGAATAAAGCGAAGATGAAAAAGCAAATTATACCAGGTCCGTTTGAAATCTTGAACATCAGTGATTTGATGGTAACCAAGGTTGAATACTATCCCAAGAATGTAGATAATTTTTACACAGCAACTGCACCAAGACATATCTCTAGACTTCTTTGGAGAAGCTGTATTGGAAAAAAAGATGTTCATGCATCTCAGTCGGCCTGCCGCATAGTAAACATAAGTCAGTATCATAAAGACCCCGTTGGGCCAACTTATTTGGTGTAGAATGCCTTTTCCAATATGCAATCCACAAAATGATTGCATACCTAGGAAGATGATGGCTACATCAAACCATCTTGGCCTAAGAAACCATTTGAATGTTAGGAGTTGCAATTTCTAAGGCATTATGGACTGAGAACTTTTGACTTGGGATCCATTTCCAATGATCTTAACCTTAAGTAATCTAAATGGTTCTACATGTTTTATAAAAGGATATGACGTGGCTATCCCAACCCATACCATATAATAAACCCCACTTATTTTCACGTATTACCTCGCCACCCTGGCCTCCAGCCTGATATTAAATTTGTTTCTAATTTTAGGCAAATTTCCAACAAAAGACCCTATGGGTGCCATGAGTCAAACCAGAAGAATTTAATGGTCCTATTACATATAATTTTCTTTATGTATTGAGAATATTGGTCTCTGATCCAAAGTAGTCTCTTATAAATCTAGTCTAATTGCTTAGGCTTGACTTTCCATAAATATTTGTCCTTTAGAATAACCAAATGTGCCCACTTGACCCACAGAATTTCCTTATCCTCACAAATGTTCCAAACCAACTTCACAAGGTATGCCCAGGCTACCTACCTCCTTTGGTTTGCGAGCAGAAGACCATCTTATCTTAGCTTTTCTAAGCCCACCTTGTAAGAAACACCTTAACATCTTCTCAATTTCTCTAATAACCTTCCTAGGAATGAAGTAAGATGCTCACCTGTACCCTACTATAGGTACTAACACCGAGTTTATAAGTTGTAACATGTCCCTACAGGATAGTATAGACGAAGATCAGCTAGTAATCCTATTGGTATGCTTTTCCGATAAAGGTCCATAATCTGAAGAGTATAGTTTTCTATTTAGCAGAGGCAAACCTAAGTATTCAATAAGCAGGGAGCCTAAGGGCATACCTTGGATGTATGCTATAGCTTGTTCCTAGTATTAGTGATACTTGAAACAAAAACCTCACATTTTTATATGTTGAGTTTTAAGTCATATAAGTCACCAAACATTTCCAATGCAACCTTAATGGTCCTAACAGAATGTTTCTCAGCACTAGACATGGTAAATAGGTAATCAGTTATAGGCTAAAGAGCAAAGCTTCAATTTTCACATCTAGGATAGTATCTGAATGAGGCGGCTTCAATTTTTACTTTTGAAAGTTGTGTAAATCCCTCTATAACTAACATGAACATACTGGAAAAAAGAGGATCCCCTTGTCTTAGTCCCTCTGAAGACTTGGAAGTTTTCTGTCAAAGGCCCATTAAGAGTGACAAAGAATGAAGCTGTTGATATGCAAAGATGAACCCATTTCTTAAATTTTTCAGGGAAATTCACCTGCCTTAAAATAATCATCAAATTATCCCACGTAACAGTGTCAAAATCCTTCATAATATTTAACTTAAATTGTACAGCTACTAGGCCCCCGATCTTCTGGTAATTGTTAACAAGGTCATGCATTAATAAAAGATTATCGTGAACTGTTCTACGTTGGATGAATGCAGATTGGTTAACTTTAACTAGAAACGGCAGAACAGGCTTGACTCTGTTTGCTAGAATCTTTGAGATCACTTTGTAACTTACATTGCAACAAGAAATTGGCCCGAAATCTTTCATTCTTACCGGGGCATCCTACTTTAGGAATCAGGGAGATGGTTGTTGAGTTGATAGGTTAGTAAATTAAGCTGTTGGAAAAGAAGTAACCTATTGCATCTGGAAAATCTTGACCAACAAGGTCCAAATTTGACTTATATAACTCCATAGTAACCCTATCAGGTCCAGGACACTGTCATTGCTCATTGAGAATAAGGCGTCTTTTATCTCCTTATGTATTATTTGGGTTTCCAGGGATGTAGCCTTTTCCACACTTTTAGCTTTTGCCAGTCCAGTTTGGAGGTGAGAGTGAGTTAGGGTTAGGCTCACAAAAGAGGTTTTTAAAGAAGTTTACTGCCGTATTCTTACATGAATCATAGGCTTCAGTCCAGTTTTTATTTTTCATTCTGAAGCCTTAGGATCTTGTTTCTAGCAATGTGCGCATTCACATTTCTATGAAAGAACTGAGTATTCATATCTCCTTCTTTCATACATTTTACTCTAGTTTTCTCCTTGAAGAAATACTCTTCAAAAGCTAGGAGCCTAGTGTAATCTTCAAAAGCATTCTATTCCACCTGAAAGGTTAAGGGATTTTCGTGATCTACTATGGCTTGGAGCTGTGTTGCCTCAAGTACTTGTCTTGCATTCTGGACCATTTCAAAAATCCTACCATAACATTTCTTATTCAGTATCTTAAGAGGATCCTTCAACCTCTTTGATTTCTTGGCCAGTTTGACCTGGGGGTTTCCTTGCATTGGTTCTGTCCAGCTTACCTCTAGTGTTTCCTTGAATTTTGGGTGTTTCATCCATCCTTTCATGAACTTAAAAGGCTTGAGATCTAAGTTTGTACCCATCCTAATAGAGAGAACTCCTGGTGAATGGTCATATAGGGAGGGAGCTTCATAATCTAGCTGATAGTTAGGAACCTACTATTCCACTCGTCATTACAATACACATGGTCTATCCTAGTATATACTCTATTGGATTCCTTCCTTTTATTTGACTATGTAACTCAAACCCTCTAAAATAAATGTAGAGAATATCCATTTTCTGAATCCATTTCTTGAATTCCTTTATAGCATTAACATCTACTCTCTTATTTTCTTTCTTACCTATACAATCCAAGATTATATTGAAATCACCCATATTTAACTTTGCTGTGTCCATATAGAGTGTTTTGATATCTTAGGGTCTGCCTGAGATCTCTCCTCCTGCTTATTTCAGTGAAACCATAAACCACAGTGAGAATAGAGATATCTTGATTAGTGTTATTGATTGTGACCCTACAAGTAATACACTGTTCCTACCCTACCTCTATATAAGTTAGGGTTTCAACAATCCAAATTCTAGCCACAGTATTTGGAAGAATGTTGTGAGTGGCTTCTCATTCTCTAAATGCCCTATTGCTAAATTTCTTGGAGTTTTGTTGTCTAACCTTTACTTCCACAAGGCCAATTATACCTATGCCTTTCTCTGCTATATGTCTTTTTAACTTCCTTTTGTTTTAAAAGGGAGTTTAACCTCCTTATATTCCAGTATGCTAGTCTAAAAAGGCGTTCCCGATGCACTAGGCTTCTGCGTTTGCGCAGGGTTCAGGGAGGACCAGATCGCTTCACGATCTGATGTATGCAACCTTATCCTACACTTTGTGTAAGGTCCAACATCAGAACCAATAGTCACACATATATTTCTGTTGACTCTAGAGTTGTCAAATGCAACGGATATCGTCAATTTTATGAGAATCTATGTTATTATCTTTAGAGTGGGAGCTGGAGCTTCGAAGTTATTAGATTTATGGTTTTTAAGTTCCCCTGACAGTTTATGTTACTAATTTTTTAGTTATCCTGGAAAGTGGAGTATATTTCAAGGAGATGGATTGTTTAAAGCTCGGTTCCCTTTTTACTTGGGGCTTGAGTAGTCAGGCAATCAACTGCAACCTATTATTTGCAAACTCTTTGGTGGAAATTATTGAGATTTTGTCAAGTTAGGCTGCCATTTGTACTCTTGTGAAGTCTTCCAGTGTGATGAAAAAGGTAAAAGAACCCAAACGTGAATGCAGTTTCTACACCCAAAGCAATGTGATTGGCTGCTGACATTACCACCTTTGAATATAAAATTGTTGTATTCCGAAGGAATTACCTTCTCATGTAAAAACTTAAGCTACTGGCTAGACGTTCAGTTTACACATTTCAAGACTCACATACGTGTGGCCCTTTATATACAAGACTTTGTATTGTGTTATAAAAAATTATCTTCTCATGTAAAAGTTTAATCTACTGGGTAGAAGTGTAAATTATACATTTCTACACCCACGTGTGGGCCTTGTCTATGAAACTGTTGTACGGTGTTATGAAAAATTACCTTCTCATTGAAGTGTAAGCTGCTGGCTAGAAGTGTAACTATACATTTTTCAGAACCCTCAACTTGTATCTGACCTCAAATTTAACACGCTGTTTGATTTTCTCTTCAAAAAGGAAGCACAAATAGCAGTTTCAACAAATAGGGTAAGTGTGTAAGTTGAACCTGGGATCATCTCGTGTGATTTTTTTAAGCTTAAACTATTAGGAGGAAGTCAGTTGCTGCAGGCGTGATGCTTTCTTCATGCTAAAGCAACATGCATGACATTTGCTTTACTTCGAAGAAGGGAAATCATGTGAAGGAAAGAGCGTTGCCTTACTTGGTGCATGTGTCTGTGGTGCTAGGAAGCATAAGGACAGTGCAACTCTTTGGGAGGTGGTTGGCGGTAGTATTCAGTAGTTAGACTTGTTGTTGTTGTTCTTTGACAACTTTTTGTGCAGATTGGCAGTAGTGCTTGGATAGATCATTGTAGGAAACCTTTAAGCCACTTTTATTTTGAGCACTGTTGCTTTCCCAAGTAACCATCCTCCGTAAATTTGCCTTTCTAGGCTAACATACGAAATTTTAACATAAAAAAAACCCCCTTTAGGGGGGGGGGGGGGGTCTTCGGTGCTTTTGATGATGAAAAAGGCTGTAGGAGGTTTATGCAAACATTTTATCTCTCTTATAACAATGCATATTGGTTTTCCTCCTGTAAACATGACGGAGGTCATTATTTATGAATTACTACATTTGTTAAGACAGCAGAATACGAGTTCAATAGTTAAGGAAAGAAAAATCTTTACGCGGATAAAATTCACAAGAAATTTATATGTGAATAACAGAAAAGGAGATCTCAATCATACTTCCGTTTTTACTATTCTTCTGACACTAAAGCACATTTGGTATGGTTGGCCTTTTGCAGGACTTTGGGGAGGAATGCTCATCTGAGAACGAGTCTGATGAAGAAAACGCAAAATCAGGTGACGAGTGTACATCTGATTCGGAAATCGAGGATGAAAACGGTGATGCAAGTGAAGATGATTGGGCAAGTAGTGGCGAGGCTAAAACAGAAACCAGCGAGGATGATGAAGCTAGCGTCCAGGCATCTGCTGAAGCCTTGAAGAAGCTTGTTCCTTACAGCTTAGAAGACTTTGAAAAAGTAAATCTATATGCAACTTGCAGCTGACTCCCTATGTTTCTCTAAAGCCAATAGTTGAAGCCTCTAACCAAAAGAATTTTTGTTAAGTTTGCTATCTTAAATGTTTTAACTGATCGTCTGCCAGCAGTATAGTCATACCAACTCCTTTGCTGTGCGGTATTTCTCTGGGGCTATATATGGGCATACTTTGTCTTCCACAGGGCCAGGGAGGCTTCCGGCCTCTGTTTTGTATATTGTGTGGTTCATTGGGGTTTTTGTTTTACTAACTAGACAATGGACCAAGTTGCTTGTAGCTTGGCTCACTGGTATAAGGACTTTCTTTTCAATATAGTTAGCTTGATGCTAGGCTGGCCTAGCGCCCCCCAAACATGTATAGCCATTGCCATAGCCGTTTTTTAAGTTAAATTTAATAGATATTAAAATAAGCATACAAGGTAGCCATTACATGCTAGCCATAGCCATTGGCTCCTCACTATGTATGTACTTTTGAATATCTATAAAATTTTTAATTCACACTCACAAAAAAAGTATAGTCTTTTTTCTAGGACAAAAAGGTATAGTCATACCTAGTTATATGATTTTGTGCTTGCTAGTTACCAGCAGAAGCAGAGTAATTAGTGCTTCAGGTATCTGGAGTGCATCATGACCAGTAGATGTCGTGAGCTTAAATTAAATATGCAGGGGTATAATGGCTACTTCTTTATGTATTTGCATATATCTATGAAATTTGACTTACAAAAAAACATACAGTTATATTTTGAAGTAAATGTATCCGTCAAAAGTTTAATATCCACCACTGCCATTCAAAAGAGTAGTATGATTTCTCTAGTCAAATGATAATTCACTTTAAGAAGTTATCCCACATTAACTTTTTGTCTGACGTATTCTTTATCGAACCTTTTGTCTTTGTGCAACTCTTTTAGACTTATAAACCCATGATGCATTGTAAGTTGTCAGGTTAAGAGATTCAAAATGGTAAGAGGTAGTTACATGTGAGGTTTTCTTAAGAAGTAGTTGTCTGATTTGGACTGTTTGTCGAACTATGGTTAGTCCTGATGTTTTGATAATTTTGCATGTTAACTTCAGCGAGTTTCAGGAGAGGCTGAAGATGTCTCTGAATCATCGCAAGAGGAGGTCAATGAGCCTTCAGATAAAGCTAATAGACCTTTAAGTAGAGGTACACTTGTTTTTCTTACAATCTGGGGTGATAGCTTCAATATTTTGACTATCCAATCTTGTTAATTGATCTATGTTAAATCACTTTTTTCTCTAACAGCTTAAGCATTTTGATGATATGGTACTTTAACACCGTATTAGAGCACTAGTTTCTATGTTCAAACCATGCTGCCCTGACTTTCTGAATAAAATACTACTATCATCTATCGCTGCTATTGCTGGCTACTGTTACTTTTATGGATGTGAAAGTCCATACATGAGAGTGTTAGGAAATCAACCGAGATCACTGCAAAACGCGCAGCGGAAAATAAAAACTTGATCTCCGATTTTCTACCAAGGATCCATGTTGTTCGTTTAATTCGATGAAAGAAACTCGAAAATTACCTTTGTAGATCCGAATTACGCAGATGAAGCAGGTGCGAAAATACGATCACCCTCTGTCGGTATCCACACGAACGCTTCCGTCCGGAGTGCTAGCTCTTCAAACGGCGCGGCTGAAGAACTCGTTTTTCACAAAAACGGCTCTAGGGTTTCTTTGATGATTCTGTATATTTTTTCGTGTGTAGTGTATACGAGATACACAAATATATATACACATACGTAGACATCAAAATCCGAGTTCTAATCGGATTAGTTGATGCCAATCAAAATCCATATCAGATACGGATTCTATCAGGATATTCAAAATCCATATCAGATATGGATTCTCTCGTTATTATCTGATAATACATATATATATATAATCACCAAAAAAACGAAAATAATAATAATTAATATCCAATATTAATTATTATTAATATTAAAAACGATAATAATAATTAATATCCAATATTAATATTATTAATATTATTAATCTCAGCCTTACGCATTCTTGTGTGTGACCCGATAAGCCCATATTAATTGGCAGTTGATTAAATCTCTGTTAAACCAACAATTCGTAATTGGCCTCTAGCAAGGCATTACAATAACCCAATTAATACGAGTAAAGTCCAACTAGCCTATTAATAGTACATGCATTAATCCCTTTGTCACACGATATCTAGTTTGAACATAAGTCATGGTCAGCGTCATACTTATATAGTTCAAACATATGATTACTCGATCTCTAAGTAGACTGATAAAACAAATGATATTGATCACACTATCAATTCATTTGAGCACGGCCATGCATTTCACAGTCTCACTAATCGAGGGGCCCAAAGATATCTCTCTCAAAAGAGAGGGACAAATTCTATCTTGATTGTTCAATATCCTCTACATAATTTCTATCACATTCAATCATGACCTTTATTATTATCCAGTTATGGATAACGTTTGATCATGTCAAAATATAATAGTCCTTATGTTGGAAACTCTGACAATCTCAAGTCAAATGATTAAAACATGACTATCATGAGATTTACTTATGACGCTAATCCATGTAGCAATCTTATGATGGGTCTATCCAATACACTGTTCTCTAACAAGTATCTATGTGATTGATTCGTATCACCATACACATAATCATCTCATGATTATCAAATCAATACTCATACTGATTATAAATTATTTTATCTCTATAACAATAATGAATCAGGGACATATATCAAAATTGTGTAACATACTAACCAACAATAATGATAATAAAACCTCTTTTATTAATAATAAATGCATAACATAAATATCCAAATCATGGCCTAGGGCACATACACTAACATAGAGGACGTGTGAACTTGTGTTAACTTTATATATGTCAGACTACTCTTCTCTTTAACAACTTAGCTTTTAGATGTGGTAATTTAACAAACCCATTTTATGTTTATTTCTGCACCATAGATAGCTTAATCAAGTGGTTTAGTTAACTGAGTTGCTTGATGGATTGCTGTGTTGCATCTCCTTTTTTCTTGGCTTCTGGGCTTATAAGTTCATCTATATTTGACCCAGAATTGGAAACCCAAGGACATGTTTTGATGTTATTTTTCCAGACATACGGATAAACAGAAAATGTTCATGGCATTGTACATGTGTTGTCATATTATAATTTGACCATGCTATCAAATCCAAAGTTTTTGCTAGTAGATATAGTATACAGTAGTGCGAACTGAAGTGATGAAACTAGCTTCTCTCTAGAAGAATAATTTCCACTCTCTTCTCTCTATCATATCTCTCCCTAATGGACAAATAAACACCACAAATCCCATTCTTCTCTCTGTTCTTCACCTAATTCCACCGCCAACGGCTCTCTCCTTTTTTTCTCTCTCCACCCTGTTCCTTTCTTCTCGTTTTTGCTCGAAACCACAACTTTCCTCTCTTTTTTGGCCGCCGCAAATAGCGGTCGGACTACAGCATCTTCACCCGCCTTGCTTCCAAATGGCTAGATCCTTCTTATCTAGGCCAATCAAACAACACGATGAACCTTGTATGTGCGAAATCTTGGACAAGTTTGCTCAAGCTTGATTTCAAACCAGAAGAGTCATCCACACTTAAATCCTACAGTTTCGAAGCCGATAAAGGCGAGAAGTTTGTAGCAATCTCACATCAGAAAGTCAGTGAATACAAACTCAAATGGAGCACAATTATCGTAGATGAAGTTCTTGAGAACAGTGCTTCGTCTTTTGGAAACACAAAACCTAGTCGAGGATGTGTTCCTATTCAGGTTCGAATCTAAAGCATTCAAGCAAGACATATTAGATCTATCTCCGCTATCCGTCAGAAATTGCATCCTTTTTCTCGGAGTCTTGGAACCCCGAGAAAAAAATCAAAAAGCTTAAAATGAATGCTATTCCTGTATGAGTCCGCTTCCCCTTCCTTTGATTGCAATATTTCAAGAAAAAACCGAAAAGCTTAATTTGAATGATATTCTTGTATGAGTCTGCTTCCCCTTCCTCAGATTGCAATATTTCAACCTAATTACGCTTTGAGGAGTTCCTCAGATTGCAATATTTCAACCTAATTACGCTTGGAGGATTAGGAACTCTGTTAAGGAAGCCTCCACTCACGGACAGAGCTACTATAACTCAAACAAGAGTAGCTTATGCGAAGATCTGCATAGAGGAGCTACTATAACTCAAACAAGAGTAGCTTATGCGAAGATCTGCATAGAGGTTAAATCTGGTGATGAGCTTCTAGCCAAGCTAAAGCTAATTGATGAATATGGAAAAAATTTGGCAATAAGTAATCTACGAATGAGTGCCGATCCAATGTGTCAAATGTAAATCTTTGGCCATGATTGCGAAGCTTAGGTAGAAGCAAAAAGGAAGTTTCAAGCCCTCTACTGATAGGGTACATAAGTGAAAGTCCCAAGATAAACTATGGGTGTAAAAAACAACTCAGTCAACTATGCTGAGCAACAGTAAGAGTACTCAGAAAGAGGACTTTGCCACAAAGGTGGGGGATGCCTAGAGAGAAAAAACTTCTTCTCTTCAAAAAAAAAAAAAATAGGAAGGAGTCAAAGGAATTGGACAGAACCACCCACTTAAAGGGAAGCACTTGTTAATGTATGTGCCCTAGGCCATGATTTGGATATTTATGTTATACATTTATTATTAATAAAAGAGGTTTTATTATCGTTATTGTTGGTTAGTATGTTACACAATTTTGATATATGTCCCTGATTCATTATTGTTATAGAGATAAAATAATTTATAATCAGTATGAGTATTGATTTGATTATCATGAGATGATTATGTATATGGTGATACAAATCAATCTCATAGATACTTGTTAGTGAACAGTGTATTGGATAGACCCATCATGAGATTACTACATGGATTAGCGTCATAAGTAAATCTCATGATAGTCATGTTTTAATCCTTTGACTTGAGATTGTCATAGTTTCCAACATAAGGACTATTATATTTTGACATGATCAAACGTTATCCGTAATTGGATAATAATAAGGGTCATGATTGAATGTGATAGAAATTATGTAGAGGATATTGAACAATCAAGATAGAATTTGTCCCTCTCTTTTGAGAGAGATATCTTTGAGTCCCTCGATTAGTGAGACTGTGAAATGCATGGCCGTGCTCAAATGAATTGATAGTGTGATCAATATCATTTGTTTTATCAGTCTACTTAGAGA
The DNA here is from genome assembly GCA_036186865.1 of Eustoma russellianum. NCBI lineage: Eukaryota > Viridiplantae > Streptophyta > Magnoliopsida > Gentianales > Gentianaceae > Eustoma > Eustoma russellianum. The sequence continues at coordinate 18,699,633 of AP025062.1, read as the reverse complement.
TCGAGTAATCATATGTTTGAACAATATAAGTATGACGCTGACCATGACTTATGTTCAAACTAGATATCATGTGACAAAGGGATTAATGCATGTGCTATTATTATGCTAGTTGGACTGTACTCGTATTAATTGGGTAGTCGTAATGCCTTGCTAGAGGCCAATTACGACTTGTTGGTTTAATAGAGATTTAATCAAGTACCAATTAATATGGGCCTATCGGGTCACACACAAGAATGCGTATGGCTGAGATTAATAATATTAATAATATTAATATTGGATATTAATTATTATTGTTATTATTGTTATCGTTTTTTAATATTAATAATATTAATATTGGGTATTAATTATTATGATTTTTGTTATATATATATATATATATTTATATCATCGGATAATAACAATAGAATCCATATCTGATATGGATTTTGATTGGTTTATCTAATCCTAACAGAATCCGTATCTGGTACGGATTATGATTGGCATTAACAAATCCGATCTGGAATCGGATTTTGATATTTATATATATGTATATAGCCTAGTGTGTCTCGTACACTAAGCAATCAACAAAAATAAAACCCTAGAATCTTTTTTGAGAAAAACCGAGTTCTTCAGCCGCGCCGTTTCAAGAGCTAGCACTCCGGGCGGAAGCATTCGTGTGGATACCGATAGAGGGTGATCGTACCATCGCACCTCCTACGTTCGCGCGTTCTATGTCTGCAGATTTCGAATCTATAGAGGTATGGTTTTTGGTTTCTTTCATCGAATTAAACGAACAACATGGATCCTTGGTAGGAAATCGGAGACCAAGTTTTGTTTCTTTCCGCTGCACGTTTTGCGATGATGATCTTGTCGGATTTCCTAACCGCACTCACAAAAAATTGAAAGACACTTAAAAGGGAAGTGCTCACAAAAAGTTGAAAGCCAGGTGTATAAAATAAATGAGGAAATGCCTAACAGGAAGGGCTCCCCTTCAAGCTACAAAAGTAATGTCAACAAGTTCTCTACTCTAGCTGATCAAGAAACAGAGGTAAGTGATGACCTCTGGATAGATATGAGGACCAGGAAGAGGATCTAAATACTCAGGAGCCTAATGACGAAGTTGAGGAGTGTGAAAAAGAATAAGTAAATGAATCCAAAGATCAAGATAGTGAGGGTGAAGATAGATAGTGTCTCTATTCCTCTAGCAAAAAGGAAGATTCCAACAAAAGGATCCCTGAGGACCCGAACATTCTCAATTCTGAGGATGACAAAGTTGATATCCCAATACCCGTAAGACCATGAAAACGAGAGAAGCCCAAGGGAGGAAAGGAGACACAACCTCTTAAAAAACTCTTTGAGGAGGATCATGCCTCATCGGGTCATGCCCCCGGTGAAATAGCATAGAAGGGTACTATAGTTAGAGCAAAGAAAAAATGAATTGCCATACAAAGGGGATATTCCAGCTCCACAGTGGCACTAACGAGGATCAATTAAATGAGTTGGACAGGAAGGAGTTGGACAAAGGAGTTTATTGTGCAACGTTTGGTGGTTCATCTTGTTCTGTTTCTTTTCTATTTCTTTGTTATCTCCTTTCTTATTCTCTTTTTTTTTGTTGGTTAAAGCTCTTTGGTTTACATTATTGAAATTTTAATTGCAAGCACCCTGTAAGTAAAAGAAGGATGATGATGAATGTAATTAAATCTTTAATTGTGTTGATTAAAAAAATTCAATTTAAACTCCTGCTAATATGCTGTTGCTCGTAGAACCTTTGATTTCCCTTTCGATGGGTATATGCTATTATCATTTGACTGTTTACGTAGTTCTTTATGATGATTGTGATATTTAATATGTGGCAGGGGATAGAGTCAAATACATTGGGCCACCTGCCTGCCTTGGGGTTGACGACAGGTTATTACCTAGTTGATGAATTTTAATGTTGGATTTTGCACATTATTTTAATTTTTTTGTTAGTTTTTTAAGTGAGAGAATGGCGGTGTACTAGGGAAAAAAAGGGGGAGGGGTTTTTTTTTTGCACATTATCTTAATTTTTTTAGTATCTACATAAGACTATGAGGACTGAATTAATCTGCTGTAGTTCTCCCTCATCAAAGCTTTGATACAAACTAACTTTGTACTCTATATGTAACTTGTTCAGAAGAGCTCCACATTCTGATTATGATAACTTGCCAGCAATGAGTAAAACTTCTTAAGTATCTGATTGGTAGGTTTCCTAAAGGCATTCCCAAACTTCTAAGTATCTGATTGACAGGTTTTCTAAAGGCATTCCCAAGGTTTTGGCTATTGCTTTCTTTTTCTGAGAGCTGATATTAAATGTGAATGCTTCACATTTCTGTAGATTAGATTGAATGCGTGAATGAGTTTGAACCCCTCTTTTATAAAGGGGGTGTCAGTTTTTGACAAAATGAATAAGTCATCTGCAAAAGCCAATTAAGAAGGTTAATACGTTCACAGATTGGATGAAATCTGTATTGAGAGTTCAAAATCTTCCATTTCAGGATTTGGGTAAAACCTTCCATAATAAGTTTGGATAGACAAAGGGATAAAGGGCCTCCTTGTCTGAGCCATTTTGTTGCTTTGAAGTCACTAGTCCAGGCTCCATTCAGGTTAATATAGAAGGAAGTTGTGGATATACAGAGCCAAGTCCATTTCAGGCAGCTATAGGAAAGTTCATCACCTTCATAATAATCGTTAGGTATTGCCAACTAACAGTGTCAAAAGCCTTCATGAAATCTACTTTAATGACATAAAACTTTGGGTCACCTGATCTAGTGTAGTTTTTTGACAAGTTCATGCATGAAGAGAATGTTATTTTGAATGATCCTGCATTTACAAAGACATATTGATTTTCATCAGCAAGGAAAGGAAGCAAAGGCTTTAGCCTATTTACCAGCACCTTGGAGATGACTTTGTATATGACATTGGAACAAGAAATGAGATTGTATTCCTTCATTTTGCATCCATGAATTCTTCACCCAGTAAAGTTCAATTGTCTTTGAAGAATTCTACTGTGTATCCATCAGACCCTGGCACACTATCTGACTTTAAAGGGAAGAGAGTATCTTTTAATGTCAACCTTGGTGATGGGATGGATCAGGGTCTGACTTCGTGCATCACACATAGTTCTTGACCAATTTTGATTTGGGATACTATTAAGGGAAAGATTAGTGAACAACTTCTTAAAGAAGTCAGAGGCCATCTCCTTCCCTTGCTTGTAGTATTCAATCATATCACCCTCATCATTTTGCAGTCTCAGTATTTTATTCCCAACATTGTGTACTTTAACTGTTTTGTGGAAAAATCTAGTGGTCTTGTCTCATTCTTTTATCCGCTTAATTCTAGACTTTTCCTTGTAGAAGGATTCCTCGAAGGGTAAAAGTCTGGTATAGGTAGCCATTGAACTTTTCACATCAGCCTGCAATTATTGTTGAATGGGTCTTTTACTAATTTAGTTTGGACTTCTTCTAGCTTTAATCTAGCTTTTCCTTCCTACTTGCGATTTCCCGAATTTCTTCTTGTTCAACTTGAAAGGATCCTTTTAGCCTCTTTAGTTTTTTGTTAGACAGACAAGGGGATTTCCCTTTTCAATAGCTTTTCAACTGTTTTTTAGAATACTGTCGAAGTTTGGGTGTTTTATCCAATCCTTCATGAACTTGAAGGATTCAAGACCAAATTTCTGATTCATTTGAATGGAAAGAATCCCATGGGAATGATCAGAAGAGATAGAAGCTTCATAATCCAACTGGATGTGAGGAAATTGACTTTTCATTCCTCATTAGAGAACATGTGATCAATTTTTGTGTATACTCTTTTGTCTTCATCCCTGTTGTTTGACCAGGTGTATTCAAACCCTCATGAGGGGATGCTTATCATGTCTATTTCCTTTGTCCAATCAGTGAATTCCTTAATTGCATAATTGTCAATCTTTTTCCCTATGTTTTTCCTTGTCCATCAAGGATGATATTACAACAACAACAACAACACGTATTCAGTATATCCCAACGACAGCAAAAGCTATTGCTAGGGTTTGGAGGGGGTGGAAGGCAGGTAAACAATACCTCTATCCCAAAGGATAGATCAAGGATGATATTAAAATGCCCCTTTATTAATCAAGCTTGATTCCTATATGGTACCTCAACTCCCTCCATTGATCTCTTATATTACTTCTCTTATTGTACTAACATACTACTATTAAGATGAACTCTTCATCCTTTGTAGAGATTAATCTCATTTTGAACGTAATGGATTGCTCTGTACTGTGCAACAACTAAACTTCAAAGAGATTTTGGATTCTAGGCTGCCCAAATCTTTGAGACAATACTAGGCAAGATGTTATATAATATCTTCCGATTTTAAATACATTTCTAGCTATGTTTTCATATTTTCTTTGTCTAACCTTTACTTAAACTAATCATATGAGTCTAATATTCTTTTCTCTGATGTATTTCTTCACTTCTGTTGTCTAAGAGAAGAATTGAGTCCTCTAATCTTCCAGCAAACTAGTTTGATCATCGTGTAAACTTGTTGTCTTTGGGTCTACCCTTACTTGGACCTCTATTATACTGTCAGGGACCTTTGTCCACATTTCTCATTTCTTCAGAATCCTTTTGATTTGGGTAATCCTCACTTTCATTGGCTTTTGGTTTTGAGTGTTCCCCTATTATAGAGCAATTCTTATTACAGAGCAATTCTTTTTACCTTTACAGGTACACTCTCCTTTTATGTTGAAGTTTCCACTTTATCTTTATCTTGTTTTTGGAGAACAAAATTATCGAAGGAATTAACATAAGAGAGGCGTCGATTTTGGTCCTCAACTTTATCATTTTTGAGCAATTCTCAGACTCAGTCTCATCAGAAGAAGAGTTTGAAGAATACCCCTTTTTCCGTCCATATTCTATTTTGTGTGATCAAGGCCCTCCTCTTGATCATCTTCATTGTTACTTTGGCTTTGTAGAAACCTTGTTCAGCATCCTGACTTCCAAGAGAGTTAAATTTATTAGTATTATTTTCAATTTTGCATTGCTCAGAGAAGAAACTAAAGAGAATATAATAATGATAGAACCAAGATAATGTAGTGCTCTTTGTATATTAATACTGTAAGAATTACAAAGACAACAAAATGGTTCTCAAATTGAGTTCTCCTTTTGATACTTAATCACATGACCTACATCAGACGTCTTCTGTTTATATAAAAGAGAAAGAAGTATAGAAGAAAAGTATAAACCGGTTACAACGGCTATAACAATACTCCAACGGCTATAATAAACACAATAATTAAATTTACACTTTTCTACACGCCCTCTCAAGCTTGGTGTATAGGTTCATACAACCAAGCTTGCTAAGTAAATCATAGAAGTTCCGGATTGTGACAAGCGTAATGAAGATGTCAGCAATCTGTTGTTGAGAAGACATGAAGAATCTGAATGACTTATGGTTCAATCTTTTCACGGATAAAATGCCGATCAATTTCTATATGTTTTGGACTTTTCATGTTGGATTGGATTCTCAATCATATTGATAGCAGATATATTATCACAATATAACTGAATAGGTAAAGTAGTAGTTTGGCCCAAATCCTTTGGTACTCGATTAATCTAAAGGCCTTCGCATAACCCTGATGCCAAGGCTCTTAATTCAGCCTCAGCACTGCTTCGAGAAACAACTAGCTGCTTTTTACTGCGCCAGGTAACAAGGTCCCCCCAGAGAAAAGTCCCGTATCTTGTTGTTGATCTCATGTCAATGGGAGATCCACCCCAATTAGCATCAGTGAATACTATCAGTCCCTTATCTGATGTTCTTTTAAAGTGAAGACCTACTCCAGGAACATTCTTTAAATACTTGAGTATTCTCATAGCATTAGTAAGATGGTATGTAATAGGATTATGCATAAATTGACTTACATAACTTACAGCATAACAAATATCAGGTCTAGCGTGTGACAAATAGATTAGTTTGCCTACAAGCCGCTGATAACTCAATTTATCAGTGGGCTTGATACTGACAGTTTTAAATCTTGGGCTAGTATCAGCTGGAGTAAGAGATGATTTGCAACCTAGCATGCCTGTTTCAGAGAGCAAGTCAATAACATATTTTCTTTGTGATACACTAATACTATCTTTAGTTCTGCCGATTTCCATACCTAGAAAACACCTAAGATGTCCGAGATCCTTTAGATCAAATATCATAGCCAAGTGACTCTTAACATCATCAATTCCCTGATTATCATTACCCGTTAATATGATATCGTCAACATATACAATTAAAACAGTTATTTTCCCGGAACCAAGACCCTTTATGAATAATGTGTGCTCACTATGTGTCTGAACAAATCCATAATTAACTATTACAATAGTGAATCTTCTGAACCACTCTCTAGGAGATTGTTTCAATCAATATAGTGCTTTTCTCAATTTACACACCTTAGTCTGATTCTCAGAATTAACAAAACCAGGTGGTATATCCATAAATACTAAAAAAACATTTTTAACATCAAGTTGTAACAATTTCCAATCTAAATTAACTACCAGTGTAGATAAAATTCTAATGGTGTTAAGTTTTGCAACCGGGGCAAAAGTGTCTAGATAGTCTACACGATGAGTTTGAGTAAATTCCTTTTGCACCTAGTCTAGCTTTATACCTACTAATAGAACCAGTATTATATTTAATAGAGAAAACCCATTTACAGTCAACAATTTTCATAGACTTTTGTCTGTCTACTAATTCCCATGTCTGATTAGTAACTAGAGCACTCATTTCCTCTTGAACAGCTTTATACCACATAGGGTGACTCATTGCATCATGAATAGACTGTGGTATCTTATGTGAATCTAATGCCGTAGTGAATGCATTGAATTTTGGAGTAAGAGATGGATAAGATACAAATTTATTTAATGGATGTTTAGTACAAGACCTTTTACCTTTTCTAATAGCAATAGGCACATTATCCAGAACAGAATCCATATGATGAGATTCTGCATCTGAAGTAGAGCAATGCAAACCTGGATTGTTAGTCGTATCCTGTTCCTCTTGCAGTACATCAGTGGATAACTGAATTGCTTGAGAGGCTTGTTGTTCTGAAGATATCTGACCTGGCTTCCTTCTATGATACACCTGTGTGATAGGCAATCTTTGTGTTTGATCAGTGAGATTGGTTTCCATATCTTTAGTACCTGTTCCAGAGTCTAAAGATCCAGAAAAATGTTCTGCAAGGCACTTAGTCTGATTGTTAGTGTTGGATGAAATATCAATGATATTCCAAAAACAGAGTCAGTTACCTTTGTAGGAGTATAAGACTGATTATAATAATTATTATTCTCATCAATTTTTACATCTAAGGTAACATACAACTTCCTTGAGTGAGGGTCATAGCATTTATATCCCTTTGAGTATTAGAATAACCTATGAAAATACACTTTACAACCCTACTTTCTAGCTTACTTCTCATATGTGGTGAAAGACATATGCAATACTACCAAAGACTTTTACAGGTAAAGCAGAAATAACATGAATAAAGGGATAATTTTCTTGAAACACATGAACAAGAGATCTAAAAGACAAAATTCTAGAAGGAATCCAGTTAATTAGATATGTAGCAGTTAGGACTGCCTCACCCCAATAAAACTTGGGTACATTTTTAGTAATCATGATGGATATGGTGACTTCAAGTAGATGTCGTTTTTTTTCTGCCACCCAATTTTGTTGGGGGTGTGTATGTACACGAAGTTTGATGATGAATACCTTGACTTGTAAGGATCATCTGAACTGCTTTATCCAAATACTATAGTCCATTATCAGTTCTTATAGTTTTAGTATTGGTATTAAACTGATTTTTAACAAAGATAATAAAATTTTGAATTATTTTCCCGGTTTCACACTTGTGTTTCATAAGAAAAACCCAAGTAAGTCTAGTATGATCATCAATAAATGAAATAAACCATCCAACACTATTAATTTTACTACCTCTAGAGGGACCCCAAGTATCTGAATGTATTAAATTGAAACCTTGAGATGGAGCATACACTTTGGCTGGATAAACAGACCTAGTTTGCTTAGCTAACTCACAAATTTCACATTTAATACATGTTGGGTCAATATTCAAAAACAACTTAGGCATAATTTTCTTAAGATATACAAAGTTTGGATGACCTAATCGTTGATGCCACAACAAAATACAGTTTCTGTTTGATTTTCTGTGACCATCTTCATCACTGGACTCAGCAACACAGCAGAGATTCCTATCGGATCCTGTTGTTCCAAAAAGATAGTGACCATTGTGGGACTTAGCATTTGCCAATCCTCCCCCATAGAAATCCCTTGTTTGATGAGCCATAGTAGCAGTAAAAACAGTAGAGATTTCAAGAGTTTTATCCAGTTGTTGTTGACCAATAATTTTGAATATCGCATCAAGTTGTTGCTGGATAAGAGTATTAGATTGGTCAGTTTGAGTATTGGGCTAAGAGGCTAATTCAGTCTCTATTTGGTTCACCATTTGAGCCATTGACCCTTGCGTTCTACCTTGAGTTCTGCCTCCCCCCCGATGGTCATGTGATGACCTCCAGTTTGATGAGCTACCCCTTCAGTTGCTCCCAAATTGTCTAGGTGGTCTATGCACCTTTGCATCAGGCCTACTGTAGCAGTTCTCATAAGTATGACCAGGACGTGGCAGTATCTGCAATAAGGTCTTCCCTTCTGAGGTGGACCCCTATATGCAGCAGTAGCGGCAGTAGTATTAACTAAATATAGATTAACTGAGGTTGTAAGAGCAGATCCATCAGACAGTGGTGAGGCTCCCATCATAACTTTAATTCGGAATTCCTCCATTCGAACCTCTTAAAAAACAGTGTTTAAGGTAGGAAATGGTTTCATACCTAACAATCTACTCCATACTGAATCTAAATCCTTATTTAACCGCTGTAAGAATCTAAAGACCCTCTTTTTCTCAATGAATTTCTTAAATGCAAGATTATCAGCTGGCGAAGACCAGTTGTGTGTCTCGTATGTATCAATCTGCTGCCATAAACGAGTCAGTTGTGAGTAGTATGTACTCACAAATTGATCCTCTTGCTTCAATTCACTGATTTGATTCTCCAATTCATAGATCTCAGCTACGTTGTCCTTTTGGGAGTACAACTTTCTTACTGCTTTCCAAATATCACTTACTGTAGAATAGAGGATGAAATTATCTCTAATTTCTGGGGTCATAGAATTGATTAGCCATGACATAGTCATGACATTTTCAGTCTTCCATTGTCTATATTGTGGATCTGTAGGTGTAGGAACTTGCATGTGACCATAAATATAATCATCCTTGCCTCGACCCATCACGAACATCTCCACTGCCTTGCTCCAAGATAAATAATTATGGCTATTGAGCTTATGATTTGCCACCATTATGGGAGCACTATCTAACATTGGTGAGGAACTAGCAGATATAATAGGATTCGAGGATACTGTAGGATTTCCAGCAGTACCTTCAGGGGATTCTTCAGGCCTTCGTGTAGCAGATGGAGTAGAAATGGATGACATGCTTAGGTGTCAGATAGATTTGTCGAAATATGTATGAAAAATGGCAAAACAAAGTGAAGAGATGATTTAGGATTAGAAGCTATAGAGAGAGAGAGTAAAGAACTGCAAGAAAAAACTGCAGAAAGAGTGGAAGGAACTACTTTGTGTGAGAAAGACAATATGTTGATAACGAGAAGCTTCTGTTAGAAGCTTGATGTAAAAAGAGAGCAAGGGACACGTGTTGTCCTAGGGATAATATGCAGAATCTCCTAGAAGCTCACTTGGAGATAGTGGAGGACATGTGTCAATCAAAGATCAACATGCGTGTCCTTTTTTCCTCGGATGATCAACACGTGTACACACCCAAACAACAAAAAAAATATTTTCCGGAAATCAAAAAATAATTTTCCAAGGAATTTTATTCCTTTGTCTTCCTTTTTTATTTCTTCAACACACTCACTGTTCTCTTCTCTTTCTTTGTCTTCCTTTTTTATTTCTTCAACACACTCACTGTTCTCTTCTCTTTCTTCTCCGTGCAAATCTTCTTCCTCTTGCAAGCTCTCACTGTGTTTTGCTTTTCACGTTTGTCCGCACTTCTTCCCCTTTCAACTTATACTTCTTTCCACTTCTTTTTCTTTAAGATTCTTTTCTTTTTTTTCTTCAACTTCTTTCCTCTCTGTGATTTTGTTCACTTGGGATAGAATCTGGTTCAACGAAGATGAAGGAAGGAATTACAGATGACAAAAAAACCTTCAGTTTAACGAAGATGAAGGAAAGAATTACAGATGACAAAAAAACCTTCTGCAGTTTCAGCAATCTTGCAGAGCCTTGCTCTGATACATAAAGAGAATATAATAATGATAGAACCAAGATAATGTAGTGCTCTTGTATATTAATACTGTAAGAATTACAAAGACAACAAAATGGTTCTCAGATTGAGTTCTCCTTTTGATATTTAATCACTGTTAGTATATGTGCCCTAGGCCATGATTTGGATGTTTTATGTTATACATTAATTATTAATAAAGAGGTTTTATTATCATTATTGTTGGTTAGTATGTTACACAATTTTGATATATGTCCCTGATTTATTATTGTTATAGAGATAAAATAATTTATAATCAGTATGAGTATTGATTTGATAATCATGAGATGATTATGTGTATGGTGATACAAATCAATGTCATAGATACTTGTTAGAGAACAGTGTATTGGATAGACCCATCATGAGATTGCTACATGGATTAGCGTCATAAGTAAATCTCATGATAGTCATGTTTTAATCATTTGACTTGAGATTGTCATAGTTTCCAACATAAGGACTATTATATTTTGACATGATCAAACGTTATCCATAACTGGATAATAATAAAGGTCATGATTGAATGTGATAGAAATTATGTAGAGGATATTGAACAATCAAGATAGAATTTGTTCCTCTCTTTTGAGAGAGATATCTTTGGGCCCCTCGATTAGTGAGACTGTGAAATGCATGGCCGTGCTCAAATGAATTGATAGTGTGATCAATATCATTTGTTTTATCAGTCTACTTAGAGATCGAGTAATCATATGTTTGAACTATATAAGTATGACGCTGACCATGACTTATGTTCAAACTAGATATCGTGTGACAAAGGGATTAATGCATGTACTATTAATAGGCTAGTTGGATTGTACTCGTATCAATTGGGTTATTGTAATGCCTTGCTAGAGGCCAATTACGACTTGTTGGTTTAACAGAGATTTAATCAACTGCCAATTAATATGGGCCTATCGGGTCACACACAAGAATGCGTATGGGCTGATATTAATAATATTAATAATATCAATATTAGATATTATTATTATTATTATTATTATTATTATTTTTTTTTTGTTTTTTATATACTTATATGTATCATCGGATAATAACCATAGAATCCATATCTGATATGGATTTTGATTGGTGTTATCTAATTCTAACAGAATCCGTATTTGATACGGATTATGATCCGCATTAACTAATCCGATCTGGAATCGGATTTTGATGTCTATATACATGTATATATATCCTGTGTATCTCGTATTAGAGAGCATACAACAGAAAAACCCTAGAGCCATTTTTGGAGAAAAACGAGTTCTATCAGCCACGCCGTTCAAGAGCTAGCACTCCGGGCGAAAGCATTCTTAATGTCACGGTAACGAACTATAGGGCGTGCGCATGCGGGCGGGGTTCCGAGGGGCAGCGCCCCTGGGCGGGGTCCCGAGGGGCAGAGCCCCTAGGCGGGGTCGAGGGGCAGCGCCCCTCGAAGCCAAACAGAAAACATCAATCAGATTGAAAATTTTCTTTTCGGAACCCTAACACAGACGCGTCAATCATGTTAACGATCTTACTGTTTTGAATATGTGTAAGCCCTTATAGAGGCACCGATCGAACCTAGAGTTATCATTCAAAACCCAAAACAGAATCATCAATCGAATTGATAATCTGCTTTTCGAAATCCGAAACAGAATCAATCTGCCATTCGAAATCCGAAAACAGAATCATTAATCGGTTGTTCATATCGATATAAACATAATCGTTTTTGATCATCACATGAAAAACGAAAACTTTATATCACATATAACAATCTCGAATCATAACATCTCATGAAAACGACTTGAAAACATCAATCCGCTCTCACCAGATGAGATTCGAATAGGGTTTTACACATAGCGTATGTTTATATCAAATATAAACATAATCGGTTTTGATCATCACATGACAAACGAAAGCCGCCGTATACAAATCATCTCATGAAAACAATTTGAAAAACACCATTCTTCTCTCATCATATGAAATCCGAGTTGGGGTTTTTGTACATATCATGCCATACGAAAAACAGTAAACATATAATCACATAAGCATGATATAATCGATTTAAACGAAATCAACAAGTGTCTCTGATACCACTGTTAGGAAATCCAACGAGATCACTACAAAACGCACAGCGGAAAAACAAAAATTGATCTCCGATTTCCTACCAAGGATCCATGTTGTTCGTTTAATTCGACAAAAGAAATAAAAAATTACCTCCGTAGATTCAAAATCTGCAGATGGAAGAGGTGCGAAATCACGAACACCCTCTGTCGGTATCCCCACGAACGCTTTCCCCCGGAGTGCTAGCTCTTCAAACGGCGCGGCTGAAGAACTCGTTTTTCACAAAAACGGCTCTAGGGTTTCTTTGATGATTCTGTATTTTTTGTGTGTGTAGTGTATACGAGATACACAAATATATATACACATACGTAGACATCAAAATCCGAGTCCTAATCGGATTAGCTGATGCCAATCAAAATCCATATCAGATACGGCTTCTATCAGGATATTCAAAATCTGTATCAGATACGGATTCTCTCGTTATTATCCGATAATGCATATATATATATAATCACCAAAAAAACGAAAATAATATCAATAATAATTAATATCCAATGTTAATATTATTAATATTAAAAACGATAATAATAATAATAATTAATATCCAATATTAATATTATTAATATTATTAATCTCAGCGTTACGCATTCTTGTGTGTGACCCGATAGGCCCATATTAATTGGCAGTTGATTAAATCTCTATTAAACCAACAAGTCGTAATTGGCCTCTAGCAAGGCATTACAACTACCCAATTAATACGAGTAAAGTCCAACTAGCCTAATAATAGTACATGCATTAATCCCTTTGTCACACGATATCTAGTTTGAACATAAGTCATGGTCAGCGTTATACTTATATAGTTCAAACATATGATTACATGATCTCTAAGTAGACTGATAAAACAAATGATATTGATCACACTATCAATTCATTTGAGCACGGCCATGCATTTCACAGTCTCACTAATCGAGGGGCCCAAAGATATCTCTCTCAAAAGAGAAGGACAAATTCTATCTTGATTGTTCAATATCCTCTACATAATTTCTATCACATTCAATCATGACCTTTATTATTATCCAGTTACGGATAACGTTTGATCATGTCAAAATATAATAGTCCTTATGTTGGAAACTATGACAATCTCAAGTCAAAGGATTAAAACATGACTATCATGAGATTTACTTATGATGCTAATCCATGTAGCAATCTCATGATGTGTCTATCCAATACACTGTTCTCTAACAAGTATCTATGAGATTGATTCGTATCACCATTCACATAATCATCTCATGATTATCAAATCAATACTCATACTGATTATAAATTATTTTATCTCCATAACAATAATGAATCAGGGACATATATCAAAATTGTGTAACATACTAACCAACAATAATGATAATAAAACCTCTTTTATTAATAATAAATGCATAACATAAATATCCAAATCATGACCTAGGGCACATACACTAACAGTCGGGGAGGGCCTTTTGGCAAAAAAGTGGCTTTTTTAGAGTTGGTTGGATGTTACGTGGAGAGAGAAGCAGGGTAAGGAAGATTTTGGTGGAGATGTCACTTGTGTGGCTTTGATGTGATGGAGATGGGCTTCGGAGAGGAGAGAGAGAGAAGGTGGTGGTTTGGGGAAAAAATTACCATTAGGGCGGCAAAGTTACCTTTGTTTGGGGCAAGGGGGAGAGAAGTTAGAGAGAAGGGAGAGCATTTTTTTGAGAGAGAGACAGTTACAAAAAGCGTATATGTTTAGTTTTTGCGCTTCTTATTTTTCATTATTCTATTTGTTAAGTAAACATTTTTTCCCCCTCTTGTACTTATGGTTTTGAGTTCTTGGTGATATCCCTAGATTTCCTGTTTCTGTGCTGCAGTCTGATTGAAAGGACATAGTCTTTAGGTGTGAATCACATTAACATCAAGAAGCTGCTGGATATGATCATTTTCTATTAATGGATTATTGGAACATAAGTGGTATGCATTTTTTTTGTCCTGACCTCCAAGCCTCCCTGGTAGTGCTAGTGTCAATAATGGCAGTAGAAAATGCATTTATGCCTTATCTTTTATGGGTGGTGGTGGTGAAAGGGATTTAGGCTAAGGTAGCAGGGTGCGTTGGTGGAAATTGGATACTGAGGTATTTGATTGGTGGTAGGTGACTTCAGTTGGTGGAGGTTGTACGAGTTGCTTGATGGTTTACGACGATGGGTTGATGAAGACTGGTCGTTGATGCTTGAGTGAGGGGTCGTTTGGTGATTGACAGTGACATGCATATGTAACAGAGTTTGCGTTTCCCATTTATGAAACGTTTTCTTTTTCTTTTTGTTTGTTTGCTTGTATGTTAACATTTCATTGCATAGAAGTAAGTTTACTATGTAGCAACACGGAAGCCATCAAGGGTACTGCCCCAAGTTTAGTATGCCCCCAAGCCAAGTTTAATATGCTTAAAGGGTGCCATGAGTCATCCTAAAAAGATGTTGAGACACCATTTTCCATAATTCTTTTGATGTATTAATTGTACTTGTCTCTAACCCACTAAATCCTTTTCCAAATCCAACCGTCCGATTGCTTGGTCTTTACTTTTAAATAGACTTTCTTTTTAAAACCACTGAGTGTACCTATTTTACACGTAAACTCTTTTTCTTTACATACACTCCAAATAAACTTCATGATGTAGGCATTATTGACTACACTCAAGTCCATAATCAAAAAAACGCCTTTATCCTTTAGTTGGCTTGTTTGCAAGCCATCAAGGCTACTACCCCCTACAAAAAAAGGAAAAAGCTGTTAAGATCCCTATCTTCTACCCAATCACCTTAGGGAGACTGGGCACTATGATTGGAACGCTTAAATTCATGGATAGACCTACTACATCGCAGTCCTAGGTTGCATATGCCAGGATAAGCGTAGAGATAAAAGCGGAGGATGACCTGCCCAATAAATTAAAAATTATTGATGAATATGGAAAAGAGATATGATAGAAAATTGAACATGAATGATGTCTATCCAACGTAAGAAGTGCAAATATTTTGGGCATGACTGTGAAACCTCTCATGAACAGTCTTTTACACAAAAAATGACGAACTTTCAATCCTATACAATGCAGCAGAGGGACAATCCTATGGGCCAGCAGCTAAATGACAAAGAAAGAGAGACATGTATCCAGTCTTACGCAGAGGGTGGTTCCTCATTGCTGCAGCACAGTCAAATACTAAGGCCCATCAGAAGCAAATGAGTAATCTTTTCTACTCCCAACAAAATGGCCTCTCAGGATGTGCAAAGGGAAAAGACATTATGTATAGTAAGAATCAGACAATTCTCTCCTTTTGCAGGCCTAGATGATCATTCTGATATGGAGTCACATGGTGAGTCAATCTAGGAAGTAGACCGCCTTGATACTTGCAAATCTAATGTGATAAAGGAAAAGTCTTTTTCTCCTTCTTTCTTGAAAGCATTTGAGGAACACTTAGATATTGAAAGGAATTCTGCAACCACCTACTGTTGATCCTTTAGAGGCCACACCCCTAGTGCAAGCTGCTATAGAACCCATGAACAATAAGAAATCTGAGCTTTCCCTTATGCACAATTCTAATAAGGTTCCATTTACACTAGTGGGCACCCTAATAAAGCACAAGCTAACAGTAGAGGTGAGCTCTCCGAGAAGGATTCCCTAAACATACTAGGTACACACGATGTCGAGGAAGAGGAACACAAAATACCTGTTGGTAGTGAATTAATCCTTCCCAAAAAGAAACGCTCAAACACCGATAGAGGAACTTCACCAAAAGACATAGGTGGAGTTTATGATGGGCATATCTGACTAAATGAGGAGGGAGATAGATGGGGAATGAACAAAGGAACAATATAGTAGAAGGGGAAGTTGAAATCGACCTAGGGGTTCTAAATCCTAAGAGGCACATGATGAACAAACTAGCTTGTTGGAATGTAAGAATATTAAATTCTTCCCTTAGGCAATACGAAGTAAAGAAATACATAAAGGAAAGGAACATTGGACTCACTGGTCTTTTAAAATTAAAGGTTAGACAAAAGAACTTTGATAACATTAGGATGAACATTTTCAGGAATTGGAAAGTTATTCACAATACTTTGATGAACGCTATGTCTAGAATATGGTTAGCATGTAATCCCACCCGCTTTGACATTCTGTTGCTACACTGTAATAACCATTCCATTACATGTAAGCTTTCTCTAGCTTTCTGTAAGGATATAGAGTTTAATCTTACAGTGGTATATGGGTACGATGAGACAAGTCACACGAGAAACCTCTGGAGGAAAATGAGATATCAACACCAATTGTATGATAACCTACCGTGGTTTATCATTGGTGATTTTAATATCATTCGATAGCCAAGGAAAAACATGTAGGAAAAAGATAGATAGGAATGTGATTAAAGAATTCTCAGAATGGATCAAAGACATGGATATGATAAATATCTCTTCCAGAGGATTTGAATACACTTGGTTAAATAATAGAGATGAGGATAAGAGAATCTTTACTAAGATAGATCATATGTTTTGCAATAAGTTATGGAAAGGTTTGATCCCTCACTTCCAATTGGACTATGAAGCCCCCTTACTTCAGACCACTCACCAGGCATCTTATCCCCTTATTTGAGGAGCTCACTAGGCTTGGAACTTTTCAAGTTCATTGAAGGTTGGATGAAATACTCTAGTTTTAGACAACTCCTAAGGGATAGCTAGAATGAAAATGAAATAGGAAGCCCTCAAACCCGCAAGTCAAATTGTTCAAGAAACTAAAAAGCTTAAAGAAGCCTTTGAGAAAACTCAATAAGGTGGAGTTTGGAGGAATCACAGGTAAAGTTGAAAAAGCTAGGTTGAACTTGAAAAAGGCCCAAAATAGTTTAGTAGTCGACCCTTTTAATGGACAGTTGCAAAAGGATGTTAGTAGCTCAAGGGAGGCCTACGATAAGCTTTTAGCCTTTGAAGAATCTTTTTTCGAGGAAAAATCTAGGGTTACATGGTTGAAGGAAGGAGATAAAAACTCAAGATTTTTCCGTAGGTCAGTTAAAACTCACACTGATGGAAATTAAATCCATAGACTTCAAGACGATGATTGAAACATGATTGAAGATTATAATCAAGTGAAGAACTTAGATATTAACTTCTTTGAGTCTTTATTCACAGCTCCTCTGAATTTGGAATTACCCAAGCAGATTTCGTCTTGGCGTGTGTTAACTACTGTCCATAGGCAAAGCCTGACCTCCCCTGTCTCGAGGAGTCAAATGAAATAGTCTCTCTTCTCCCTTAAGAATGATATTGCCCTAGGGCCAGATAACTACACTGTTGAGTTTTACAAAGAGAACTGGCACATATTGGGGAAGAATTCCCCATCAACTCTACAACCATCTCCTTAATCCCTAAAGTAGATAACCCAATACGAATGAGGGGATTCATACCTATATCATGTTGTAACTGTCTTATGAGGTTATCTCTAAACTACTAGTTAACAGTCTTAAAACACTTGCTTCCTAGTCTTGTTGATGAGAACCAATTAGCCTTTGTCAAGGAATGAACCATACAAAACAACATCCTTCTTCTGGATAAGCTAGTAAGATGAAGTCGTTTGACACAGTAAACTGGCAAAACTTGCTTTTGTTATTAAGATGAACTTTCCAGAAAACTACATCCAGTGGATATGGTTATGCATGTCCACTTCCTCCTTCTTTCTCAACCTTAATGGTTCAATCATTGGCCACTTCAAAGGCTCTAGAGGATTGAGGTAGGGTGACCCTCTTTTCCCCTGCTTATTTATTTTGTTTATGGAAGGATTTAACCAGTTGTTCTGCCTCTTTATTTTAGTTATGAAAGGATTTAACCAGTTGTTAAAGGAAAAATAATACACTCTTGTTTTAGCTTTCACCCAGATGCGAAAAAGTCAACCTTTCCTTCCTAGCCGTTGCGGATGACATTTTCATCATTTCTAAAGCCGATATTCATTCAGCCAAGGTCATAAAGGATGTTCTGATGGAATTTTAATCTTTTTCAAGTCTTCAACCAAATTTACAGAAATGTGAGATTTTCACCTCTGGCACCATCCCTCAAGAACGAAAATGCATTACTGATACCCTAGAAATGAGTCTAGGTGTTCTGCCTATCAAATACCTAGGTGTCCTCTTAGTGACTGGTAAGTTGACATATACAGATTGCGGTATATTACTAGATAAGCTGGGGAATAAGGTTCATGCTTGGACCGCCTGAAAGCTATCTTATAGAGATAGACTACAGCTGATAAATTCAGTGTTAGTAGCCATTCGTAGATATTGGACAGCCTCATATTTCCTGTCCAGAAGAGTGATAAGAGAAGTTGAACAAATCCTGAAAACCATCCTGTGGGGATCCTCTAAGAAACTCAAGGTGAAAAGGCAAAATTATGTCAACCAAAAGAAAAAGGAGGACCGAGATTGCCTGACTTAACTTGGTTGAATTGTGCCTATATTGTGAAAAATATATGGAATATATGTGAAGGCAAAGAAAGTTTATGGTTAAATGAGTACACAGTGTCATCATGAAAGGAAAATCAATTTGGGAAGCCAAGTCAAAACCTTCAGATTCATGAATTTGGAAAAAAAGTTGATTGACAAGAGACAAATTTGGTGATGCCATTGAAAAGGTGATTGGGAATGGTGAGACCACCTGTTTTTGGTATGACTTCTTGCATCAATAGGGCATTTTAAGTCTGAAATGCCCTGAGAAGGAAGATTAATATCAGTAATAATGCTAGAGCACCAATGGTGATCAAAGACAACGAGTGGAGCATCCCATATGGTAGAGTTTGGGACAACCAAGTAGTTCAATTTAATCACGCTTGTAGGAATATTTCTGTCAGACAATGCATGGATTTTTGGAAATAGAAACCTAATTTTGGCTTCACTATAAAGAATGCTATCAAACTCCTCCAGCCACTTCTACTAGATGTTTAGTGGGGTAAAATCGTTGGTGTAAGCACTCTCTTCCACATTATGCAATCATTTTATGGCTTGTATATCGGAAGATAATGAATGCACTAGATAAACTATTGAATTTAAGGATTGATATCATCTAACTCTTGTGTCTTGTGCAATGGGTTTTCTGAAGACCATAATCACATCTTCTCATGTCCATATTCAACTATAGTTTGGAGTGTCATCTTAAGCAAAAAAAAATACGACGGTAGAATCCTAACTATGCAAAACACTTTGTTATGGTTGGAACAAAATAACTCTTAGGGATCCAAGCTTCAAAAATAACTTACTATATTTTATTTATCTGCCACTGTGTATCACGTATAGAGGGAGAGAAACAAGAGGGTATACTAACTGATTGGTAAAGGCCCTCTGACATGGTGCAGGACATTTTGGAGAGCATTTCCTTCTCGGCTTGTGCATGGCGCAAATACAAAATCAGCAAATTCAATTGAGACCTGATTCTGGACATGGCAATTCCGCTCGCTATCTTCACTTAACATCTACTTAAATGTTATTTTGAAACATCTACTCAACTGTTATTTTGTTATCACCTCTCTGGCAACCTAATGTCAGCGGTTGTTATTATATATGTGGGGTTGAGGGTAATCATTTTGTACAGGCTAGCGCCATCCAGTAACAACTTGCTTATATTTTGAGTATGCTTAGACTTTGGTATTTTGTAAAGGTTGGCAATAGACCTTGATAAGAATATCGTGACCCACCTATAGTAGTCCAAGCCACGTATTGCACTCTTATAAGTATCAACCTATGTAAATTGTTTGTCTGGATACAAGAAGCATCCCTATGAAGTATATAGACATAATTAGAGATATGTATGCTAGCACAAAAACAACCGTTCGTACGCCTGTGGGAAATACATACTTCTTTCCGGTGGAGGTCGGTCTCCATCAAGGGTCTGCGTTGAGCCAATTTCTTTTTGCAGTTGTCCTTGACGAGTTGTCAAAGTCGGTACAGGAGGCAGTTTCATGGTGTATGCTTTTTGCTGACGATATTGTATTAGTTGCAGAAAGTAGACATATCCTGAGTATGAGACTAGAGTAGTGGAGAGGTGTTTTAGAGATAAAAGACTTAAAGATTAGCCGTTCTAAGACTGAGTATCTGCGCTGCGACTTCAGCGTCGTAACAGACAGTGAGGATAGCCAGCTCACCATCGATGGTCAAGTGGCACCACAGGTAAGTTTAAGTACCTAGGATCATTTGTGCAGCAGAATGGCGACATAGATAATGATGTAGCACATCGAGTTCAAGCAGGCTGGTGTAGATGGAGGGCGGCCTCAAGGGTGCTGTGTGACAAAAATTTCCCAACTAAATTAAAGGAAAAATTTTATATGGTGGCAGTACGACCGGCAATGCTATATGGGACAGACTGCTGGGCCATCAAGAGGTCACAATTACAGAAGATGGAAGTAGCAGAGATGAAGATGTTAAGATGGATGTGTGGGCATACAAGGCTAGACCGGATCAGAAACGAGGTGTTTCGAGAAAGGTTAGGCGTGACTAGTATAGCAGATAAGATAAGGGAGGGCAAAATGAGATGGTTTGGGCATGTCAAGCGGAGACAGACAACGGCGTCGGTCAGAGCAATTGAAAGCCTCATTGTAGAGGGGAACAAGAGTAAAGGCAGACCCAAACTGACTTGGGATGAACAGATAAGACACGACCTACTAGATTTGCACCTCTCTGAGGACATGGTTCAAGATAGGTAGTCATGGAGACATAAGATTAAGGTTAACGAGGTATAGGTCATTATATAGGGACACTTTAGGGTATATTTAGGGACATAGATAGGCGTAGACACTATCTACGCTTTAGGTTGACTTTCCACTTGGTTGCGTATGTTATACCGTTGTTTTACATTACATGTACATATACACGTGATGTGTATTTTAATATCGAAAGTCTTTTCTCTGTATTTCTTGAATTTCCTCACTAACACACTAGCACAACGTATCTCTATTATCATGTCATTTATGCAGGTACATATAGAGCCGAGGGTCTCACTGGAAGCAGACTCTCCATATCTTGGGATAGATGTATTGTCTGCCTACCACTTACCCTCCCCAGACCCTAACAATAGCTTTTGCTGTCGTTAAGAAATACTGGGTCCGGATAATGATGACGATGACAGTGCCTGGATTTATGTAAATCTCTTTTGTCTAGGGAGTTCCCATCTCCTGTTTCTCTGACTATATCCATACACAACCCTCAGGATGCAATTAAAGTTATTGATTGTAATAGAGTTCTTACAGGTAATATTTAGCTCCTCGATATCTAGCACTTCTGCTCAATGACGTACGAGTCTTGCATTAACACCTTCTTTATGAATGGAATATTCTTTTGAAAGTTGGATCTCCAAGAATCTTCATCAGCGCAAATCAAAGCATGCAATTACTATCTTACTGTTACTGCTAGCTATTCTTAATTCATTCAACTAGAACCTCTTCAATTTATCCTACCCATTCACAATTTCTACTACCTACAGAAGTTGGCATTTATAAACACTGGAAGGACAACGGGGGAAGAGTAGGTGAAACTGAACACAAAAGATTAAGAAAGCGTTTCTCCCAAATCCTGGTTCCTGAAAATAGGTTCATATTGACTTCATTAGCTGGGTTTGGTCTTTTGTGTCCTTCCTTATGTTTAGACCTGAAAGGTGTCATCATTTCCTGTGTTTGTCATTGTTGTGTCTTTTGTTTTCTGTTTTCTGTTTCTTTTTTTTTTTTGCTTTTCCTTCATTGTGTTGTCTTTATTACCAGAAGTTCGTGTTGCCGATGCAATAGAAAATTGAGATATTACATGTGAAACTTGTCTGTCTAGGCCTATTTCAAGTGGTCAGCAAGGGGAGGTGTTTGAGGTAAAGAAGAACCAAGTTGCAGTCATCTTTGATGTTAGTGGAACTAATGCAGATGTAGAAAAAAAGGAGAAGCAGACATCGGAAGTTGAACCACCACTTTACTGGCTTGATGGTATGTTTATTTTGTTAATTAGTATTCACTCGATTGACCTGATATGCCATTCCAGAGTCTATCTTCATTGTGCGTCTGCATGTTCTCTTACAACTAGATTTACCCTACAGAGTTCACTTTTCGGTTGGTGGGACAGAAGATCTCTTGATGCATCTACCTCTTCCTGCACTACATCTTATGTTCTTGCCCACTATTGTTCTTGCTTACCCTTTCCTTGTACCATGAATTCAGAGGTTCGGGTCTCCTCCAGACTAGATTTAGCTAGTGTTTCCTTTTGTATTGTCTTTCTAATGCAACTTTTTGTTAAGGTTGGCACCAGTTATGTAGATAGGACGTTCTGAGCCACCTATATTTTGGTTTAGCCAAGTACTATATTGCTGTTTTAAGCAATGAATTTTTTTTAATTCTCTAGTTTTGGCTTTTTATGAAATTTAACTTTAAAAAAATAATATTGGAATAGTGGTTCCTTAAATGATTTGTAGCATGAATTATAATCCTCTGAATGCAAATAAAGTAGTTGTTTCACTGGTACAAGAGCTTTTCCGGAGATGGAAAGGAAAGTGGTCATATCCCACTTCTCTCACTGAAATTTTTGTCCTCCTTTCTAACCCATCAAACAGATCCCGCCCCTAACGTCTATTATTTTCTCTTTCCTCTTCACCTCTTTCACCACTAACAGTCTTTTCTCTGACCTCTATCAGCCTGCAACAGTCTTATCCCCACCACTTAGACTTCGAATCTTTGTCTCCTCACATTGCAACTTACTGATATAACACCTTCACTTTCTTCTCCTGCATTTAAGGCCACTAGTGCCACGATAAGCAGTCGGAGAATTCGAAACACAATGATTTCTCTTTAATATGGCTAGATCTTGGTGATTTAGCCCCTATCTACAACATGAAACCTGAGGTGCATGCAAAATCAGTTTAGGCTTCCTTGTTCAAGCCTGATTTTAGCCTAGAAACTTCTGCTACTTCCGTTTCTGTTCAAACTGACATCGACAAAGGAAAAAGGTCTTTTGCAATTAATCCAGCGGAGATTGCAAACGAAATGGTGAAATGGAGTTCATTGTAGTAGGACAAGTTATGCGGAATAACTTGTCCTACTTTAGCATGAAAAGCTTCGCGAGAAAAGATGGAAATTGAACGGCATACTCGAAGTGCAAAGGATTGAAGACGATCTATTTATCTTTCGATTCCAGTCAAGAAGAATCGAAACAAGGTATGCTAGAACTATCCCAATGCCATTTAGAAACAAGGTCCTCTTTCTATATCCTTGGATCCTAGATAAGCCTAAATTGAGGCTAAAATTGAATGTTGTTCCTGTTTGGGTCTAATTTCCAATACTTAGGCCCTATTACTTCAATATGCATGTCCTCAGTGGATTGGGAAGTTTAATTTGAAAGCCCATGTTCATGGTCAAACTGACGACATCACAATCATAAATAGCATTTGTAAGAGTATGTGTTGAGATCAAGACTGATGAAATCCCCCCTAATTGCATCAACTTCACTGACGAAGATGGAAATGATTCTACCCAGGAAGTTATTTATGAGTAGATGCCTACACAATGCTTTGAGTGTAAGACATTTGGTCACTCTTGTGATGCAAAAATGACAATCATGAATAGCTTTTGCCGTCAAGTGCTGAATTGGGCGGCTGGGTCTCTTGGTCACTTAAGTTCCAAAATTATCGGGGACTGTGATGTATGGAATTTGAGAAGAAAGAAATCAAAGCATATTCCAGAACTTGAGGAGAGAGTTCAATACAAGATTGCAAGATATCCTACAAATTATTCATGTTTGTCGGTGTACTTAGAGCCTGGAGGAGGCAAGGAAAAATACGGTTAATTGAGAAATTGCTCTAAATCTTTGTCTAGATATGTAAAAGATCACGTATACATTCTAAATCTTTGTCTAGATATGTAAAAGATCACGTATCACAGGGTAGGGCTCGCTTTCGGGCATAGGGTGAAAAAAGGATCTTGTATCATCTCGGCGCATATTTTACCTAATGAATCGCATTCGTTTTCACCTACACATACACACAAAATAAAAAAGAAAAGAAAATAGGAGAAAATGGAAGAATATCTGCCGCGGGGTTTGAAAATAGAAGTGTTGGAGTAGCATATCTAAGTGGTGAACACCTATGGATCTAGTTAACATCCTAAAACATCAGGAGGTTGAACTTGAGAACTTATGTCACAATGGGCTTATAGCAAGCTTTTGCTTTAAGCCTTGTCTTTCCACATCTTTCTGGTGGATGAGATGACGGAAAAACTGGATCCTAATGATTACTGTTGAGAAACATTAAAAAGGTGCTGGTTTCGAACAAACATATAAGCAATCTAACCTTAGAAACAAGGGAAGGAAAGTTAGTCCTCTTAGAATAATGGATGAAGAGATGGCTATGTATAGGATTTTGTAAAATCGTGATCAGTTCTTTAAAATGATGACATGGCCAACGATGTTTCATATAGACAGCAAGCGTGTAGTTACTTTGGGAAAGTGCATTAGTTATCACGTGCGCAAGGTTCTCCTGTAATGTAAAAGTTACTATTACAGATAGGTACTCAACCTGCAATGTGCTATGAGTTGGAAAGATGGGGGAACTGAAGTATGACATATGAGTGGAAGATGAGAGTAGTTGAGACGAGAATGCTATAATGAATGTATTAACATGCCGGAATTGATAAGATGTAAAATGAATTGTTAGAAAAGAAAATTTATAGTGGCAACCCACTATTAACTACAACATTAACCCATTGACTTATAGGCTGCCACCTATTGCGGGGTAAGGGGGGTCGGATGTACGTAACCTTACCCATGTATTGAAAACACACGTAGGTTTTTATTGGATGACCCATAATGAAAATTGCGTCGATTTCACAATGCAAGATGCGCAACCAATTTAGTGAGTCACTTTGCTTTATTTTATCATATTCCGAAGTCAATTTAGTGGCATATTCCAAAGTTAATTTATTGCCATAGAGCACAATTGCGTAAAATTATCTGCGTTGCTCTCCCCGTTGTGACAAATAATTCTTGAATTGTGGTGTTATTTATTGTTATACCTAAACTTTTGCTTCATGTCCTTTATCCTAGTGTTCCTTGACTTTGGTCATCAATCACTGCAGGCTTGAATCGTGGTGTTATTTATTGTTATACCTAAACTTTCGCTTCATGGCCTTTATCCTAATGTTCCCTGAATCTGGTCATTAATCAAACTACATTGGTGTATAATATTCCTTTTGTCGGCAGTTAAAGATGTCGAACATGATCTTGAAGCTCAATCTGAAGACTGCTATGTTGCCATGGAGGCACTTTTTGAGGTACTACTTAATCCTTTTCTATCAGTTTCTTTTGAATGCGTAGTTATAACGCAATCCTATATAATCTTTTATTTTCTATATTCCTGTAAGTACCATCCCATGTAATATTCTGTTTCTGTGTTGCAGGTATTAGAGTGTGTCAAACCCCTTCTTGTGTACTTTCCTGATTCTAATCTATGGCTTTCAAGAGCTGTTCCCAAGTCGAACCGCTGCGAGTTTGTTGAAAAAGTCGGGGAAATGTTTGATCAGTTAAAAGGACCTGTTGTCCTTATTTGCGGCCAAAATAAGGTCGAATCTGGGTCAAAAGAGAAAGGAAAGATTGTAAGTTTGATAACTTCTCATTTTTTTTTTACCTATTTATATAATGTTTGCTTTTTGGTGCCTTCTGCTGATACTCATGAAAGTGGTTGTCTTTGTGTTTTCAGACGATGATACTTCCAAATCTTGGCCGTCTTGCGAAATTGGTATTTGCTGATTCTTCTACTGGCTCAGTATCATGGACATGTTTACAAGACTGTTGTGCATCAATTTTTTTAAAATTTTTTTGGGTTTTCCTTTTGCGAAATTGAACTCCATGGATGATAATAAGGATTTATAATATTGAAATGGGCAAAACAGCTGCTCCAAAAATCAAAATTTGTGCAGCCATATCTTTTCACAACGATAGCAAACCATAGCTGTTCACCACTCTCTTTTATCAACATAAAAGGGGTGATCTTGCAGATAATCAAGGTTAAGTGTCCAATTTGTATGTTTAAGGTTTTGGTCTTTACTTTTCTGTATGGTTATGATCCACGAGTACATTTTACAAATAAGCCTTAATTACATCTACCTCTTTTGTGTTTGTCCACACTACAAAATTTCAAGCAGCTCAAAACTACATATATTGCTCGATATTGACATGCCTTAGAACATATCTGATAGATAGACTCGGACTCCAGTTTTGTTCTCATCAATACAATAGTGTCAAACAGCATCCTCTTCATTGCTAAACTCCATCTTCTCTATATCAACTCAATTTCCGATTTTCTTCCTTTGAAATCAAATATTTGCCAGGAAATGGTAATTTCTAGAGAAATCATGTTTGAGCAGCAACATTCTGTTGGGATGTCTCACTTGTAGGAGTGAGACTAAGGACAAAAAATGGAACGACTAAAATTCTCACTTGGAGCACATTAGAGACCATTTTTCTTCAAAGCCAGATCTTTCAGCGAGTGTGTTGCAATTGTAATGACAGTCCCCTTCCAAATTAAGGTCTCACTTTCAACAATCCTTGCAACATTCAACCGCTTTCTCCTTTCTAATGAAGAAGTGCAGTGAAGTGAGAATCACTGTGTAGTAAGCTGGTCCCTTATGCCATATAAACATCTGTCTTCTACAATCTTTCTAGATGAGGGATGAATATAGGCTTCTCGCCTATGACAAAGAATAGATGGCAGTGTGGCAATTTTGCCCTTCTATGTTTTATAATTGTTGAATGTTTGTCATTTTTCAAATAAAAGGAGTCATCTTTTTTGTTTTAAAGCTTAGTTAAAGGCAAATCTGGTTCTTTTCCATCTACTCAGCAGGAATTGGTTTTTGAAGGAAACAGAATGGAGGTAAGACTTAAGAGGACAAATCTGGTACATGGAAGCATTTTGCCTATGTGGGTCTGGGGAAAGGTTGGGCAATTTAACCTACTGTGCATAGCCTTAATCTTATATTTACACAAGGGGGCGTTCTATGGTTTGACTTTGAACCCATGGCCTCCCTTGGTGAAAGATTTTACCACTGCCCTAGTAAAACACGCTGGAGTTAGATGTAATTAAATCTATAGATAGAGGAACGAGATTTTCAGCATTTACTTTAAAGCCATCAAGTTGTCTGTACTATTAGGATAGTATCTTTCTCATTACTGAACGAAGTTTGGCTCTATAATAGCTCATTTTAATATGGCTAAATGTAAACTTCTGTAATAGCTCGTTTTAATCTGGCTAAATGTTTATCTTTTACAGAGTGATTGAACACAACTCACAAACTATGAAGGAAAGTTTCATTTACTTTTGCCAATGAAAGTGAAAATTGTGTCAGGAATGGAGACTGCACCCTGTGGAGGCATTTGTTGGTTAAAATACCACAGCCAATCCCCACCTCTAAAAAAAAGTAAAGGAAAGAAAAAATTTGAAAAAAAGTAAACGCTAAAAGGAAAGACTCTGTTCCATGATTTGAATTTGGTGTTCCTTTTCTTTTTTTCTTTTTCAGCCTCTTTCATTGAAACGGCTTACAGAGGGTCTCAGAGAAACAAAACGATCTTCTGATGATGATATATCTAAGCTGTTTACAAACACTTTATTCATTGCTCCCCCAAAGGTGGGTATTAATCTTTATGTATGACGAAAGTACCTGTTGGTATATATGTGCGCTACTTGTTCTCTAAAAATTGGCATGTTTGTTGCTGCTGTGATTTTCTTGTTCTTGATGATTTTAGTTACCATATGGGCACGTGACCTATTGTGTGTTTGAGATTTTTTTTTCTTTTCTTGTTTGTAATGCTCCAATTCTCCACTTCGTGATACTGCAACTATGTCTCATCTGTATGTTTAGATTTGGAAGAATGGTATGCAAAATTTTAAAATTGGAATGGTAAGTGATTCTCATGGAATGAAATGCCCTTTTTGACACTTACATTATGAGCTAAGGGATAAAAAGCAATAAGCAGCCTTTTAATACCTTAATTACATCAAGTGAATAATTTGCAGAAGAATCATTATTGATTTGAGTCAAATTGAGAATGTAACTTAAAAAGTTATTGTCAGGATTCTTTTACGACAAGTTGGAATTCTAGCAGAGATAAGTCAAACTATTGCTTGATCATATTTCTGTCAGATTCTGTGCCTGTTCCTTTGTAAACACTCTGAGAACTACTTTGCCATTTGAAAGCATCCGGAAGCACATTTAATGCTGATAAGCATTTGACTCGTTTGGTTGTAGGCTTAGTCCGTCGTCCTTCTAGATACGCCTAGATATAACAGATATTCTTTGTTTGCTGGGTTATATGGTGCGTACTCGGTGCTTCTTTAATTGGTACCTTACTTTCAGCCTATCTGAGTTTGTACTGTTATGGTTTGCAGGAGGAAGATCTTCTTAAAACTTTCAGTAAGCAAATTGAAGAAGACAGAAAAATCGTCATATTACGGAGCAATTTGAATGAATTGTATAAGGTAAAACTATGACTTGTATGAGTGTAGTTTGTGTGGACTCAGATACGGATCCCTGCTTCTTGTGAGGATTGGGCACTTGAACTATATGTTCACGGTTCTATATTCTATCATTTTGTTATATTCTATTTTAATTGCAGGATTAGAGTTGGATATATTGACTTTGGTCCTTTGCTTATTCTGTTACAGGTTCTTGAGGAACATGAATTGTCATGCACGGACCTTCTACACGTAAATACGGACGGCGTGATATTGACAAAGAGAAGTGAGTTTTTTTTGGAAATTATTATTTTTAAGTAAAAATCATAAATAGGTTATAATGGCAAATTTAGAAAAGGTGTAGCTTAAAAACAACATGATGCATGGCTGCTATAAAATACATGTGGCATATAATGTACTCTCCAAACTAGTGCCAACCTTTACAAAACTTGCCTTGGATAGGCAGCAAGAGCCAAGCATGTACAAAATACAAAGGTGCCGATATCTAGTCTATGACCACCCCTTCCTCTTTACAGTTACCATTCATACTATACTCAGTACAGATAAGGTAAAGACATCCCCAAAGATCTATGACATTCAGAAGAGAGTACTCTAAAGGCTTACACCTTTGCCGGTAAGATCACAGTGCCCGAAGGAGAATGATACACCAGAAAACCAGCTTCAGGTGCCCTATGTTGAGAAAACACATAGAAATTCCCAAATTTATAGGCAGTTCCTATGTTCCTTTTGTCTTTTTTATCCCTTGCCATGATGCTGCAAAGAATCAGATGTTATGAAACACTTCTTTAGTTATGTGCTGTGCAGTCCTTTGAGTTCCTTCGTGTAGCCTCTGATTCTTTTATCATTGATCCTAACAAACATAATCAAGCCTCTCATGTCCTCTCCTGTCGATGTTAACTAGTCTGCTTTCTTCCAAGGTAGAACTATCCAGAACAATTTACTACTAACGCATGACCTTGTTGAGAATTATCAACATATTGGAGGGCTTAGTAGCTGTTCAATCAAGATAGATATTATGAAAGCTTTTGATACTGTAAAGTGGGATTATCTGATGACTATCTTAAGCCAGATGGATTTTCCAATAAACTTTAGGAACTGGGTTCACTATGCATATGTACGGCTTTATTCTCTGTTAGTCTAAATGGGTCACTGAATGAGAACTTTAAATCCTCCAGGGGGCTTAGACATCTGTTGATATTAGTTATGGATTTACACAGCTCTTAAAAACAAAACTTGAAGATTCTTTATTCAAATATCACCCTAGATGTCAAAACTTGAAGCTTTGCTCCTTAGCTTTTGCGGAGGACCTATTTATCTTGTCTAGTGCTGAGGAACATTCTATTAAGACTATTAAGGTTGCATTGGCTGTGTTTAGTGACTCCTCTGGCTTGAAACCTAACCTTCAGAAAAGTGAGGTCTTCGTTTCATGTATTACTAATACTAGGAAACAAGCCATAGTAGACATCCCGAGTATACCATTATGCTACCCGCCCGTTAAATACCTAGGATTACCTATAGTAAATAGAAAACTATCCTATTTGGATTGTAGACTTATGTTGGAAAAAATAAGTAATAGTATTTTTAGCTGGTCTTCTTCAAAACTATCTTATCAGGGCAAGTTGCAACTCTTAAACTCAATCTTAATAGCCATTGTAAGGTACTGGTCAGTATCTTATTTCATTATTATTATATTTTGGTGTAACCATTGGTTTTAACGTCTTCCGTAGTGTTCTTATTGGTTGAAATATTATCCAACAGCATCTTGATATGACATCTTCCACTAATGAACAAAAGAAGGCATGCTTCTTTTCTCCTTAAATACTGTCATTTGGGAAGGAGATACCACATCCTTGGGTTGTTTTGGACCAAAGTTGCCATCCACCAACTACGAGGAAATTGAAGATTGGAGCGGAAGTTACTGTAACCCAGGTTCTGTAAGGTGACAAGCAGAATCTGCCTCATGGTAGGGGTTGTGCTGAGGGAATTAATAGCCTTTTTCACTGCCCTCAAAGTCTTCCTACGAGTAGAGGCGAGGGTTCCTTGAAATGGTTGGCGTACATCTTGTTTCTTGTAGTACCGTGCCGAACCAAAGGTCTCTTGGGCATTGTTTAGAATAAGCATTATGTGTGTATATTCCATCGTACTTTAGATGGCATCTATGCCAGACACGTAATGAGTCTCTACATTAGAAGAATAAATGGAAATGGTAAGTCACATTTCCTTTGGTGTGACCCATGTCATCGAGGGGATATCTTGAATAAAAGATGAGTGAAAGTATGTCAGACACGTAACATGTCCCTGCTTTTCTTGGGGTGATCTATGACATCCATGAGATATCTTGAATAAAAAATGAGTGGAAGTATGTCAGACACGCAATGTGTCCCTGCTTTCATTGGGGCGATCCATGCATCCATGAGATATCTTGAATAAAAGATGAGTTGAAGTATGAAGAAGAAACTGAAAATTGGAAAGCAGTAAGAATGGCAACTCGTTACCTTGTTAAGAGGTGATATATGACCCTAGTCAACAGGCAGAGTGATGCAAGCTGACAAGGGTAGGATCCACTCTTCCACCTCCAACAACCTTTCCACAAAGATTTAGGCACAGAAGTAAACTTCTCCTTGCTTCCGTTGTGTAGAAATTGCCGGCTTAAGCACACCTTAGATTCAAGCGTGCGTTCGTAGGCGAACCTTCAAGGCCCTCCTAGATGGTCACTTCAACCTTTGACAGTCACCCTCAATTTGCTCAAGATTTAGAGATATTAGACTTGATTTTTAGTGGAAAATCAAGAAAACAAAGTTTCACTCACTTGGAGAAGAAAACACACAGTATTATTGATCAAAAGGTTGTAGTGACCGGCGGCCATTAGGGCATAATATAGCTGAAAAATTCCGCTAAAAACAAATCAAAAAGGAAAGATAATCTCTATCCTAAAACCTACCAAAAGTTTAAAAGAAGATAAATGGTAATCTTCCTAAAAAAATCTATCTTGAAAATGGAATATTCCTTCTCTCCTAAGGTCAGCCGATTTTCTTCCTTCTTTGATAGACTTTGGAGATCAATTTGTATGGTAGGATAATCTTCTCTCAATCTTCAAAAGGTTGATTACAATCTTATCTTGAATGAATTTGGAATTGACTCAAATTCTCCTTCTTTTTCTTCCTTTTGTATTAGCTAGCCGGCCCTATTATTGCTGAAATTTAGACTTCCTTTTCTGTCTCTATGGCCGTATCAATCCCTCCTTCATGAAAAAGACTCGTCTCGAATCTTAGCATGTACGCTATGATGGTGAAAGATTCTAAACAATGTAACAAAGATATAAGACACACATGTATGCACACTTTCACTTTGATATGTTTAGGGTGAATAAGCAACCTAATTAAGAAACATGCACCTTCCAACATGCATAGGTTGATCTTAACATGCATACACAATAGGAAATCCCTTTTTCTTATGTGTTTAGGATGCATGAAGATGTGAATTTCATAGTGCAACTCAATGTACGCATGCTCACATAGTAGAAGTGGTGTTTGAAATGAAGTATTGAACAAGTGCTTCTTCCTGGTGTATTTAGGAGGCATGATCATTAAAATGTCATATTTCTTATGCATGTAAACAACACTCAATGGAAACACACAAATGTCATATGATGTGGCGTAAGTTTGTGACAAAAGTGGCGTAATTGGGGTTTTAAGAAATATACCTTGAAGCCTTGAATCATGTTCTGAACTATTCGAGATAAACTCTTCCTTGTCATAGAAATCGGTTTCATACTCATGATTAAACATATGATTGTCATATACAATGTTATTTTAATGTAATTTAGGTGTCTCATGCAATGTAGAATCATGTTCGTCACATTCAAATAAGGGATTGCTGAAAACATGCCATTCATACTTTTTTAAGTTATCACGCTTAAGTGCACTATCACAATCACTTGAAAGCTCACTTAAGACATCATTTGAATCGAATCAGTAGACAATGAATTACTTATGCATGGAAATTCATGAGAGAAATCAGAATATGTATCATCTACTTCATGCTTAACAATGTTAACGTCTTCAAATTCATCTCATAAGGTAGAAGAATCAACAACTAATTCATGCAAATCTGAATTGGCTACATGCAAAGCAAGCTCAACTACTTCATTATTGGCATGGACGTTAACTTCACTAGGAGTAGTATTAGAATCATGCAATTTTTCAGTTTCTTTAGCTTGTAATGCAAGTACCCAAGATTCCAATGTTATCTTCATTTCTTCCCATTTCCTTTGTTCTTTTTCTTTTAGGTATGCTTGCCTTGTTTGGAAAGCCATTAGTTTTTCACAACCATCAGCAAGCATAAATAAATGAGCAAGATTTCTATATCTAACGTTAGGTAAACGTTCAATTATTTCCTTGTTTAGGCCAGCAAGAAATCTAATCATGGTTAGGTTTTCGTTCTCCTTAACATTTGTATGACATAAGTGATCATGAACACAAAGATCATCCTGCGGAAGAGATTGATGCCTTGGAACTCCTTGTCTCCAATAGCTTACCCAAAGGTCTTGAGTTTGTTCAATGTGGTACATACGCGTGTCAAGATTTTCATACTCTTGCCTAGGGCAGAGTACTCCCCAAATGGTTGGAATGAACATGGTAAACCTGAAAATTAAAACAAAGGACACAAGATACCGAAAAACAAAGAGTCCGAACGGGTAAATAGGAATAGAATTTTGTGCACTCTTAACTTTCTTTTCTCTCTCTTACCACTTTGTTTCTTGATCAATTTGAGGCTAATAAATGTCAAAAAGAGCAATAATGATAGGTGAATGCCAAGTCTCTTACAATATACCAATACCGCAATGTAATGCACAGTTTTTACCCAAACTTGTCCAAATCGGATCCAACTCGTGCTGGACCAAAAATGGCTGTTTTGACTCGTATTTGACGTCAAAATGACGCTGAAAACAGTCAAAAACAGCTGCTGATCTGCAGCTAAAAAAGTCCCCAAAACGCGATAAAAATGCTCCGAAATGATCCGGTTTCCTTCCAACTTGGTGCTGTACCAAATTAGCAATTTCCAGCACCTATATACCCTTAAAAACAGTGGAAAAACAGCTCCAAACAGTGGAAAATCAGCGGCCAAAATCAGCAATTAATCCGGTCAAAACTCGCAACTTGCACCAAAAAGGATATCAAATCTCACCAAAATAGACTCCAACGATGGGGACACCAACTTGAACAATTTAACTACGATTCGAAGAAGAAATGAAACCAAAAATGATGTAAAAGTCTGAATCAAAGAAAGACTAGGGGTTGCCGTGGGCAATCTTTGGTCAATTTTGATCCTATGCACTTAAAATCACAAAATGGCTCAAATGCATACAAAAATCAAATAATCAAGTAGGTATCAATGTGTATAAGTCAGATTATGACTATAAAACTGATGGTGCGAGCATATTTTGGTAAGTTTCGCAAGAATACGCAATATGACCAAAATGGTGCAATAAAGCCCAACGATTTTCCTTTTTCTTTTGCTTTTCTTTCTTCACTTTTCTGCCCTTTTTCTGTATTTTTTTTCTCCGTTTTCATATTCTGGAATTTTTTTGATTTTTTCAGGGGCAAAATCGTAATTTTACACTTTTACCCTAAAAAATTCTGTTTTCGAACAAAAAGTAGAATTTAACTCCGTGAGCACCATGGTACCTCAATTTCAAGAAACACAATCCAATTAGTGCGAATTTGGCCAAGCAAAATTAGGGCTAGGAAAAGTAGGGTTCTTTGGCTAAAGTGTGGATTTTTTTGGGAATTGAATTGGGGGTTTTGATTTGAGGGCCAATTGAGGTTGTTTATGAGGTGCTTAGATAATTTTTGGGTGCTGATGAATTTCGGCCTGAGAGGGAGGGGTAGGTGCGGCCAGTAGGGTTGGGGTAGGATGGCCTGGGGGGTCGGCTGAAACTGTTTTTTTGTCAAATGGGTTGAATGCTGAAAGTTGATACTTGAACAAAGATTAATGTATGAATTCAGTCACAATATGAAATCAAGCCACATAAAAACTAAAATCGACCAATAGCTTCGGTAGCAACAAGATTGAATATGACTAGGTGGCTTTTTTGGGATGATTTAGGCAACTATTTGTGATGCTGAATTTCAATCCTATATCAACGAAACCTAAATGTTCAAGTTGTCAAAGAAAAAATGCAATCCTTTTTTTTGTTTTTTGTTTTGGATTTCGGCTGAAAAGTAAATTTTTTTTTTGATGATGAAAAGAAACGTGTAAGAGGAAAAGAAGAATAAAATTCAGATTATGAATGAAGAATGAATGAAAAGAAAATGCAGGATAGTTGGTGGAATTGAGTGACCTGAGGCTCTGATACCAATTTGATGCAAGCTGACAAGGGTAGGATCCACTCTTCCACCTCCAACAACCTTTCCACAAAGGTTTAGGCACAAAGAAGTAAACTTCTCATTGCTTCCGTTGTGTAGAAATTGCCGGCTTAAGGCAAACCTTCAAGGCCCTCCTAGACGATCACTTTAACCTTTGGCAATCACCCTCAATTTGCTTAAGATTGAGAGGTATTAGCATTGATTTTTAGTGCAAAATCAAGAAAACAAAGTTTCACTCACTTGGAGAAGAAAACACACAAAGTATTATTGATCAAACGGTTGTAGTGGACGGCGGCCATTGGCATAATATAGTTGAAAATTTCAGCCAAAAACAAATCAAAAAGGAAAGATAATCTCTATCCTAAAACCTACCAAAAGTTTAAAAGAAGATAAATGGTAATCTTCCTAAAATATCTATCTTGAAAATGAAACATTCCTTCTCCCCTAAGGTCAGCCGATTTTCTTCCTTCTTTGATAGACTTTGGAGATCAACTTTTATGGTAGGATAATCTTCTCTCAATCTTCAAAAGGTTGATTGCAATCTTATCTTGAATGGATTTGGAATTGTCTCAAATTCTCCTTTTTCTTCCTTTTGCCTCAGCTAGCTGGTCCTATTATTGCTGAAATTTAGACTTTCTTTTCTGTCCCTATGGCCGTATCATAGAGGGTGGCAATAGGGTATGCAGGATCTAACCAAAGCTTGTGAAAGTATCCAAATTGACTTGCCCTCGAGTATGATAGTGTGATCCCAATAGTTGCATCACGGAAAAAGTTTAAACGTGGATGGTTTAATCAGTCGTTTAATAATATTAAAGGGTTGGGACCAAAATTGTGATCCAATTCCATTATTAGGAACCCAGGGGGCTGGTCCGAAATATTTGGAGCAAGGCTCCATCCGGAAGTGTCAGAAAGAGGATTTCCATGCATCATAATGGAGCATTCTATGAATTTTGTGAAAAACTTTCTGTCACCATCTTTCCTATTACTCCACATGAATTTGCAGATTTTGGCTGTAATATCATGTCCGCCTCTTCCGTTCGCTCCTTAATTTGAGCAGAATCTCCCCTGGCACTCCCCCAAAAAAAGAGGGGACAAAAACCAGCAGCATCTAACCTGCTGCCTTTGTTACCGCCTCGCTTTTTCTTTTTATCCTGTACCACACTTAAATCCCTCATGAGAAGCCACAGAGAGTTGTGATATATCTGGCAAAAGTACTTCTGGCGGTTCAAATTTCCCTTTCTCCCATCCCTTACATTATAAACATATGCATGGAGAGATGGAAATCCATCCTTACGTTATGATAATTATCCTATAATTCACATATTGCTTTATGACTTCTAAGACCTCATGTTCTAAGGTAAAGAGATATCAAAAGATTCTTTTGATATAAAGTAATCTCAAAAATCCTAGCCAACAGAATAAAGACTCTTCTATCATACTTTGTTGATGAAAATTAGTCAGTCTTTATTCAAGGCAGATTAATCTGTAACAACATTCTGATAATGCATGAGCTAAATAGATGCCAAAAGATTGATAGGCCAAGCAACTGGGCAATCAAAATGGACATCATAAATGCTTTTGACACTTTCAACTAAAATTACTTGATGAAAATTCTAAAGAATTTGAACTTTCCTGAGAGGTTTATAAAGAACTTTTAGAATAGAAGTACTCAAGGAAACAATACTCTGTTAATGAGTATTCATCTTATTAAAGAAGAAAATGAAAAACTCTCCCTTATAATGGAGAAAGCATTACAACGGTTATAAACATTACAACGGCTCTAAACAGTGCAAAACAGAAAGTACAAAATACATACATCACCAATACTACAATAATATACTATATTTAAATTACACTTTTCTACATGCCCTCTCAAGCTGGGTGTATATATTTATACATCCAAGCTTGCTAAGTAGACTATAGAATATCTGAACTGAAACAGGTTTTGTAAATATGTCAGCAATCTGATATTGCGAAGATACATGTAAAATCTGAATAATTTGAGCCTCAATCTTCTCTCTGATGAAGTGCCTGTCAATCTCTATATGCTTTGATTTATCATGTTGAATTGGGTTCTCAATCATATGAATAGCTGATATATTATCACAATATAACTGGATAGGCAGAATAATGGACTGTCCCAAGTCTTTTAATACGCGGTTGACCCAAAGTCCTTCACAAAGTCCCAAGGGTAAGGCTCTTAATTCAGCCTCAGCACTACTCCTAGAAACAACTTGTTGCTTCTTACTTCGCCATGTAATTAAATTTCCCCACAAGAAAGTCCCGTAACCAGTTGTTGATCGCATATCAGTAGGGGAGCCACCCCAATCAGCGTCTGTATACACAATCAGCCTCCTATCAGTAGTCTTTTTGAAATGCAGCCCTTGTCCCGGAGCATTCTTCAAATACCTAAGTATTCTCATTACAACAGTAAGATGATATGTAGTAGGATTATGCATAAACTGACTCACATAACTAACTGCATAGCAAATATCAGGTCTTGTGTGTGACAAATAGATTAATTTTCCTACAAGTCTTTGATAACTTAGTTTGTCAGTGAGTTCATGGCTTACAGTTTTAGACTTGGAGCTTTTGTCAACTGGGGTAGAAGAGGGTTTGCACCCAAGCATACCAGTTTCAGAAAGTAAATCAATAATATATTTTCTTTGTGATATACTAATACTATCCTTAGTTCTTCCTATTTCCATTCCCAGAAAAAACCGAAGTTGTCCTAGATCTTTTAGATCAAATACTGTAGCCAAATGATGTTTGATATCTTCAATCCCTTGGCAATCATTACCAGTCAATATAATATCATCAACGTATACAATTAAGATAGTAACCTTATCAGAACCAAAACCCTTTATAAAGAGTGTGTGATCACTGTGTGTTTGAATAAAACCATAATGAACAACAACATTAGTAAACCGTTTGAACCACTCTCTAGGTGATTGTTTTAGTCCATACAATGCTTTATTTAACTTACACACCTTTGTTTTGTTATCAGAATTAAGGAAACCGGGAGGAATTTCCATAAACACCACTTCATTGAGATCTCCATTTAAAAATGCATTCTTAATGTCAAGTTGTAATAACTTCCAATCTAAGTTAACAGCTAATGTAAACAATATCCTGACAGTATTTAATTTCGCAACTGGTGCAAAAGTTTCTAGATAATCTATACCATGTGTTTGAGTGAATCCTTTAGCTACTAGTCTAGCTTTATACCTACTAATGCTACCATCAGTGTTATACTTAATTGAAAAGACCCATTTACACCCAACAATTTTCATAGACTCATATCTGGGTACTAAATCCCATGTTTTGTTCTTAACTAATGCATCCATCTCTTCTTGAACAGCTTTATTCCATTTTGGATGATTCAATGCATCATAAATAGATAATAGTATTTTATGTGTGTCCAATGCAGTAGTAAAGGCACTAAATTCTGGAGATAATCGTGCATATGAAACAAAACGATTCAAGGAATGCTTGGTAGTACAAGATTTCGTACCTTTCCTTGTAGCAATTGGCAAATTATCAAGAATAGAATCCATGTGATGAGATTCTACACATGAAGTTGAGTGTTGCAAACCTGAGTTTTCTAAGATATCTTGCTGCTTCTCATCCATCCTTTCAGCAGATGGCTGGGCAACCAAATAACCAGGTTGTTCAGGTACTGCCTGATTTAGACCTGGCTTTCTCCTATGATATACTTTAGTAATTGGCTGTCTCTGTGTCTGATCCGTTGAACAGTCTGATGCACCACTGATTCCTGCATCCAAATGTAACAAACCAGTCCCATTGTCTATAGGACTCTCCTTTTGTATGTTAGTATTAGAAGATATATCAATAACACTCCAAAAATCATAATCAGTTGGTTTTGTGGAATTATTAGACTGATTATAATATCCAGTTTGCTCATCAAACCTTACATCTAAAGTAACATACAGTTTCCTTGTACGTGGATCATAGCATTTGTAACCCTTTTGGGTATTAGAATATCCTATAAACATGCACTTTACAGCCCTACTGTCCAACTTCCCCCTCATATGTGGTGATAAGTATACATAAGCAACACTGCCAAATATCTTCACAGGTAAAGCTGAAATAACATGAGTAAAGGGATAAGTTTCCTGAAATACATCAACAGGTGATCTAAACATCAGAGTTCTAGATGGCATTCTATTGATTAAATAAGTTGCAGTTAAATCCGCCTCTCCCCAATAAAACTGTGGTACATTTTGAGTTATCATAATAGATCTAGTAACTTCCAATAAATGACGGTTCTTTCTTTCTACCACCCCGTTCTGTTGGGGTGTATATGTACAAGACGTTTGATGGTGAATTCCCTGATCTGTAAGGAAAACCTGTACCTCTTTGTCTAAATACTCTAAACCATTATCAGTCCTTAAGGTCTTAACAGTTGTATTAAACTGATTCTTAACAAAGATGATAAAGTTCTGAATAATTTTTCCAGCCTCATGCTTATGTTTCATGAGAAATACCCACGTTAATCTAGAATGATCATCAATAAAGGAAAGAAACCATCTAGCACCATTTATAATACTGACTCTGGATGGACCCCAAATATCCTAATGTATTAAATTAAAAGCTTGAGATGGAACATACAATTTAGCAGGATAAACAGACTTAGTCTGCTTTGCCATCTCACAGTTTTCACAGCTAATACATGTAGGATCAATATTCAAAAATAATTGTGGCATAATCTTCTTAAGATAAACAAAGTTTGGATGGCCTAATCTTTTATGCCATAGCAAAATACAGTCTCTGTTAGACTTCTGATGACCATCATTGTAACTGGTTCTAGCAGCGCAGCAGAAAGTCCTATTAGAAACTGGTGCTCCAAAAATATAAAGACCTCTGTGTGACCTAGCATTGCCAATCTTCTCCCCCATAGAAGTCTCCTGAAAAGTAACTTCAGAGGGTGAGAAGGAGGCAATGCAATGATTATCTAAAGTGAACTTTCTCACAGAGATGAGACTAAAACTGAGATCAGGAGTATACAGAACATTTGACAATTTTAAACGTTCAGTAAATATAACAGTTCCTTTTCCAAGCGAACGGATCTTGGATCCATTTGCAACTTGAACAAGTTTGGGAACTGTGAAATATTCAAAATCTCTAAGAAGATACCTCTTATGAGTCATATGATCGGATGCACCTGAATCAATTATCCAGGTATTAAACAAGTTAAAACTACCTGTTTTTGTACCTGTCTGGTGAGCCATGGTTGCTGTAGACATTTCAGAAGTGTTGTTTTTATCCTGTTGCTGCTGACCAAGGATCTTGAAGATTGCATCAAGTTGCTGCTGAATTGGTATATTAGTTTGATCAATGATAGTTTGAGAAGCAGGTTCAGCCTCAACTTGATTCACCATCTGAGCCATGGATCCTTGCATCCTACCCTGAGCTCTTCCTCCTCTCCAATTGTCACCAGATGACCTCCAGTTTGAGTTATTTTTCCAGTTGCTGCCAAATGATCTTGGTGGTCTCTGCACTTTTGCATCAGGCCTACTATAGCATTTTTCATAAGAATGACCATGACGTTTACAATGTTTACAGTATGGCCTATTGTTTCCTGATGGACCATTGTATGTAACATTAGCAGTAGGATTATTAGCAGTATCTCCAGAAGATATAAGTGTAGATTCATCAGGAAGGTTAGGATTTCCCATCATAACTTTAATCCTAGATTCTTCCATTCTAATTTCAGAAAAAACAATATTTAGGGAAGGAAAAGGTTTCATCCCTAGCAATCTACTCCTCACAGAATCCAGATCTTTGTTCAATCCCTGTAGAAACCTAAAGACCCGTTTTTTCTCTATAAACTTCTTAAACGCAAGGTCATCTGCTGGTGAGGACCAGTTGTGTGTTTCATATGTATCAATCTGTTGCCACAGACGGGTCAACTGAGAGTAGTATGAACTTACCAGTTGATCCCCTTGCTTTAAATCTGTAATCTGATTTTCCAGTTCATAAATCTCAGCAACGTTGTCTTTCTGAGAGTATAACTCTCGTGCAGCCTTCCAGATATTTGCAGAAGAGTAGAGAATAAAATTGTCTCCAATTTCCGGGGTCATGGAGCTGATCAGCCATGACATAATCATTGGCATTCTCCGTCTTCCATTGTCTATATTGCGGATCTGTTGATGTAGGGACTTGCATGTGACCGTAGAGGTAATCATCTTTACCTCTACCCATCACAAACATTTCCACAGCTTTACTCCAGGACAGATAGTTGTGGCTGTTTAGTTTGTGATTTGTAACCATTACAGGTGTACCATCAAGCAGAGGTGCTGAAAGAACATGATTTCCAACTGGGGTTGAAGCAACTGCAGGTTTAGCAGTGACTCCAGTAACTCCTTCATTTCTTCTAGAGGTTGAAGAAGGAGTTGATATGGATGACATATTCGAAGGTGCTTTGTTCAAATTTCAGACAACACGAGGAGAGGAAACGAGATGTAGAGAAAGACGAAATGAAATGACGGAGTAGTTGAAATGCAAATCTGAAGAAATGTAGATGAAATTTGGAAGAGAGAAGCTTCTTGTACACGATTTAGAAAAGTGGGACACGTGTAGCAACCGGGCTTTGCATGCAATGAAATTTTGTGTTTGTAAAAAACTAGTGGGATACACGTGTCAGCTTAAGATGAATAACACGGAAGTTATAACATCCGGATGAGCACCACGTGTATTTTGGAAGATTCAAGAAGCTGAAAGAATTTCAGTGAAATGGCAAAAAATTTCAAGGCAATTTCGGTAGAATCTCAACAACCAAATTTCGATAAAATTTCAACAACCAAAAAATTTCCTTGGATTCTCTGTCACGACTTCTCTTCCTCAGTAGTCTTCTTCCTCGTTTTTTAGTTTCAGTTCTATTTCTTTTCCAGAAAAACTTTCTGCTCTTATCACAGATTATTCTGCTCTATCACAGAATTTCAAG
Source organism: Eustoma russellianum (assembly GCA_036186865.1). Lineage (NCBI taxonomy): Eukaryota > Viridiplantae > Streptophyta > Magnoliopsida > Gentianales > Gentianaceae > Eustoma > Eustoma russellianum. Next base: position 18,657,395 of record AP025062.1, on the reverse strand, counting down.
AACTCTAAACCTCCTTGGATTCTTCTTCGTCTCCTTCCTCTTTCTTTACTCTTTGTGCTTTGCTTTGTTCAGTCACAAACACAGATTATCATCGACTGCAAAAAACAGTTTTCTGTTTTGCACACAACAACTATACAAGATGAATCAATTTTTCAGAATCAAGCTCACAGGCTCTGATACCATAAAGAACTTTTAGAATAGAAGTACTCAAGGAAACAATACTCTGTTAATGAGTATTCATCTTATTAAAGAAGAAAATGAAGAACTCTCCCTTATAATGGAGAAAGCATTACAACGGTTATAAACATTACAACGGCTCTAAACAGTGCAAAACAGAAAGTACAAAATACATACATCACCAATACTACAATAATATACTATATTTAAACTACACTTTTCTACAGTTTATGAAATAGGTTCATCTCTGTATCTCTACAACCTTCTTTTCTATTAGCCTCAATGGTTCTTTGATTGAAAACTTCAACGCTACTAAGGACTCATGCAAGGTGACCCATTATCCCTCTACATGTTCATCCTAGTTATGGAAGGCTTTACTCAACTTCTAAAAGCCAAAGTTGATGCATTGAAATATCATCCTAAATGCAATTATATACAACTCAGCTCCTTGTTGTTTGCTGATGACTTGTTCATCCTAGCTAGTGCTGATGACTTGTTCATCCTAGCTAGATTATTAAAGATACCTTGAAGGAAATTGGGCGGCTTTCAGGCTTAAGGCCAAACCTACATAAATGTGTTTTTGTCTCGGAGTTACAAATTCGAAGAAGCAAACCATTTTAGACATTCTTGGGATGCCTCTTTGTTCTTTGTCAATCAAATACCTTGAAATGCCTCTGCTGAATGAAAAACTTTCTTATTTAGATTGTGGTCTTTTGTTAGACAAGCTAAGCAACAGGATTAGTAGTTGGTCTGTCTCTAAACTCCCTTATGCTAGCAATTTCATCTTATTAACTCTGTTTTGATTGCTATTTGTAGATACCAGACAACTTTTTTCTTCATTCCAAGAAAGGTGATCAGGAAAATTGAAAGTCCTTAGAACTTTCTATAGGGGTGGCGCCATAAAGACTAATTAAATGGAACTCAATTCGTAAGCCAAAAGAAGTTGGTAGACTGGGACTTCCTCCTTGTCCATGTAATTAATGACTGCTTAATGAAGTTCATATGGCACATTTGCGAGGAAAAGGAAAGTCTATGGTCAAGTAATTCCATGCGGCTATCCTAAAGGGCAAATCACTCTAGGAAGTGGAGCCAAAGCAGCTGGATGCTTGGATGTGGAAGAGAGTACTACAGATCCGACACCAATATACTCAATTCATAAAGAAAACCATTGGGAATGTGATTTCAACATCCTTCTGGTTTGATCCTTTGCATCCTTAGGGTAATGATAGAGAGAAACTTTCCGAAGCTGAGAATGAAATTAAATATCAAATTGAAAGCCAAAGTTGCAGACCACCTGGAGGGGGCCCAATGGAAGTTGCCTTATGGTAGAGGTTAGAATAATCAAGTCATCCGTTTCTACAATGCCTACAAAAGTATTCACCCTTTTCAAGGGGCATATTATTGGAAATGGATACCAGCCCAAATGTTATTGTCGAGAGCGTTACTTTTAGCTAAAGTTCCAGTGTTGCCATATATTAATGAGTTAAGATTGTCGGAAGTAATCATCATCTTCATAGATATGCAATCATCTTTTGATTTGCATTTTGGAAGAGAATGATTACTCAAGGCAAATTCTTACAATAGGGTATTATTGGTACTAACGATTGTATGCTTTACAGCAGGGCCTTTGAGGGTCATGATCATCTTTTCTTGTGTTGCACATACTCCAAATCCGTTGGGAAGACTGTTTTGGAGCAGTTAAAGTGCAAGGATTTCATCTATGCATGAGACAGTCTCCAGACTTAGCTTCTTACCAAGTACTGGAACTCTAAATTTCAAAAAGACCTTGTGTTCATTGGTTGCCATTGTCTGCTTAATTTGGAGAGAAAAGAACCGACGATTTCATCAAGCAACTCAGAGAGATTAGCAAAACATTATGAAGGAAGTCTGCATAACACAAGATTTTTTTCAACATCTTTGCAGGGTATTAAATTAAAGAAAGAAAACTGGAAAATTGCTTTAAACTTGGCCTCCCCATAAAGATCTTCAATGCATAACAACTGGATGAAGCTCTGTTTACTGTCTTTTCCAAATTCTAGTTACCTTTTGCTTCTGGTTTATATGCTAGCCACTATGGCTACTTCTACAATGGGTTTTTGGAGATTACATCTCATCTTCCTAGGCTTTACTCATCTAGCCTTAGAATTTTTATTATTATTAGTAGTATCCTCCCTACTCAGATATAGGGGATCCTTTGCGTTTTGAATGTGGTAATTTTCATGGCTTGACATTGGCTTAGCACTAGAATATTGATAGGAACTTAGAATCACTTATAGTTTGAGCAAGTCTTGCTTGTTGTCACCCTTTGTCGGCGACCAACCTTGTAAATCTGCCTAATTTGGGCCTGTATATAAAATTTAACTTACAAAAGAAAGACCTCCTATTCTAAGGCAGGGTTCTACCCTACCCAGAGTAGCCGAAGAGTGTTTTATACAAACTTCCACCCAGGAATTACTAGAGCTAATCTTGTTAAATTTTGAGCTATAAAATTAACCAACGGCACAGTTCCTACCACCTTTTTCTTATACGACTCTTCCTTGCTTCAACTTTTCCACGGGGGCTTATTTAGGACCCTTGTATTCCATCAGCAGATCTTCATTATTGGGGTGTGGTAAGTTGGGCAGGAAGGAGGGAGGGGGAAGTGTAAGGGATCTCATGTTTGTTCTTTGTTTCCTCCTACTGTGGGTGTTATCGACCAGGGAGTTTTACACATATTGTTAGAGGCGGCAGTATTTTGTCTTTTTCAGCCTCTCGATCATATGTTTTTTAGATGCCATGCTTTATGTTGTGGCTTAGTTATATGGGCTGCTTCTTCCTGAAGCATGTGTAGCCTTCTGCTTGCAGAAGCTGAGAAGGTTGTTGGTTGGGCCAGAAACCATTACTTGTCCTCTTGTAGTGTTCCCTGCATCAAGGGGGATCGGCTGTTTGTGCCTCGTCAAAGGTAGTCGTCTGACTGACTTCATGCTTTCCCTTGTAATTCATTTAATTGGACAGGGTATCTGATACTCTATTTCCGTTGGTTACCTATGTGCAGCTTTGATATTGCGATCTTGAGGCTAAAGGAGCAAGAAACATTATCAAAGAAGCCTTCCCAAAACCTAAAGGTACTAATCCCCTATTAACAAACATAAAATATTCTATGACTTCTACTGAACATGATACAAATTTTGCAGAAATTTGCTAAAAATGAGTATGAGAGCAACTTCATTTCAGCAGTTGTCCCACCTGGAGAAATTGGTGTCAAGTTTAATGATATTGGTGCCCTTGAAGACGTGAAAAAAGCGCTAAATGAACTTGTGATCCTCCCAATGCAGAGACCGGAGCTTTTCTCTCATGGAAATTTGCTGCGGGTACTTTGATGATGTGTTACTGATTTCTTCTTTCTGTTCACTGCATTATAGTTGGTAACCTCTGTTTTCCTTTCAACAGCCTTGCAAAGGGATCTTGCTCTTTGGGCCTCCAGGTACTGGGAAGACACTTATGGCAAAGGCACTGGCTACAGAAGCAGGGGCCAATTTTATCAGCATAACTGGTTCTACACTTACGTCAAAGGTAACTATATTAGTATAGCAGTCATGAATATACATGCATTATTTCAATCTGCATGATTTTTGAAGTATTTTGTTTTGTAAGCATTTTCTGAACGGATCGACGCCATCACATTACTACATGTTAATATAAGCAATAATTTTGTTTTCCATATTATAATAATATTTTTGACTGGCTAAAATGTGTTGGTGTCCCATAGTAGGAACAGAAGAAAATAATGGTTCTAAGTTTTCAGGAAGAAAAAGCTTATTGCTCATGTGCCCATTTTGGGGCTTATTAAAGGTTGTACGTTTCCAGGGACACGGAAAGCTTATTGCTCATGCACCCAGTTTGGAGCTTAATGATTACTGTAACCCATTGCTATGATTGAATTGAGGATAGGAATGCTGAATAGCATATAGCTGCTGTTTATTTTTTTCTGACTCTTAATGGCCTTTCAATATATAGCAAATTCTGCATTAATTTTGTAGGAAAAGGGAAAATGCATACTTGAAGGACACTGTTTAAACTTCATGAAAGAATGTTTCCTTGATGGGCAGTTGTAGCTGTAAATAAATTTCATGTATCTTCAGTCTTGCCAAAAGAAAAAAAAAAGTCCACATCTAGTGTGGCGTGCAAGTTTTTGGAACAAATTTAAAGGCCATTATTTCTATTTGGTTTTTTAAATGACCAGAGTACCATTAGAATCATATGTAAATGGTTACCCTAGTAATTGTGGCCTTGTTAAAATTCTTAGCAGGCCAAGTTTCTTGGTTTACCGTTTTGATTGCATGAATATAATTATTTGATTTTTCTTTCTTTTTCTGGTATTATACTTCGCCACGTTTTGTTGGATTTCTGCCTTGCCTTGAACTTTCAGAGCTTGGCTTATGAAAACATATTACTTTCTTAAATTTGTGACAGGCCAAATATCTCAAGCTGTGGATAATGATTGCAGACTATGGCAACTTAAGTTCTGAGAATTCTGTGTTGTTACTTGTGTTTGTGTATTTCGCATAATTGTACTGTCTTGTTCCTTCATATCAATCATGTCTCTCCTGCAGTGGTTTGGAGATGCTGAAAAGCTTACAAAGGCTCTCTTCTCTTTTGCCAGCAAGCTTTCTCCTGTCATCATTTTCGTTGATGAGGTCAGATCTGCCACCCTTTTTTTGGCATAAAGACACACATTATACTGTACAAATACTTAGTATGATACAATGTACATACATGTATGCATACACATTCCATATACATACTCATAAACAAAAGAAATAATCTTGTATATACTCTATATACTTAGTTTATTCATTTGTTTAGTTGTTTAGACCATATAGCTGTTAGGGACAATAAACTAGCCGTTGGCTGTGTAAGCAATCTGTTGCCCGTTGATTCCAGCCTGATATAACGCTTAACTATTGTACATTTAAGACTAACTTGATGAGTAATGAATTCTCAATTTTTCATATTGTATCAGAGCATTAACTCTCTTTCTATTTCCAATGGAGTCAAGGGCACAATTTTCCTTGGCTTCAGAATATGATGAAAATAAAGCAAAATGACTCATTAAATTGGTTGCGCTTCTTATATTGTGAAGTAGCAGTTGATCAACATAGCTTGCGCTTCATTATAGGCCATCGGGAAGCATCTGTGTGTTTCTGATACATGAGGATGATTGCGTACATCCTATCCCCCATACCTTGCCATAGGCGGGAGCCTCTAAGGCAATGGAGTAATGTTGTTGTTATACCAGAGCATTAACTGATCCTCTACTCGGCCATATTTTGATTCTACTATTGTTACAATTCAAATATGACCATTCCTTCATCTTTTTCTACTGCATCATAACACAATGAAACCATCTCCACTCCTAATCAAGGATCGGGAGTAGGATCTAGTGGCACTCCTGTGTTTGATGACTCCTCTATTGTTATTACAACAACAATGATACCCAGTATATCCTAACAACAGCGAAATCTATCGCTAGGGTCTGGAGTACTCATCTATTATTATTACAAGTCATAAACACAATGAAGATAACTACCTCTCTTAGTCTAGAGGAGTATAGATGTTTGTAACTGGTAAAGGCAAAGAAGATTACCTATATGAGACTCTAATGATTCCACCTGAAAATGACCCAAAATTTATACTAAGGAAGTTTGAAAATAGTATGATATTGTCGTGACTCATAAGATCTATAATTCCTGATGTCTTTGATGACTTCATAATATATGAGACTGCAGCTGAAATATGGGCAACAGTTAAGGAGATGTACTCCAAACAAGATAACACCTCTGAGCTTTATAAAATTGAGGCTGAACTGCATGAAATAAAACAAAGAAACTTACATGTTAACAAGTACTACATATTGCATACCAGAGCATGTCATCAATAGATGTTTTTGAAATAAACCAGTGGTCCTGTGCTATAGATTCTAAGATATTTAAGGAAATCACTAAAAATAAAAGGGTTTTCAGATTCCTATCTGGATTACATCCAAATTTTGATAGTGTTGGAAGTAGGATATTGAGCACTAAACCATTACCTATCTTAAAAGCAGCGTTCGATGAAATCAAACATAAAGAGAGTAGAAAGAAAGTTATGATGAGACCTGCTTTAATCCCAAACACTGAGACTTCTACACTGCTTATTTAAAAACCATCTGATGTCATTGTTCTTGCGGCAAGAGGACGTTCCACAAACACTGGGGGTGGAAGGCTTTTCTGTAAGTATTTCAAGAAAGATGGACATATCATTGATGATTGCTGAAAGCTCTATGGAAAACCAGCAAGAGAAGGATGGCCACCAGGGTCTAATAATGGTTCCTGGAAGCCACCTGCAAGGCCTGCCTATGTAGGAAATAGTACGGTTCACTTGGCTAACAATTCTACTCAAGCAACAAATTCTTCTGGCCTTCCTACATAGGATCACATTGCTACATTGATCCAAGTACTGAACAAGCATTATATTATGTATCAAAGTCCATCCATATAAGCTTTCACGGCAAGCTTTGGACAACGTCAAACAGATAACTCATGGATTGTGAATTCAAGAGCCTCAGATCATATGACCAATAATGGTACACTTCTCCTCTCTTATCAACCCTTTCCTATTCCAAAATCAGTTAATATTACAAATGGTTCTTTCTCGAAAGCTACTGGAATAGGGAATGTAACAATAAATAATAAACTGACACTGTATAACGTAATACTTGTTCTTAAACTGACCTTTCATTTATTATCAATAGGAAAACTTACAATCGAGAGTAATTGTATATCATTTTTTATCCTCTGAATGTTGTTTTCAGCAGAACAACATTAAGAGGATGATTGACAATACTAAAAAATAAGAATGATCTACTTCTCCTTGAGGCAGAAAAACAAGTGATAGCTTGTTATAATGAACTGTCTAAGGATTAAGAATCAAACAAAGAAGAATCTAGCAGAATCAAGGACTCATGTAATATAATCTTTAGTTAGGTTCTTCCCCTGAATATTATGCTTAAAGTATGGTGTCCACGCAAGAAATGTAACATCCATAGAGATTAGTATTTTCCTTAAAGGCACATCATAACATTTATAACCACGTTTATTAAGAGGATATCCAACAAAGACACAACATCTTTTCTATTTTACGTAGTATCCTAGCGGACTATTCACAATCTTTACAAGAACTCAGCTGTTTCAACAAATAGTTTTAGAAAATATGTATTCTTAAGGTGCATATTATGCATTAGGCATTAGGAGAGACAAAAGGAGGATGAGATTTATGCTACGACTAAAAATAAATAGATAAATAAAGCGCAAAAAATTATGATTGATCCATATATCCGACTCCACATGGTGGAGAAAAGGTTTCTGAAAATATTCGGCCAGCAGAGATGAGAGGAAAAGAATTGTATTTCCTTCTTGTCATTTCCATAATTGTTTAAAAACATATATAGCCTAATTCCATCTATCCATCCCACTAATCAAGGGACACTCTATTACTACCTTAAATGCTATAAATCCTGCAATAATGTTGTAATGACTAACATTACAAAACTGAAAAAAAATCTCCCTATTTACTACATCTAATTATCCTCCTACAATTTGGAAATTCATTTACAACATACAATAAATACAAATTGCAACATATCTGGAAAATGTTGCTGCCGTTAATTACTGCTGCTAGCGGCAATTACTCCCACACTCCCCCTCAAGCTGAAATGTAGATATTGCTCATGCCTAGCTTGCTAATTAGTCCCTCAAATGCTGGTCCGTGTAGGCCTTTTGTCAACACATCCGCCACTTGCTGAGATCATAGTAAAACTTTGTCGTCAATTTTCTCTCGAATGAATTGACGATCCAACTCAACATGTTTAGTACGATCATGGTGAACGAGATTATGAGCAATGCTTACGGCAGCCTTATTGTCACAATATAACTGGGTCGGACCATTGACCATGACCCACAACTCCTCCAACAGCCTTTTTAACCATAACCCTTCGCACATTCCGTGAGCTAATGCCCGGAATTCCGCCTCCGCGCTACTTCGCGCTACCACCATTTGCTTTTTGCTGCGCCACGTAAACAAGTTTCCCCAGACATAGGTGCAGTACCCCGAGGTAGATATCCTATCCACTAATGAGCCTGCCCAATCTGCATCTGTGTACACTTCAAGACTCATATCCTCCTTTTTTCCGAAAAACAATCCCATACCGGGGGTTTTCTTCAAATATCTTAGGATTCGGAGCACAGCCTCATAATGTTGCGTTTTTGGTGCATGCATGAATTGACTCACCATACTTACTGCAAAAGCAATATCTGGACGTGTATGTGATAGTTCTACTGGTCGCTTTTCTTCAGGTAGTTCTACCACTCTTCACGTGTTATTCTTTTCTAATGCCCTCAATTCCTCTTGAACAGCATTTCTCCAATCCTTGTCTGCCAGCGCCTCATCGATATTCTTAGAGATTTGGACATTTGTTACCCTTGTAGAAAATGATGCAAACTTGGCCGACAACTTAGCATTAGAAACAAAATTGGAAATAGGATGTTGAGTACATACTCTTTTCCCTTTCCGTAGAGCTATGGGCAGATCCAAGTCAGTCGAAGTCTCTAAGGCGTCCTCCTCACTGCAGGAGACAGGAACCGGTTCTGGGGATTGGCATGCTGGAGAAATGTCCGTGTCCTTATCAACTTGGGTTTTGGCTTTTCGTGAGTAAACAATTATATTTGGTGTTTTGGAGATATCAGGAGAGCAGCTTGATGGGTGATCCGAGTTGGATGGGTTCGGTATTGGCAAGCATGGCTGGGTCGGGTTTAGCGGCTGACTCAGCTGAGGGGGGCTCATGTTCGGCGGCTGACTGAGCTGAATATCTCCCCCTGAAGCGCTACCGGGGAAGCTGGGAATAGGCAGCGATTCATTTGTTCTTGAAGCCGGTGGAGGATCAAAACAGAAAGGATAATCCGAGTCCCCTTGGGACGGATGAAAATAGGACTCATGTTCTCGGAAGTGAATATCCATGGTAACAAAAATGCGGCGGAGAGTAGGAGAGTAGCACTTGTACCCTTTTTGAGTGGATGAATACCCAATGAAGACGCATTTATTGGAGCGTGAGTCTAACTCAGAAGAAGTAGGACTACGAGAATGGGCAAGCACTACGCAGCCAAACACTTTGAGTGGTAGAGTGGAACCTCCTTGGAATAAAGGATATATTTGGCGAAGGGTAGACATAGGCGATTTGTATTGAAGAGGTTTGGATGGAAGACAATTAATTAGATGACATGCAGTAAGGACTGCTTCTCCCCATAGATAGGTCGGAACATGCATAGTGAACATTAAGGCTCGAGCTACCTCTAATAAGTGTCGGCTTGAGCTTTGTTGAAATATTCAGTGCCATTATATGTGCGGAGAACTTTAATGGTGGTTTGGAACTGGTTTTTATCATCGAATGAAAATTTTGTATGATTGTAGCCACTTCGGTTTTTTCTTTTAGAAGATAAACCCAACATACTCTTGTATGGTCATCTATGAATGTGATAAACCACTTTGTACCAAAAATATTTTTAACTCGTGATGGACCCCAAAGATCACTGTGCACAAGACGAAAGGGGGCAGACGCAGTATATGTTTTTGGAGAGTAATTGTGTCGAACTTGTTTAGCGAATATACATGATCACAATTTAGAGTGGACAACTGTTTATTATTCAACGGAAATAATTGTTTCAGGTAATTGAGACTAGGATGTCCCAGTCTTTGATGAAGCAAGAGTACATCAGTTCTTTTGGGGCCACAGTTGGCGTCAAGGGTTGAAACGGGAATAAAGGTGTGGAGTACAATTTTCTTTGTGTCTGGGGAATGGTCTTCCTCGAGTTAATATAGGCCACTCCTTTCTCTAGCAATGCCAATCGTCTTTCCCGATCCATGCTCCTGCAGAATACAAAGTTGATTAGAAAACTTAGCCACACAACTCACATCCTTTGTAAGTTTGCTAATGGAGATTAAATTACACATCAACTTTGGAACATATAGCACTGATTCAAGGACAAGAGAAGAAGACACTTTTACTGAACCTTTTCCCACAACAATCGCATAGGTCCCATCCGCCACTCTAACTCTTAAGATTCCAGAACTTGGTACATATGTTGTAAATAAGGATATATTACTTGTCATGTGATCAGTGGCTCCTGTGTCTAGAATCCAAGGTGAGGTTTCCACAAAATTAACTGTACCTTGATAAGGTTTCGTACTAGCCTGGGGCGGCACCTCAGGTTGAGTCTTTAGGAGTGACTGTAGAAAATATGGATGTAAATATGTGTATATACGGTTGAATACTTGAACTGTACATTTTAGAGTAGCCGTTAGAATAGATGTAGCCGTTGGTTTAGCTTATAGCCGTTAGACTATGTTCTCTATATAAGGGTTGCTTCTCAGCACCCATTACGACTAATGAATGTATTCTTTTCTGAAGAACTATTACAGTATTGTGCTCACTGTGAACTCCAAAGGAGTTGAAATTATTGTCTTAAAGATTTCTTTATGGTATCAGAGCTTGATTCCAGAGAAGGATCCTTTAAAATTTTATCAGAAGAATCGAAGGCTTCTTATTGCTAGTTCTCTTATTTCTAGCAAATTATCTGAGTTCAAGGTTGGAACTCATCAGAAGCAGTACGAAAGAGAAGAAGGGCAAGGAAGAAGAAAGAGGGAGGAAATTAAAGGATTCTTAAAAAAAAAAGGGAAAAACAATATTATTTTTATCAGAAGGGGTACGATGGAAGATTCGAGATCCAGCCTCGAAATTGTGGATACACGGAAAGTTTTTGGGAATTATATCTTAAATTCTGAAATTCCGAAAATTTAAAAAAAAAGGAAAAAAAGGGGGAAAAGTACACGTGTTGATCATCCAAGCTTCCCACATACCTGAAATCCACTGCATGTCGACACGTTTGTCTGCGTGAATGTTAAGGTAGGAGGGCAATTACGGTATTTTGCCCGAAAATCAGTCGAAGCCATTATTTGTAAAAGGACGGGTCAAGCGGTCTCTCCTACTTTTTCCGTTTTTCAATCTCTTATTAACCGTGCCTGCAGAAGAGTCATTCAATTGTCTTTCTCTGAGTGTACTACTGCTCCCTTCTTCTTCTCCCTTAAGACAGCTATCCTGCCTTTCCATAGTGCATACGTTTTTTTTCCTTCCTCTCACCATTAACACTTCTTCCAGTAAACTTAGTATTTGCTCATACTCCTTCCTACCAAAATGACGGAGCAAAGTGAGGTCACTTCTGCTGTTGAGAAGCAAGTCACCCCATTGCATGACTCTGCTCCGGTGAATATAGTGAAATTGAATGGAAATAACTATCTTGCATGGAGCAGAGCTATTGAACTGTTCATTACAGGAAAAGGAAAAAAGGAATATCTAACTGGAAAAGTGAAAATTCCAGCTGAAGGAGATGCTAAATTCCAAGTCTGGGAAGCCGAAAACTCTATGCTCATGTCCTGGATACTGGGATCTATGAGCCCAGATATTAGTGAAACTTTCATGTTATACAACACTGTAGAAGAGATCTGGAAGGCAACCAAAGAAATGTACTCTAAAAGGGATAATATTGCTGAACTCTATGAACTGAAAGCTCAGCTGAAGGACGTTAAACAGGGAGACCAACCGGTTTCAAAGTACTATGGAACACTATCTCATATCTGGCAGCAAATTGATTCTTTTGAGGGATATAAGTGGAGCACCCCAGCTGACGAACAGTTATACAAAGGATTGAAAGAAACTGAAAGGATCTTTAGTTTTCTTGCTGGGCTACATAAAGATCTTGATGCTGTACGGAGTAGGATTTTGGGAGCTAAGCCTCTTCCAACTATGGCTTCTACTTTCTCTCAAGTAAGACAGGAGGAAAGTAGGATAAAAGTCATGCTTGGAACGGGGCCTAGTATGGTGACTGATGCCTCTGCCCTAAAGACCGAGACTAAGACAAGTGCAGAGGATACTCAATCCAACCAGCCAACTGGGTTGTTTGTGAAACGGAGCACTGGTGGATCTACAAACAAGAAGTTCTGCAAATACTGTCAGCGACCTGGCCATGCATTTGAAGAATGTTATAGACGACCAGGGTCAAACATCAAGCCACCTTTCAAACAGAATTTTAATTCATACAGAGGTGGAAACCAATCCTGGAAATCAGATTCGTCTAGAGCTGACTCTCAAAACAACTGGAGAAATTCTAAGGGGAACATGGCTTCAAGTACTGTTCCTAGTGATGGTCTATGTAACTCCCAAGGCGAAGGAGCTTCATCACAGAAGCTCTCTCAGGACCAGCTGGCAGCACTGGTGAAACTTCTAAATAATCAGCTGGCAGAGGAGAAGATGCCATCAGCCAGAGCTACTATGGCCAGCACTAGTATGGACGGTAAGAGTTGCACATGGATTATTGATTCAGGTGCAACGGACCATATGACCTCTAAGAAATATTTGTTTGACAATTATGCATTGATTTCATACTCTCAGAGGGTAAGAATTGCTAATGGTTCTAGTTTGGAAATAATGGGTAAAGGTGATATATACTTGTCTAAGAATCTAATACTTAAAGATGTATTACATGTTCCTAGGCTGGATTGCGATCTAATTTCTGTAGGAAAAATTATGAAAGATAATAACTGTCTCACTGTTTTTCTACCTTCTCAGTGTCTCTTCCTTCCTTTTAATTGCTTTCAGGAGAAAGCATGGAAGGGGGATGCGCTGGAGGAGACTGGATGTGGTGAATACAAGCAAGGGCTGTTTATTTTGTCACATAAACCAAGATTGTATGAAGGGTGTTCTAGATTATATTCTTGCATAAACACTGCACCCGAAAAGGGTAAAGGTGTTTCTAGAATAGATGTTCAGGAATCTTCTTCTGTTACAGCTAGAATACAGCTTATTTTGACATGGCATGCTAGGATGGGTCATCCCAATTTTTTGTACCTGAAACATCTAAAACCTGATCTGTTTTGTAATATAAATCTTGGTTTATTACATTGTGAGACATGCTTACTGGCTAAACAGACTAGGGGGCAGTATGCTCCAAAAGAATACCAGGCTAGCAGTCCATTTAACCTTGTGCATACGGATATTTGGGGACCTTCCCGTGTCTCTAACATCAATGGCTGTAAGTGGTTTGTAATATTTGTTGATGACCATACTAGGCTTACTTGGGTGTACCTAATGAAGCATAAATCTGATTTCTGTAAAGTTTTGAAGGTTTTTGTAGCTTTGGTACAGAATCAGTTTGGAGAAACAATCAAGACACTGAGGTCAGACAATGGTGCAGAATATCTAGACTCCGAGGTAAGATTGTTCCTAAATAATCTTGGGGTGCATCACCAAACTTCTAACGTGTACACTCCTCAGCAAAACGGAATTGCTGAGAGAAAACACAGACACATTATGGAGGTGGCTAGAGCCATAATGTTCTTCGTGAACGTTCCTAAACACTTATGGGGTGAGGCAGTCATGACTGCCGTATATTTGATAAATAGAATGCCATCTAGAATACTTGGGCATAAAACACCTAGGGACACTTTACTGGCATTCTATCCTGATACACATCTTATCTCAGATATGTCACCGAAAATTTTTGGATGTACTGTCTATGTGTTTCTGCAACCCCATACTAGGAGTAAACTGGATAGTAAATCTGTTAAATGTGTGTTTATAGGATATTCCAGTACTCAGAAGGGATACAAATGTTATAATCCAACTACTAAAAGGATTTATGTATCATTAGATGTCATATTCAATGAAACACAGCCATATTACCAGCAGGGACAGTTATACACAGATAACGAGTGTGAATATTGGAATATCATAGACAGAGATATTGAGAATAACAGGTTGATTGAAGAAAGTGCAGGGGTACTGTTACCTGGAAAAGCTACTGACCCCACTCAGCAGGAAAGTTTACCTATTACTGAAGAAGTTATTCCTACTGCTGAAGATAAAGGGAATGATGGAACATCTCCAAAACCACTCAAAGTATACACGAGAAGGATGGGAATGCAGATGCATCCAAATCCATCTTCGAATACACAGGTTGTTCCACTGGTAAGTCCCTATTCTACTCTTAATAATATTACACCTCCTGCATCTAGCTTCGAACAGGGTGCAGAGGAGTCCAAAGGGAACAAAGACGATCTTGATTTACCTATAGCATTAAGGAAAGGGACCCGACAGTGCACTAAACGTAAGTACCCCAACCTGATCAGTTCAAATGCTGTGTCTACTAAGCATCCTTTATGTGATTATATAACATACTCAAGTTTGTGTCCAGTGTTTAAAGCTTTTACTACTAGCTTGGATAATGAGTCAGTACCAGCAAATATAGAACAGGCGTTTGCAGATAACAATTGGAAACGTGCTGTTGAAGAAGAAATGAATGCCTTGATTAAAAATAATACATGGGAGCTAGTTCCTAAGACGTATGAAACAAGGCCGGTAGGATGTAAATGGGTTTTCTCAATTAAATATAACTCTGACGGAACTATAAGTAGGTATAAAGCTCGTTTAGTAGCTAAAGGCTTTACTCAAGAATATGGTATTGATTACTTGGAAACATTTGCTCCTGTTGCAAAGTTAAACACTGTAAGGATTATTTTTTCAATAGCAGTAAACTTAGATTGGCAACTGTGTCAATTAGATATTAAAAATGCATTTCTTAATGGTGAACTCAAGGAAACTGTTTTTATGGAGATACCTCCGGGGTATAGAAATGAGGGTAATCAGTCACTTGTGTGTAAGCTTAAGAAGTCTATTTATGGTTTGAAACAATCCCCTAGGGCTTGGTTTGCTAGATTCACTAAAGTCTTACTCAAGTACAAATTCAAACAGGCACATAGTGATCACACTTTGTTTGTTAACAGTTGTGGACCGAGGATTATAGTATTAATTGTATATGTAGATGATATTATACTCACAGGAAATAATAATGTCGGGATACAGGAAATTAAGCAGAAACTTGCAAGAGAATTTGACTTAAAAGATCTCGGACCAATAAAATATTTTTTGGGAATGGAAGTTGCAAGATCATCTAAGGGACTTTGTATAGCTCAAAGGAAATATGTACTTGATTTGTTATGTGAGACAGGTATGATAGGCTGTAAACCAGCTGTCACTCCCTTAGAACCGGACAAGGCTGCAGACAAAGGTATGTTGCTCAAATCAGGTACAAATATGGAAGTAGACAGGATAAGTTATCAACGTTTGGTAGGAAAGTTAATTTATCTTTCTCATACCCGTCCGGATATATGTTATGCGGTTAGTTTTGTTAGCCAATTCATGCACTCTCCAAATCAGTATCACTTAAATGTTGTTATGAGAATTCTTAGATACCTCAAAGGCTCCCCAGGACAAGGACTGTTTTTCAGGAAATCAAGTGACAGGCATGTACAAGTGTTCACGGATGCCGATTGGGGAGGTTCAAAGAAAGATCTAAGATCCACTTCAGGATATGCTACTTATGTATGGGGAAATTTAGCAACATGGCGAAGCAAGAAGCAGTCGGTTGTGGCGAGAAGCAGTGCAGAAGCGGAGTTAAGGGCCTTGGCCTTGGGAATTTGCGAGGGATTATGGATAAATCGTGTACTAAAGGATTTGTGTCTCTATCAAGGAACTAGTATACAAATATATTGTGATAATATTTCTGCAATTAACATGGCAGAGAATCCTATGCATCATGACAAGTCCAAGCATGTTGAAATTGACCGGCACTTCATCAAAGAAAAGGTTGAAGATAAGTCTATTGAGATTCATCATGTTCCATCTCAAGAACAAGTTGCTGATATACTCACCAAGTCCGTCTCAAGCTCAATATTTCTCAAACTATCAGACAAGCTTGGTTGCATTAACATTTACACCAGCGCTTGAGGAGGGGTGTAGAAAATATGGATGTAAATATGTGTATATACGGTTGAATACTTGAACTGTACATTTTAGAGTAGCCGTTAGAATAGATGTAGCCGTTGGTTTAGCTTATAGCCGTTAGACTATGTTCTCTATATAAGGGTTGCTTCTCAGCACCCATTACGACTAATGAATGTATTCTTTTCTGAAGAACTATTACAGTATTGTGCTCACTGTGAACTCCAAAGGAGTTGAAATTATTGTCTTAAAGATTTCTTTAGTGACAACAGTTGTTCAAGTTGTGCTTGATTTAGTGTGACTTGGCCGGTACTGTTGGGTGATGGGCTGTCCTCGGGAACGGCAGCAAGACTTCGGCCATAGGATTGAGACGCCTTCTTGGATTTCATGTCAGGGGGTTTTCCATGTAAATTCCAACACTTGTCTTGGGTGTGTCCAACTTTGTTGCAATAGGAACACCGGGATCGATTGCTCGTACGTGGGCCAGCGTTTTTAACGGCTAGGGCGGAGGCATCACCCAGTCGTTCAACAGGTACAATAGGCTGTGCATCCCTTCTCTCTCCTAGCATAACCCGCCGTCTGCTTTCCTCCCTTCATACTTCCGCAAATGCTTCACTTAGTGAGGGCAAAGGCCTTATGCCTAATATGCGACCCCTCACTTCATCCAATTCCTTGTTCAGTCCAGCAAGGAAGTCGTACAACCGTTCCTTTTCCAAGTGTTCCTTGAACTTGATGTTTCCTTCTAGATCTCCCAATCAGCCTCATAGTGGAGATCAAGTTCTTGCCATAAAGTTTGTAAGGAGTTGTAATATTCAGTGATGCTCATACCTTCCTGACGAATCTCCTTGAGCCTATTCTTGATTTCAAAGACTTGAGAAGCATTCTCAAGATCTGAATAATGTTCGTGTACAGCATCCCAAATGGCTTTAGCGGTTCGCAAGAAGAGATGAGTTCGACTAATATGTGGTTCCATAGAGTTTATGAGCCATGACATAACCGGTGAGTTGTTCAGTTCCCAGGCTGGGTAGCGTGGGTCATTGACATCCAGTTTTATGGATTGGCCGGATATGAAGGCCAGTTTTCCCTTGCCTCGCAAGACCATTAGGACTGACTGAGACCATAACAGGAAATTTTTACCATTCAATTTGCTTCTTGTCATTTCCATAATTGTTTACAAACATATATAGCCTAATTCCATCTATCCATCCCACTAACCAAGGGATACTCTATTACTACCTTAAATGCTATAAATCCTGCAATAATGCTGTAATAACTAGCATTACAAAACTGAAAAAAAATCTCCCTATTTACTACACGTAATTATCCTCCTACAATTAGGCAATTCATTTACAACATACAATAAATACAAATTGCAACATATCTGGAAAATGCTGCTGCAGTTAATTACTGCTGCTGTCGGCAATTACTCCCAGAGTTTCATTGCTGTTGTGGCCTTGTAAGCACCTCTACACGTGTGCAGCATTCATCGCATTTGTTTTACATCTTTCTCTTGTTCTTCTGGTAACAAATAACCAACTTCATTGGGTATGTTGGCGCTCTGGTGTGCCGTAAGATGTTAAATGTGTTGCAGGAGTAATAAAAGGGAAGTTCTCAACTAAATATATAGTTGATGTCTTTCCCATTTCTCCTTGGTTGTTCCTTTGTTATACCTTCCAATTCTCTCTCTCTCTTTTTTTCTTTCTAAAAGTAGAAAATGAATTTTATTGCATATTGCACGAGTACATCCTCCGATCTGCTATTGCAGCATCAGAGTGTCCTATCTACTATACATGTTTTACAAATACAGAGGTTGGTATGGTATCTCTTTTGCACAGAACTTAGGATCCGCTATAATTTTTTTTTTTTTTTTTTTTTTTCGGAAAGTCCTGGTGTCTTTATGGCTTGAGACATTATTGAGTCCTAGCAGTCCTTGTCAATCTTCAAAGTGTTCAAGTGTATTTATTTGCTGTGAGTTGTAGTTTAGATCATCATATTTTTGGCTAGGGGCAGTTCTGATACCATGCTTGTGATCACTGGTTCTATGTAGGAGGTTTTGTATGCATATCCTCTTTGTACAATCCTTTGGTACCTTATAATACAATGATATTAATTATAAAGATAAAAAACTGTTTTTTCATGTCCTTTTTCTCTAAATAGATTTGTTTTAATTGGCTTTCAGGTGTTGCAATACTTAGCGTTTCATTCTTATGTATTTTTGTGCAATTTCTTCCTTTGATTTTCTGCTTACACAACAGGTCGACAGCTTGCTTGGTGCTCGTGGTGGTTCTTTTGAGCATGAGGCCACCAGGAGGATGCGCAATGAGTTTATGGCTGCCTGGGATGGACTGAGAACTGTTGACTCCCAGCGAATCCTTATCCTTGGTGCTACAAATCGGCCATTTGACCTTGATGATGCAGTTATTCGCCGTTTACCACGGAGGTAGCACTTTTGCAAATAATTTTCTCATTGATATAATTGTTAAGTTCTTCCTGATGTATAACAGCAAATATGAGTTCAGGTCTAAACTGCGGTTTTATTCTCTTCATTCTGGCTTTTTAAGATCTCATAAGTTTTATTTATTGTCATCTAATTGTTGCATGCAATAATTGGGACATTTGAAAGGCAAAATAAAAGAGAAGGGGTGGAGGTGGGGGTGGAGGACTCAGATAAGAAAGGCTTACTTTTTAGTGTCTGACAAGTTCTGTCACTGTAGGATATATGTGGATCTACCAGATGCTGGAAATCGTCTCAAGATACTAAAAGTTATTCTTGCTCAGGAAAAGTTAGAAAACGAATTTCCTTTTGAGCATCTTGCAAATGAAACAGAAGGTTATTCTGGGAGTGATTTGAAGGTAATCTTCTAGATTGCTTTATTTCAAAAGTAATGTACTTATAGTCTTACTAATTGAGTTATGCACATACCTTCTAGAACCTCTGCGTTGCCGCGGCGTATAGGCCTGTTCAAGAGCTTCTAGAGCAGGAGAGACAGGTATGTGCTATTCCTGATGAATCCTGTTTTGTGAATGAAAAAATAATTTCAACTTCTCAGAGGGGATGTCTTTCCATGTGGAAGCAGTACCAGCAGTATTTTGAGAGTTTTGCTTCTCGGTGATCTTTGCCATTGCCCATTGAAAATTTTGCAGCAGTAATAGTAACTATAATAACGAGAAGAACTGCATTTCTCAGTGCTGGCTTCTCATCCAAACAATAATGCTAGAATAATGATTCCTTATCATAAGTTGTTTCCTCTTGCCTTTTCTTTTGGGGTGCGGTGGGGAGAATGGTGGTGAGCTATCAGATGTCGTGTGCATGCGTAGGATGTTGTTTAAACAATTCCTTCTCATTTGTCTGTTCTTTCTGAATGCTGGTATGGAAGGTACACATGAATAGTCGAGTCATGACAAATTTACATTGTACTATGGGTAAAGCAAAGGTGAATTTGGTGGAAGTTGCATAGCCATATACCAGCCTTTCTCTTGTTTTTGCGAAAATTTAGGTGATGTAATTGTTTTATATTTTGACCTTGACTACTCTAGAACATCTTGATATTTCTGTTCTTTTGATTTTGCACATTTCTTATGTATAATTACTTGCAAGCTTGTATATTTGTTGGTTGACTTGATTTTCTTTACTGTGTCTACATAGGCCAACCGGTATCACATGATTATGACTGTAAAGAACCACACTAACCTATCTTCATTTTCTTGGTTGACAAAAATATTTGGCAGCAACTCTGTGGCCAAGTTTGCCCTTTTTTAAAGACTACTAAGCCTTATGTATATAAACAGGATGTTGTAGAATAGCATGAGAGAGGCAACACGTTTCTCCTGAAACTTCGAATAGCATGAGAGTCGGCAAAAATCAGTCCATTGCAGATACGTTGTGGTCCCATTTCATTATTTATTACAATGTTCCCGTTTATCTTTTTTTTTTTCCTTTACAACTTTCGAAGTAGCTAGATGTACTAACATCATCTACGATTTCCTTGGCCCTGGTGTATCTGTGTTTCTGTTCTCGTTTTTCATCCACAGAGCACACAGTGGCTTCTAAAGCGAGTAATGAACCTCTTGAAATTTTATTTCTATTGGTTACACCTTAAGCAACAAAAGGACCGAATGTAAGGTAGTAGGTTTCGACTATCTCAACATGTTCCAGCCAGATTCTTCTAGAATATAGATACTGAAAAGATAAATGCTCCATTATTCATGCCTTGTACTGTAGACAATTGTCCTCTTGATGGGCCTGTTTATAGTATTTCTAACTGGGATAATTTTCTGCCACGAACATGAGTCTTAAGATGCTGCTGGCACTTGCCACAGGGATTTATTCTAGAAAAGAACAGTATAGAACCATTTGACCTATACGTGCATCCTCCTTTGAGCAACTTCGGTACGAACGGTTTGTTTGTATTATCCGTCCTTGGAAGACCAATCCCTCTTGATTTTGTGTATGTCTTTTACTTGCACTATATTTTATCAACAATTTGCAACCCTCTCTACCAACCGCAATAACGTTGTACACGGCATTAATTGCATAAGATGTATCTATGCAATTGTTCTAACGGCCGACTTGAACAGTACAATTACATAATAAAATGAAATACATGTGTTCTGAAGCAATCCTTTCCCCTTGCTTGTTAAAAGGATTTTTGTATCCTTGTTAATATATTCTATTTTTTGGTTACTTGTCTTCTGAATATGTATTCTTATGCGCTATACTATTGTAATGTAATGTTGTTCTCTTTTAGGGAGACGGAGATGGAATAGCTTCTGTCTTGCGACCTCTGAATCTAGACGACTTTATACAGTCAAAGGCTAAGGTGAGGATTTTTTACCCTTAACGCATTGAACTGTCAGACGTTTACTGGAGATCTCGTTGAAGTAAACTATACAGTGTCTGTCACATTTAATTTTGCAAAGAACTTCTGAATTTGTGATGAAGCGACGTTAAGTATAACTAATATGCTGCTTGTTTGGATGTTGTCATATCATTATTAGGTAGAGATGCAATAACTTGCTGAACATTAGCCATCATTGGTCGAAGATTTAGATAAAGCAACTGTTGCATAAGTTATCTACTTTGTCCGTCCCAAAATGTCTGGCGTTTTTATTAAGTGTCACACGGTCTTATAAAAGTTGATCAAAAGCCTAACTATTGATTCTATTTCCAAAATTATCTGCTTAAAAGTTGCCGATTTAATATGGCATTTGGACCTATATTTTGGAACATCCCGAAATAGTGATGTGGACCTATATAAAGGGCCGAATGGAGCACCCTTTATCTTGCTTATTGTCCTTGGGCTAATTTAGAGATGTACTCGTGTTGCAAATCAATAAATTCCTGTAGTCTCCGTTCACATATTTTTTTTCTTCCTTGGTATTGACGCGTCTGTAAATTTATGTCCAGGTTGGTCCATCTGTTGCATACGATGCAGCCACGATGAACGAATTGAGAAAATGGAATGAACAATACGGCGAAGGTGGAAGCAGGAGGAAATCACCTTTTGGCTTCTAAACCTGTATTCACGGATCGCCCTCACAGGTTTGACTTGCTAAGGAGCACATGACTACCTCATGAGGAAGTCCTTTATTATAATTTTTCTGCATCATTAGTTTTTCTCATGACGGTTACCTGGGAGCTTGCGCGACGCAGGCGTTCGGAATTCATTACAAAGCAGCGATGCTGATAGGGAATAGGTGTGGAAGTGAGTGTGGATAGACCCTCTTGTTGTCAGTTGTACATTAGATTAACTTATTCTTTTCCCCCCCTTCTTTACGAGTTTTCCTCTCTTGTAAGTTGTATGATAAACAGGTGAATTTCCTACCTGCAACTTTTTGTAATCTAGAAAACCTACTAAAATTTTGAAAGAAAAACATAAAGTTGTAGCTGGAATTCTGCGATATGTGCACCATATTTTCATTTTAATTAAGTTTTAGTGCAAAAGGATACGTGGGACTTGTCGAAGAGAATGTTTTATACTTATATGGTCTAAGAAAATCATAAACGACAGATTGAGCTTGCATTTTTGCTCCTGCTTGTTCCCCCTTTGTATCTCTCGTTCTGTAGCGCGTTGGCTACGTGTTTTGATCTGATCTGAGCCTGGCTTAATAATTTGCTGCGTCTGTATAGGCACACGAAATAAGCTGCTTCACATTAGACTCTGCTTCTCTTGTCTCCCCCATCTTCACGTATTTATGCAATGTGTGCGCGTGCGCGAGGGTTCTTTTGCGCTTTTAAAAAAAAATAAAAACAAAAAAAAAGGATAACTTCAGTACCAATTCTCTTACTCTTGTGGACGTGTCCCTCGTCACCACATAACCATATACTCCAACGGGTCGTTGTTATTATGGATTCTGGTCTAGCTGACCTAGGAAATTATGGACTAGACCATGTGTTCCACTTATGCTCATTTTGCTCAGTAGCTCTGAGTCTTCAGAAGGCTTTCTTTCTTTTAAACGTTCGGCAAGCCTACCGGATGTTTGGCTAATGACCTTCGAGTCTTTGATTAGTGTTTTGATCTTGGTCTTTTGAAAAGCCTTTTTTGATGTCTTTTTGAAACTTTGTTTCTTACATACATCTTTAAGTGGTAAAAGCTACACTTTCCTATCACTTACTTTCTCAAATTAACTCGAAAGTTATTATAATCAAAAGTGGTGTTACTTGCAAACTTTCATAACTTACAAGACAAATTTTCTCAATTCAAATGTATTTCGAGCATAAAACACAATCAATTCTTATTATAGCTTTAAGACCCACAGTAACATTCTTTTCGAAAGAGTTTAATTCTATTTGAATATTTTTTGTTGTCTGGATTGGTTTGCACTGCTAACAAGATAGCGCGCAAATTAGTTATTATGTTTGCATTAGACCAGAAGCATTATATGTTTACCTTGTTTCAAAAAAAAAGTTTTCATGTCTATGTCATAAATGGATAACAAGCGGGAGAGTACGAAGGTGGGGGTGGGGGTGCCGTGGGGGGAGGGACAAGTTGATTGTTACAAAATTTTGCAATTATTTTAGTTGCTGCCTCAGGTGCATTAACTTTATAATACACACAAAGGGAAAGGAAGAAGATGAGGATTTTCTATACTCCATCGTGCATCCTATCCTACAATGTATGCAATGTGGAATTTCACAATAAGAACGACTTTTCTTATTGTTTTCAAACAACAAGAATGCCAACATTATTATCTTCAAAAGATAACTGGTAGGTCTACCTAGAATACTCTAAAGAGGGATTGAATAAAGTGCTAGGTAATTTTTGAGTTTTTTTTTCCTGATTTAATTCACTCTAACTCAAAATACTCAAAGAGATGACTAGTAGTGAATAAATACTCACAATTTAAAGTGGTATGATTCCTTCCCTGTCACGTCTGATCTCATCGCTGGCATGCGTGTTGGCACGTTCGTTTCAACCATAACTTCAACAGCCCCCCTTCAATTCTGACTTCCTGTAAATATCACACATACCCAATGCTGAAGTCATGAATTGAAGTCTCTGTGATCCCAACGCTTTAGTGAATACATCCGCAATCTGATAATCCGTCTGTACATGCATAGGCTTTACAACTCCCTCCTGATATTTGTCTCTAACCACATGACAATCCACCTCTATGTGTTTGGTCCTATCATGAAATATTGGATTTTCAACAATATAGATAGCACTCTTGTCACAATAGAGTTCAACTAGATGTTCATAATTAACTCCCAAATCTTTCAGCAAATATAGTAGCCATTGGATCTCACAAGTAGCAGTAGCCAAGGACCTGTACTCTTCTTCTGAAGATGATCTGGAAACTGTTGTCTTCTTCTTTGCCTTCTAGGACACTAAGGCATATCCTAGAAATACACAATAACCAGTAACAGATCTTCTTGTTTGTGTACAGCCTCCCAATCCGCATCTGCATAAGCTTTAAGTACAGTAGAACCCGTACTGGAAAACAATAAACCACGCCCAGGAGTACCTTTTAAATACCTCAACAGTCTTTTTGCTGCCTTCATGTGAATCTCTATTGGAGTGTCCAAAAACTGGCTCAGCTGCTGCATTGTATAAGCTATATCAGGCCTTGTAATGGTAAGATACAAAAGCTTCCCAATCATCCTTCTATAACATGACACATCATCAATCAACTTAGAGTCATTATGCTTTAACTTCAAGTTCTGTTCCATAAGAGTAATTGCTGGCTTTGCAGCCAGGCACCCAGACTCTTCAAGCAGTTCAAATGTATATTTTCTTTGGCATATACTAATTCCTTGCTTTGATCTTGCAATCTCAAGCCCCAGAAAAAATCTCAATACACCCAGATCCTTAATCTTAAAAGTTAGATGAAGATGATTCTTAAGCTCTTGAATCAACTGAATCTCATTACTAACAACAATTATATCATCAACATAGACTAGCACAGCCAGGAACCTCTCTGAATCTAACCTTGTAAACAAAGAATAATCATGCTTTGATTGATGAAAACCATGTGACATAAGACAACTACTAAGTTTCTCATTCCACTGCCTACTAGCTTGCTTAAGTCCATAGAGTGACTTCTGCAACTTACAAACTGCATTAGGAAAAGGAGACTGTACCCCTTGAGGCAACTCCATGTATATCTCTTGATACAGGTCTCTATGCAAAAATGCATTATTCACATCCAGCTGATGAATAGCCAATTATTGAGAGATGCCAAAGCAAGAAGTAAACATACAGAAGTCATTTTAGCAACATGAGAAAAAGTGTCATCATAATCAATACCAGGCTGCTGTGTATAGCCCTTTGCAACCAACCTAGCCTTATACCTCTCAACTGTGCCATCAGCCTTTCTCTTTATTTTATACACCCACTTACAACCAATTGGTTGCTTACCAGATGGTAATGGAACAATGCACCAAGTTTGAGTAGCCTCTAGGGCAGCCAACTCCAGCTGCATAGCCTTCTGCCAAGCAGCTGATGATAAAGCCTGCTGATATGTTTTGGGCTCTTGATCATTGGTTATATTGAGAACATAAGACTTGTAATGAGGTGCCAAATGATCATAAGAAAGGTAAGACTGAATGGGGTACTGTACAAGATGAGAAGAAATGATCACAGAATTGTCAGGAGAATGAGCCAGATTGCAATGATAATCCTTCAAGTATGAAGGTGCAACCCTTGACCTTGTGCTTCTCTGATTATCAGTATGGACATGAGACGACCTGACAACAGAATCTAGAGGGGAAAGCTCAACATGAACTTGTGTAATAGGAATATGAGAAGGAGATGAAGAAACATACTCTCCTAAAGCAGGGGAAGAATTTAGTGGTGAGGAAGAATCAGTTGCACCATAACTTATACGCTCAGGAGTAGCTGGTAAAATATGCAATGGATTAACTTCAGCACCTTGATCACCAGAGCCAACTGATGTATTATCAATAATACCAGGTACTACAACTTGAGATGTAGAAGGCAAGGGAGTGGCATTAGAAAAAGGAAAGGACTGCTCATGAAACAACACATTCCTTGACACAATAATGACTTTGGTGTCTAACCTCTGTAGTATGTGTTAAGTTATAAAACGTTTTGATGATGAAAAGATGTTTTGAATGAGTTAAATTTATATTTGATGCATGATGGGAAAACACATTTCCAAAGATGGTTGAGATTGGAACTCAACTGGGACATCGATCTCTCAAGGAGGAGACATCGATCGATCGATATGAGATCTGAGGACATCGATCTCTCCCTCCCAGGACATCGATCGATCGATGTGAGACCTGAGTACATCGATCTCTCCCTCCCTGGACATCGATCGATCGATGTGGGATCTGAGGACATCGATCTCTCCCACCCAGGACTTCGATCGATCGATGTAGCATCTGAGGACATCGATCTCTCCCTTCCAGGGACTTCGATCGATCGATGTCCTCCAGAATTCAAATTTTCTGAACGTTTGAACAAAATCCAAGGCAGATTTTCAAGGTTTTCTCTTTCCAATCTTCTTCAAACTTCTTGTGGACTTTAACCCAACTTATTACATGCTTCCTTGACTATTGTATGCATGTCTAAGATTCTCTAGGGTGGCTATTCAAGATCAAATCACTCCATAGGTTGGCTAAAGACTATTTAGGCACTATCTTGACATTTTTGAAGATGAAGACTTGGTGGAGAGCCTCAAAAACGTGGTGAAATTCATCTATAAATAGAGGAGGCTTGGATGAAGCAAAAACACACTTTCAACATCATCTAGCTTCATTTTCCATTGTTGTATATTTCTCTCATACTTGTAAATTTGTTTAAAGCTTGTCTAGCTTTTCTTTGATCTTCATTATTGTATATTGAGAGAAAAATAGTCAAGCACAAGAGGAACCATAAATATTTGATCTCTTTCTTGTGCTTAGACTTGTGAGAAAGTGTGATCCTTACCATATTTCTTCAACCCACTGTGAGAAGTTCTTGAGGGAACTTTTGTTGAAGTTGTGAGGAAGCGAGAAGTTGTTCTTGCTAATAGCTGTAGTTACTGTGGTTGCACAAGTGTGTTGTGCAAGAAGTTGCTGTTGTTGTGACTTACACTAAAGTGTTAGTGTAAGTGTTGCTGTGGTTGTTCTTATTGTTCATAATAAGAAGAGTAGTTGTTGAAAATCCACTTTGGAAACAAAGTGGTAGTGGAGTAGAATCATTTACGATTCGAAACACTCTATATCCGGTGTACTCATTCACTACTTCTCATCTCCCATTCTTGCTCTGATTTTGAATATCCTTTTTGAGTTGAGCAAACGAGAAAATTCCGCAAAATAGCCAAACACTCTATTCACCCCCCTCTAGAGTGTATTTCGGACCTAACAATTGGTATCAGAGCCTAACCTTGATTGCTTGACATATCTTTGCAAGTAGCAAGGTTAAAGATCATGGAAATGACAACCTCAACCTCAACCTCTTCATCTCCTAAGCCTACTGCACTATTTTCCGGATCAAACACTAAAGCTCCTATGTTTGATGCCCAAAACTATTCTTTATGGAAATTTCGAATGATCAATCATTTGAAAGGCTGTGGATTTGATATATGGAGAGCTGTTGTCAAAGGAATTGAAGTTCCTATGATTACCAACTCAAAAGGAGAATCAATGTTCAAAGATGAGGATGACTACACCGACGAAGAGAAGATAAATTTCGCCATCAATGGCAAAGCTTTTGACATTCTCTCAAGTGCTCTTACCACCACTGAGCTCATTAGACTCCAAGGTCTTGAAACAGCCCATGAGGCATGGAAAAGGTTTGAAATGATACATGAAGGAACTGAGCAAGTAAGAATGGCCAAAAGACTCATGCTCATGAAGGAGTATGAGATGTTCGGAATGAAAAGCGATGAGAAGATTGAGGAGACAATCGATCGATTCACACGAATAGTGAATCAACTCTCCATGGTTGACAAGAAAATCTCAAATGAAGATCTTGTCTCAAAACTCCTCAACTCTTTACCAAGAGAATGGACTCCCAAAGTCACCGCCATCACCGAATCAAAGAATCTCAAGACTCTTACCCTTGATGAGCTATCCGATAATCTTCTTACTCATGAAATTCTTATTGATGAACAAAATAGGATGAATCCCATCAAGCCTACACAAACATCACACAAAGGATTGGTGGTAGAGTCCGATGAATCGGATGATGAAGTTGCCCTTCTAGTAAGAAAATTTAGAAGAATGGCAACTAGAAACAAAGCTTAAGCAAGAAAGTTTTTCAAGAAACCATCTAAAGAAAAGGAAGCAAGTGAAAATTGCTATAGATGTGGTCGACCCGGTCACTTCATTGCTGATTGCCACGTAAAAGAGCCGCAAAAGCAAGAGAAGAAGGTTTTTCCTCAAAAGAAGAAAGCCCTCAATGCGGAGGTAACCACGTGGGATGATCTTCTTTCGGAATCGGAAGGAGAAGAGAATGAAGATCAAGGTGTTGGACTTGTGGGAATGGTTGACAATCCAAAGTTTCAACATACTTGTCTTATGGCGATTGAAGATGACCTTGAGGTAAATTCTAACCCTTCAAATTTGCATGATGAAATAGGAGATTTGCAAGATGACTTTGAGAAATTAAATTTGAAGTATAAGCATTTAAAGAAAGAATTCAAGAAATGCATTTTAGAAAATAAGAGCTTACATGACAAAAATATTTTGATGTTTCAAGAGCATGATATCATACTTACCATGCATAAAACCGTAGTTCTTGAAAATGAAGAAATTAGAAAAGAATGCGAGAAACTAAAGTTAGACTTACAAAGACTAACAAATGGCAAAAACAACTTAGACATACTACTTGGAAATCAAAGAATTGGAAATGATAAATCCAGTTTAGGATTTAACTCATCTTCTTCCCCTATTAAACCTAAGCCCTTAAAGAAAAAGGCAAACAATAGAAAGACACAACAAAATTCATCATCTTCCAAACCAAAGCATGTACCCACTTGTTTTTTTTGCAACAAACTAGGACATGTAAAGAAAGCATGTAGAGCTCGATTTGAAAGCACATATGTTTGGAAGCCTAAGGGTCGAAAAACTAACCCTAAAGGACCCAACCATCAAAGGGTACCAATGCATCTTTTGGTTTTGTAGGCTCTCAAGATAAATGGAGTAGCCAAAGAAGAAGGAACCAAATGGCTTATGGACAGCGGATGCTCAACTCACATGACCGGAGACAAGACGTTGTTCACCAAGCTCAAGCTCCAAGATGGTGGAACGGTGCATTTTGGAAATAGGAGAGCCAAAATCCTTGGACATGGAGAAATTGGTAATTCTTCCTTTACTATTAATAATGTACTATATGTAGAAGGGCTTAAGTACAATTTGATAAGTGTTAGCCAACTATGTGATGCTAATTTTCAAATTGAGTTTGTGAAAAGAAAATGTGTTGTGAAAAAAAACGATAAGATTGTTTTCGAAGCTATTCGTAAAAATGATGTTTACAAATTTAGCACACATGATTTGATATCACAAAATGTTTCTTGCCTAGTTGCCAAAAATGATTTGACTCAACTATGGCATAGACGACTTGGACACATTAGTTTTAAGAATTTCAAAGAGATTTGCAAAAATGAAAAAGTCCAAGGTCTTCCAAAATTAAATTTCGAAAACCATGGCTTATGTGACACTTGTCAGAAGGCAAACTTGTTAAAACAAGTTTCAAGCCCAAAAGTGAAATCTCCACCACCAAACCTCTACAATTGCTTCATATGGATTTGTATGGGGATATTGGTACAGCAAGTCTAAGTGGAAAACATTACACCTTTGTGGTGGTAGATGACTATTCTAGGTACACTTGGGTAATGTTCTTAGCTAAAAAGAATGATGCATGTCAAGAATTTGTAAAGCTTTGTAAGAGATTAGAAAATCAAAGAGAAGACACAATTAAGGAAATTAGAAGTGATAGAGGTGGTGAGTTTGATGGAGAATTTCAAGAATTTTGTGTATCCAAAGGGTATGGACACAATTTTTCAGCTCCAAGAACTCCTCAACAAAATGGTGTTGCGGAGAGGAAAAATAGAACACTTCAAGAAATGAGTAGAGCCATGCTAAACGAATTTGAGCTACCCAAATATTTTTGGGCCGAAGCGGTAAATACCACTTGTCATGTGATCAATAGAGTTTATTTGAGACCTTTTCTCAAAAAGACTCCTTATGAGCTTTGGAAAGGTCGAGTACCAAATATTGGTTATTTCAAGGTTTTTGGTTGTAAGTGTTTTATACTTAACACCAAAGACAACTTGGATAAACTCGACTTCAAAGCGGATGAAGGAATCTTTATGGGTTATGCTCAAAATAGTAAGGCATTTAGAGTATACAATAAAAGAAGCATGAAAGTTGAAGAATCAATCCATGTCAAGTTTAGTGAACTCACCGAGGATAAATCAAACATTAATGAAGATGATGATGATGAAGAAATAATTGAAGTAAGTCACATAGAGAAGTTTGAGAATCAAAAGGTAATATTGTTATTGACCTTAGGATTGATCCTCTTGAACCTAAGGTGGAAGATGAAGAAGTAGGAGGGGATACCTCAAATTTATCGGATTCATATAAGTATAGGAAAGATCATCCTAAAGAGTTGATACTAGGTGAAACTAGCCAAGGTATAATGACTAGGAGAAAATTCAATGAAAATGCCTTTATTTCACAAGTTGAACCTAAAAATATAAAGGAAGCAATAAACGATGAAGATTGGGTATTAGCTATGCAAGAAGAATTAAATCAATTTGAAAGAAGTGATGTTTGGGAATTGGTTGCTAAACCTAATGATCATCCCGTAATTGGCACTAAATGGGTATTTAGAAACAATATGGATGATAAAGGAAACGTCACTAGAAACAAAGCTAGGTTAGTAGCCCAAGGCTATAGGCAAGAGGAAGGCATAGACTATGATGAAACTTTTGCCCCCGTAGCTAGGTTAGAAGCTATTAGGATGCTATTAGCATATGCATGCTATAAGGATTTCAAACTATATCAAATGGATGTGAAATCCGCATTCTTGAATGGAATAATTCAAGAAGAGGTCTATGTAGCTCAACCTCCGGGGTTTAAAAATCATGATTATCCAAATCATGTTTTTAAACTCAAAAAGGCCCTTTATGGACTTAAACAAGCCCCTAGGGCTTGGTATGATAGGTTAAGTAACTTCCTACTTGAGAATGAGTTTTCAAGAGGAAAAGTCGACACTACTCTTTTTATTAAAGAACAAGGAAACCATCAATTGCTTGTTCAAATTTATGTGGATGATATTATATTTGGTGCCACTAATGATTCTCTTTGTGAGCATTTTGCAAAATTGATGGAAGGCGAATTTGAAATGAGCATGATGGGTGAACTCAACTACTTTCTTGGTCTACAAATCAAGCAAACTCAAGATGGAGTATATATATCTCAAACAAAGTATACTAAGAATTTGCTCAAGAAGTACAAATTTGATGATGGAAGAAGTGTGAGCACTCCAATGAGCACAAGTACAAAGCTTGACAAAGACGAAAAAGGAAAGCCGGTTGAGGTAACAAAATATAGGGGTATGATTGGTAGTTTACTTTATTTAACTGCTAGTAGGCCGGATATTTTGCATGCTGTGTGCTTATGTGCTAGATTTCAGAGTATGCCTAAGGAATCACATTTAATTGCTATCAAACGTATCTTTAGGTATTTAAAAGGAACTTTGAACTTTGGGTTGTTTTATCCCAAAAATGGATGTTTTGATTTAAGAGGGTATAGTGACTCCGACTATGCCGGAAACCTTGTTGATAGGAAAAGCACCTCCGGGACATGTCAATTCCTTGGAGATTGCTTAGTTTCTTGGTTTTCCAAGAAACAAAATAGTGTGTCACTTTCAACGGCAGAATCCGAATATATATCGGCCGCTTCATGTTGTGCACAACTACTTTGGATGACAAATACATTGAATGATTACAATGTTAAGTTTGATAAAGTTCCCATCCTATGTGATAATACCTCAGCCATAAGTATAGCGCAAAATCCAGTTCATCATAGTAGAACAAAACACATTGAAGTGAGGCATCACTTCATAAGGGACTGCATTCAAAAAGGATTGGTATGCGTTGAATTTGTTCCCACAAATGACCAACTAGCTGATATCTTTACTAAATCCCTTCCCACTGAGACATTCGAATCAATTAGAGCAAGATTAGGAATGATTAACCAAAGTTAAAAGGTCAAAAAGGTCAAAAATGCAGATCCTTGCATTCATAGATCGATCTATGTGACAGTCAAAGAATCTGCTACAAAAACAGACATCGATCGATCTATGTCTAGGACATCGATCGATCGAAGTCCCAGACATCGATCGATCGATGTCGACGCGGACAGGCCATCAAAATCTGCAATTTTCTCTTTCCTCTTCACTTTCATTCTTCTCCTAAACGAAATCCCTAAACTCTCTCTCTGCAAAACCGAAGAACTTCGTTCCAAATACACCAAATTTCTCTGCTAAACTCAGAAATCTTGCGGAAAAACTCCATCTTTGATACAAATACAACCGTCTTCAAATCCATCTCCAAAATCCGAACTCTAACATCAAATGGCTTCAAAATCAAAACCCTCTTCCAAAAGAGCAAGAACTTCACAAGAAGGTGAAGGTGAGGCACAACAATCACACCCTCAAGTTCCGACGGGTCTAGAACACAAGGTGTGAGGAAGAAATCAACTGCATCTCAGAACACTGAGTTGAAGGAAATAAGGGAAAAGCTCACTCTCAACAATTTTCCATGGCTGAAGTCTTCAGATTACAAGGATGCTTTGAAAGAGCCAATAGGGACAGGTAAATTTGGCTACATCACTCTTAACGCTCAAACATTATTTCATGAATGGGAACGCAAGAAAAGATCCACCATTCCACTTAAACTGCTCAAAATTGAAGACATTTTGAGAAATGATGAGTTGAAACCAATCATTGATTGGTTTAATCATCAAAAATGGATACATATTTGGGATGTCGATCAAATGATGAATATGTCTACTCGATACACTAGGATGTTTTATGCTAATATGTGGGTAGAATACCAACATGGTGTGCCTTATGCCTTGTATACATTGATAGATGGACAGTTGTTGATGTTTAGTTCTAAGACTATCAATGATTTGCTTGAATTTCCTGCTGAGGGTTGGGAAGACTTTGATCCATGGAAGTGAGATTCCTACAAGTATCAAATTTCTGAAAATGCAGTTAAATACTTTCTTGGATTTCACCCCACCAGAAATACAAATGACATGCCTTTGGTGTATAGAGTTTTACTTGCCATTGTCACTTTTTGTATCA
Organism: Eustoma russellianum; assembly: GCA_036186865.1. Taxonomy (NCBI): domain Eukaryota; kingdom Viridiplantae; phylum Streptophyta; class Magnoliopsida; order Gentianales; family Gentianaceae; genus Eustoma; species Eustoma russellianum. Next base: position 18,624,542 of record AP025062.1, on the reverse strand, counting down.
ATGGAAAATCAGCTAAACTTCCGAGCAACTTGGATTTTTATATAGCTTATCGGACTGCAAATAAAGAAGCTATGAATATTGGGGAGATTATATTTGCAAACATGCTGGAAGCCGTCACAAAGCAATCCAAGGCCCTTCCCTATAGCAATCTCATCTATAGATTGCTCAAAAAGACTAATGTATTATTGGATGAAGACTATACTGAACAGATTACCAATAAGGATTATTACACCAAAGCCAACATCCAACAAATACATAAGTCTCGAAAGGAGGCTCAAAAACGGGGAGGACAACAAGAACAAGAAGAGGAAGAACCAGAAGATCCTATCCCTCCACCGTCTCCTACCGAACCTCCCATGGCACCCTCCTCTCATTCCCCACCACAACCACCCCCAAAACAAGCCTCCACATCCCAAAAGGGCAAGGAAAAGCCCCAATGACGGAAGGGAGTGGTTCAGATGAAGAGTTCGATACGGAGGCCGAAATTGAAGACATTCGTGATACACTTGGTCAATGGGGAGAAGATTTAACTAAGGAAGCAGTCCATATTGATGACTTGGAAAAGGACAACACAAATCTCACAAAAAGGGTCAAAAATTTAGAAACGGAGCTCACTATACAAAAGACCAAGTACCAAAAATTGAAGACCAAGCTTAAAGCGGCACTCTCCGGATTATGTTTCTCTTCTGATGAAGAGTAGTTATCCCTATTCCTTTGTAGCTATGGAGTAGTTTTACAAGTTTGAGTTTACTTATGTATCTCAAAACTTGGTATATTCCTAATGATATTCATCCTTCATTTTAATATCTCTTATGTTTTGATGCTTTCAAAAAGGGGGAGAAGAAGGCATGCTAGTTGATAATGGCTTGGTATGGTTTTGGCATATTAGTTTGTCATGCTAGTTGATAATGGCTTGGTATGGTTTTAGCAAGATTTTGGCATATTAGTTTGGCATGCTAGTTGATAATGGCTTGGTATGGTTTTAGCAAGATTTTGGCATATTAGTTAAAGGTATATTTGGCATGCTAGTTGATAATTTTTTGATGGTTTGATATTGTCGGCATAATGGTTGGTTGGCAAGCATAATTGGGCATTAACATATGTATGGCATGTTTTGGCAAAATTGGTTGAACATGTTGGCATGGTTTGGTTAAGCATGGATATCCAAATGGCTAGACTTATATTGGGTATTTTTTTATCACATAACTTAGCTTGATAAGATGAATTTGGTATAGCATGACATGAAGGTCTTTGATATACTTTACATATGAAACATGATGCATAGGTTGAGGGGGAGCATAAACTAAGGGGGAGCTGTAAAATATCAAGTTTAGTTGAAAAAGTATCAAGTAAAAACATCTTTTGAATTATGGTTTTGAAATCATCAAAAAGGGGGAGATTGTTAAGTTATAAAACGTTTTGATTATGAAAAGATGTTTTGAATGAGTTAAATTTATATTTGATGCATGATGGGAAAACACATTTCCAAGGATGGTTGAGATTGGAACTCAACTGGGACATCGATCTCTCAAGGAGGAGACATCGATCGATCGATGTCACTGACATCGATCGATCGATGTGAGATCTGAGGACATCGCGATCGATGTGAGATCTGAGGACATCGATCTCTCCCTCCCAGGACATCGATCGATCGATGTGAGATCTGAGTACATCGATCTCTCCCTCCCTGGACATCGATCGATCGATGTGGGATCTGAGGACATCGATCTCTCCCACCCAGGACTTCGATCGATCGATGTAGCATCTGAGGACATCGATCTCTCCCTTCCAGGGACTTCGATCAATCGATGTCCTCCAGAATTCAAATTTTCTGAACGTTTGAACAAAATCCAAGGCATATTTTCAAGGTTTTCTCTTTCCAATCTTCGTCAAACTTCTTGTGGACTTTAACCCAACTTATTACATGCTTCCTTGACTATTGTATACATGTCTAAGATTCTCTAGGGTGGCTATTCAAGATCAAATCACTCCATAGGTTGGCTAAAGACTATTTGAGCATTATCTTGACATTTTTGAAGATGAAGACTTGGTGGAGAGCCTCAAAAACGTGGTGAACTTCATCTATAAATAGAGGAGGCTTGGATGAAGCAAAAACACACTTTCAACATCATCTAGCTTCATTTTCCATTGTTGTATATTTCTCTCATACTTGTAAATTTGTTTAAAGCTTGTCTAGCTTTTCTTTGATCTTCATTATTGTATATTGAGAGAAAAATAGTCAAGCACAAGAGGAACCATAAATATTTGATCTCTTTCTTGTGCTTAGACTTGTGAGAAAGTGTGATCCTTACCGTATTTCTTCAACCCACTGTGAGAAGTTCTTGAGGAAACTTTTGTTGAAGTTGTGAGGAAGCGAAAAGTTGTTCTTGCTAATAGCTGTAGTTACTGTGGTTGCACAAGTGTGTTGTGCAAGAAGTTGCTGTTGTTGTGACTTACACTAAAGTGTTAGTGTAAGTGTTGCTGTGGTTGTTCTTATTGTTCATAATAAGAAGAGTAGTTGTTGAAAATCCACTTTGGAAACAAAGTGGTAGTGGAGTAGAATCATTTACGATTCGAACCACTCTATATCCGGTGTACTCATTCACTACTTCTCATCTCCCATTCTTGCTCTGATTTTGAATATCCTTTTTGAGTTGAGCAAACGAGAAAATTCCGCAAAATAGCCAAACACTCTATTCACACCCCCTCTAGAGTGTATTACGGACCCAACAATATGTACCCCTTTGTATTCATATGTATTCCTAAAAAGACACAAGCTACAGATCTGGCATCAAACTTTCCATTAGAAGGAGCATTCTCACAATCAAACGCAAGGCAACCAAAAACCTTAAGATGACTGTATGAAGGCTGACTGTTATCCAGAACATCATAGGGAGTGTTCTGATGAATAACTGGAGATGGAATCAAGTTTATAAGATACGTTGCATGTTACAAACAGAAACCCCAGTAAGTTATAGGGAGTGATGCATGATATCTAGGAACTCTAGCCACGGTAAGGAGATGTTGATGTTTCCTTTCCATTATTCCATTCTGCTGAGGGGTGTACACGCATGAAGTCTGATGAATGACCCCATGAAGCAAATAAAATTCAGGCATCTTAAAATCAAGCCCATTATAACTCCTCACAACTTTAATATGGACACTAAACTGAGTGACTACATAATGAAATAAACTCTGGAAAATCTTCCTAACTTCAGGTTTGGTTTTAAGTAAATACAACCATGTATAACTTGAAAAGTCATCCACTATTGTCAAGAAATATTTCTGATTATACATTGTGGGATGCTTATAAGGACCCCAGATATCAACATGTATAATGTCAAAAGGAAGCTTAGAAACAAAAACAGAAATTGGGAAGGGAGTCCTCTTCAGTTTGGCTAAAGGACAGATAGTACAACTATTATCTAACTTGCCACACTGCACATCTGAATCTAGCTTTTCTATTTCTTGAATCCTAGCTGAAAAATCATGCCCAAGCCTAGCATGCCACAAGTATGAGGCTGAACTAGCACTTGCAGAATTGAAAACAGAAGACGTTGAAGCAGCTGGAATTGATGGCAAATTGGTATCACAAAGATAGTACAGACCCTAACATTTCCTAGCTGAACCAATCATCCTCCTGGATAACTGATCCTAGATAAAACAATAGGAATTACGGAATGAAACAAGTAAGTGAGGTGAATCAGTAAGTCTGCTGAGAGATACAAGATTGAAAGAGAAAGAGGGCACATATAAAACATTTTGTAGGACCAGTCCACTACTTACATTGACCACCCCTCTATGTGTAGCATCAACTGAGAGTTTATTTAGAAGTTTGATACTGATATGATCAATTGGAACATAGGAATGAAACAGAGCTAGAGAACAAGCAATGTGATCAGCGGCGTCTGAGTCCAAAATCCATACATTATTAATACAGTCAGGATACTTACCTGATGACATATCAACTTTTGCTGTCATAACAGCTCCATGAGAAGATTCATTATCCACACCTGAAGAACTATCATTTGAACTCAACAATTTTTATAACTTTGCATATTGATCAGGTGTAAGAACAGGTGACTGCTGAACCTGAGCAAACTGTGAAGGACATAACTGAAATCCTTGCACACTGACATTGGACTCAAACTGACCTTCTTGAGTTTCTACTGCATTAACCTGATTCTTAAACTTGAATCCTGGAGGAAAACCATGTTTTCTATAGCATCTATCCGCAGTGTGCCCTATCATTCTACAATGAGTACACTGCATACGTTTACTTCCTTCCTGATGAAAGCTACCATTTCTTCTTCTAAAGCTTTGTCCATTACCTATGTTAACATACGTACTAGCTACCACATTTTCATGCTCAACACCATTAGATAATAATGCTGTAGGTGCATTACTGAAAGCAGAAGACACATTATTACCTACAATTTTCCTTTCAAATTTCAATGCCATTGCAAAAGCAGTTTTAATATCTGGCAATGGAGTCATGACAAACACTTGTGGTCTAACAGGATCAAATTCTTCATTCAAACCTTTTACAAACTTAATCACATAATCATTTTCAGTGAATTCAGTGACTTTCTTACTGACATCACAAGTGCATCTCATACAAGCACACCTCGGTACAGGTCTCAACGCCATTAACTCCTCCCACAACACTTTCAGTTTAGTGTAATAATCATTCACAGATAAGTTTTCCTGCTTAACTCCATAAAAGTCAGATAACAAATCAGATAATCGAAATGGATCACCACTGCCATACCTCATAGTCAAATCATTCCATACATCAAACGCATTATCATACCACATTATACTTTGAGCTATAGAAGGAGAAACGCAATTATAATCCACGGATGAGTCATTGTGTTTATCTATCTCCATGATTGAAGTTGCAGATCATTATCTGCAGGTTTAGGAATGGATCCGTCTATAAAACAGGTTTTGTTCTTAACAAGTAGTGCCATTCGAAATGTACGGTCCCATGAATGAAAATTATGTGGATTGAGAGGTGGTTGCACCAACACAATTGCTGGACTGTCGTTAGGATGTAAATAATACGGATTATTTACAGAATTCTCAGCAGCAACATGATTAGCTCGAGAACTAGACGCCACACCCGTAGAATTTTCCATGATCAACTAACGTAAGCAAAAATAGAATGAAATGACAAATCTCAATCAGAGAATCGATGGTAAATCACCAGAGCTCTGATACCATGTCAAAATATCGATTGCAAACTAGAAATTTGAGATTACATTGAATCAGAAGTGAAGTAACAGCATGAAATGATTGATGATCGCATGGATCAAATGACAAAACAAAGGTAAACAATGAAGAAAATGAACTCTGGAAGTTTCATTCCGAAAACTAAAATTTTCAGTACATTCTCACCCTTACTCCCATACTATATATACATGCAAACACTACACAAAGAAGAAGAAACAGAATAGCACGTTTAGAATTTCAGTTTTGGCGCCAAACCAGTGAACGCCTCTTCTAACTCACTCTTCTGGCGTGACCCAGTGTGCCAACCAACTCTTGTAGCTTCATGTCACGTGCCAAATTACTACAAACACTACCACAGGGCTAAACACTCACCACTGACCAAGCTGACCTCCTTCTTGTATCTTCTTCTTCCGTGAATAAGTTTCTGGCGCGTCTGGTTCCTTCACTGGCACGTCTGGTCTCATCGTTGGCACGCGTGTTGGCACGTTTGTTTCATCCATAACTTCAATAGGGACTGACTGTCATGCTTCCATTCAGACATAACCGATCATGCCTAATAATAGTTAAATTACCAAAAGACATACCATTTTATAGCAAGATAACGACCCTCTACTGCGACTTCATTATTTCTACTTTCTCTTTACCATACCTTAAACACATGGAATTACTTTCATGTAATTTTATATAATCATACGTACATATACTGTATATATCGCTCCTTCTTTCATACAACATTACTTTTCTTTCCTTTCTAGTCATGCCTTCGTTTCTTTTCCTTCATCATTTGTCTTTTGATACATTTCTTTTTTATTAGGTCCGTGACAATCACTCTTGAGGAAGGAGAATATATTGTTAGATGTTTTTGTGGAATTTTCCTTTTTTTTTTGCCAACTCCAACTCAAATGAACTCCAAATCAAAGTAAAGAAGGGAGATGATAGATAATGAATGAATACACCCGATATAGAGTGGTTCGAATCGTAATTGATTCTACTCCACTCCCACTTTTTTTCCAAAGTGGATTTGGAACAGCTACTCTTCTTATTACTCTTAATAAGAACAACAACGGCAATACTTTCCAATAACAACTTAGTGTAAGCGATCACAACAACAACTTCTTGCACAAAACAACTTTGTGCAATCACAACAAGTTCAACTATAAGCAAGAACAAGTCATTGCTTCCTGACAACTTCAATGAAGTCCTCTCAAAGAACTTTCTCATACACTTTCAATGAGCCGATTAGTTCATCTAGTTTTGTAATTGACTTTGTCTCCTCTATCGCTGTAACTTTAGGATCCCATTCGGCGGAGAGACTCTTAAGCACTTTTTGTGCATTCTCCTTTTTGGTGAATGATTTCCCTAATGACTCAAGTACATTGAAAACGTTAGTAGGTCGTAAATCCATATAGATTATGGTTCATTTGGCAACATTTTAAAGCATTCTAATTCAGGCATAAGCATATCAATCTTAGATTCTTTCACTCCATAGTACCTCCATTAGCCAACATTTTAAAGCATTCTAAATTCATTCAAAGACTGAAAGACTAACTTTACTATGCTTAAATTTGACGATTCCTTTTGCAAATGAAAGCTAACAATCTGAGGTTTATTACCACCAAAAATCAATGATTTTGAAAATTTTTTGCTATGTTGAACAGTCATGTATGAGTGCAGAAACTGTGAAAAAGGGGCAAAAAAGTAAAGAAGACAAAGATAGAAGAATTTATCCCGGTTTGGTCAATATGACCTACTCCAATCCCAAGGAACACATTTCTTTGGATTTTCACTATGGAATGAACACCTTATAACTTTCAAAGTACATTATTCTAGAGTCATACACTAACCCTAAACAAGACTTGATCTCTACACCTTACTATCAAAAGAGCTCAAGGTGTTGTTCTGGATGATTGTTTTATATTCTTCCTTCAAATCTGTTGGTATTCGTCTAGGGGCTAGATTTTGACATAAGATATGATGCAATTTGCGTAAGAATATGAATGAAATTCGTGTGATTTTAGGTGAAACGATATCGATTTTGGGAGAATTTGATAGTGGTATAAGTTGGAAATTTCTATGATTTGATGAAGGAAGTAGGTTGGATGTAAAAAAGGAGTTTTCTCATAGTCAGCACGAGTGTGTCGTGGCTGAGCGTGAGCCACATGCGCCGGCGAGTGGCGGCGCATTGAGTGGCACATGTGAGAAAATATGAGTGTCGTGCGTTTTGGAAGGAGAACGAGGAGTATGAAGTGGGTTAAGTGGAATTAGGGTTTTGTGGGAGTGAGGAGGGGCTGGGCTGATGATGTGTACGTCACTGGTGGGTCTCGTCAGCGGTGGGCTGAGGGTGTTCGGGGTGAGATGAGGTAAGTTGCGTAGTGAGTTAGAAGAAAAGTGGGTTGATGGAGGTACATATACGTATATATGTATATGTCTGAGAGTGAGCATATATATGTATATATGTATGGGGCTGGGGTGGTGCTATTTGGTATTTCAGAATTTTGGAATTACTTGGATTATTTTGTCTATTTGGTTTGGAGTAATTAATATTTGGTATCCTTTGGAAATTATTTGGTTTGGAAAATATTTGGAATATCAAACACTTGAAATCGTTTTGAAAATCGTGTATTGCATATTTTGAAAAAGCCACCCTTACATGAGAAATATATCTTTAAGCTGGTTTGGTTCCAAACAAGCGGATAATCCGAGTATATTAGCTATTTTGGTATATAAAGCGCTCGTCATGATTTGGAGTGATTTTGACTGAGAACATATCTTCATTATTTTATTTTTTCAAGAAGTGAATTTCGATGGTCATATTTTCGAGCAGCGCAAATATGTTTGGCTACCAATTGTTTTGCTATGGACTCGAGTGTTCATCCTGAATCTTTTAGTTCATGAATAGAAGCTCAGAGGATTTCGCCTCAAGAGCTTATAGACGTCTTGGCCTTGCAATAAACGTTCGACACAGGACCAGAATGCTTCAACTGAATGTTTCCAATTGAACTCATGATGTGAGACAGAAGAGAAACAAAGACCTTATTGTTTCCTAGTATTTTAATCATTGGTGAAAGAGAATTCCCCATTTATTATTATTCTTTCTGAGAGATCAAACTGAACGTATCATTGTTCCTCGCTATAGTTTGGGTATTTCCCAAATATGTTTAATGGTTGGCATGCTACTCTTGACTAGCTATAGGAATCTGCCAATAGCCTAGTTTTAAAATTTACACGTTTTTGGGGAAATAAAAAAAATTTGTAAATGAAAACAGAAAGGGAAAATTGTCAAATCTAAATGTCATACATCGTTCATGATGATCATAATTGGACACAAACTAAGTTTAGACCAAAATATAAAATCAGATAATTAAACGCTCAAGCGGTCATGTTTATTGCATTAGAAACCACACAACCTTTGCTCTTCATCATATTTATTTTTTCTGAACAAAGAAAAGCAAACTCACAAAAAGACATACTCCTCGTACGTTGGAGTTAGAACATAATGATTAAAATGAAAATCCTGAGGTTCACATCCTTCTTCCCTTCAAGGATACACATTGGTCGATTTCAGCCTTAAACACATTTGTTTTCTACGTTACACATGCAAATGTCTTCATGAACATAGCATTGATCGTGGTTTTCACAAGTTATGGTAGGGCAACTTTGTAGCTTCCTAGCAAAAGTTGTAGACACCACGATTGGACTTGCAATTCCAATGGAAGTTGGTTCTTCAATAACTTTGGTGAGAACTGCAAAAGTCAGCGGTTTTACATACACAAATTCTTATTAATTGTAAATACGTAAATAATAAATCATGGATAAAAAAAACAACAAAAACAAACTGCATACGGGAAAATTATTTGGTTCCGAATTTCCCTGCATGTAAAGATTTAGCAAATTGCCGTGAAAGCGTAAGTGTTAATTTTTCTAGTTGTTTATGTAATTTTTGTAAAAGTTTTTTTGTAATGTTTAATAAAAGGACGATAACAATATTTCTTTGAAGAGATACGACAACAACTATTACTCTATTGCCTTAGAGGCTCCCGGTTATAACGGGGTATGAAGGATCAGATGCACGCAACCATACCATGTGTTAAAAATACACAGAGTTTGTTTTTCGATGACCCATATGATGTGTCAAGCTGTTTGAAGAGATACAAGATGAACTCAACTACACGGGCATGCAAGAGGTGTTGGGGAATGTAAGGTAAAACCTGACGAAAGAAAGGTTAAAATACTGATGAGGAACGCTGTTTAGGGTACGTGTATTTACCAGATATGCTGATTAGAAGCCAAATGATCTTGTAAGTAAATGGAGACATCCTTTGAGCCTTTGAGATTTGAAAAGGTTGCAGACACAATTTGTTACTGTTTGTATGCTTGCCCTTGTGTCATTTTATAGTCTAAAATTGGGCTTATGTTTAGTGTGATATCACATGCAATGCAAAAATGAAGATTGCCAATGATATCTGTCAATCATATTATTCGTCCTTTTAGTTTGGCTAGTAATAAGGAGGCAACAAAAAGAGATTATACCTTTATCATATTTTCATAATGTTGGATGTATAATTTATTTATCTTTTTCAGTTAGTCCGGATTAAAAATACAACCCTGTAAAAGCAATATTTTGGCAAACAGAAAATCTGTTTTTTCTTGTATTCCATTGTGAATTTATAGTACAAAATGAACTCGTAACGCTAAACATTACCTAAATGGTTATGCTAATCAAATCCGCCCAATTACGGTAAGGATATGTACAAAATAAATCAAATATGTGATAAAGATATATAGGAAATCAAATCAAACACAATCAGATAACTATATCTCATTCCTTTTGCAATTTCTGGGATAGCGTTCGCCGAGCTGACCTTCCCTGCCAACTCCAGCTCGACAGCCTTGCCCAGTCCAGCTCGGCAGGTAAGTCTGCCAGAGAAGATTTACTTTACACCGAGTGTAGGTCAGCTCATCAGGTTAGTGCAGCACGGCCATGTCAGTTCCGTTCGGCCTAGCTCGGCCATGTCAGTCCATCTCGGTCTTAACAAACCCATTTATCTATTACTTAACACAGTTCCTTGGTTGCCTGATTGAAAAAGGAAAAAAAAAATACTTATGTTTTTTCCAGTTAGGTACTTCAAAAGTCAAACAAGTTTATTCTCAATACATTACTAGCCATAATGTAAGTGTGCTCAAAATAGATAAAAAATTTTCAACTGTTAGCTACAAATTACATCTATAAATGAAACCGAAAGAGTGCATTTCATAAAGTTTTGGCTCTTATTTTGAACGTCTTTCGTTATTACAAAAGATTGCCACTATAATTTGATTCATGTTTCTTATGTTTGTCCCTTTCGTAATTTTTTTTGTCTTGAATTGGATATACCGCATGTTAATAACTGACAAAAGGAAGTTTATGAAAGAAATCTGTCTCGAATATTATTAAATGCTAAATGGATAATGGAGTGGTTATATTCGGAAGAAACTGCTTTTGTTAATAACTCACGAATTTTCTTTAATAAGTTGATGGATTGTTTCGAAATTGAGGGCCGGAAAAAAATTGTTCCTTTCCTTTGAGGCATAACACAATTGTCTCTACAGATCTTTTAGTATAAGATTATATTCAGTCTTATTGAATAGTTAAAATAGAGACCAAAATTACTTGAATCAGTCAAAAGAAAAAGTTAAATAAGTGGATAAGGTATTGCTTGTACTTCTCGTGCATTCCGCTTGTCATTTTAACAGTTTTGTAAGAAAAAATGGGATGATTGATTTACATTTAAATATTGTTATGAAAAGCAACTCAACGGGACTGTCAAAATATCGATTACAAACTAGAAATTTGATATTGGATCGCAAAACTACATGAAATGATTGATGATCGCTTCGATCAAATGACAAAACAAAGGTAAACAATGAAGAAAATGAACTCTGGAAGTTGCATTCCGAAAACTAAAATTTTCAGTACACTCTCACCCTTACTCCTACACTATATGTACACGCAAACACTACACAAAGAAGAAGAAACAGAATAACACGTTTAGAATTACAGTTTTGGCGCCAAACCAGCGAACACCTCTTCTAACTCACTCTTCTGGCGTGACCCAGTGTGCCAACCAACTCTTATAGCTTCATGTCACGTGCCAAATTACTACAAACACTACCACAGGGCTAAACACTCACCACTGACCAAGCTAACCTCCTTCTTGTATCTTCTTCTTCTGTGAATAAGCTTCTGGCGCGTCTGGTTCCTTCACTGGCACGTTTGGTCTCATCGTTGGCACGCGTGTTGGCACGTTCGTTTCAGCCATAACTTCAACACCCCCCCTCAATTCTGACTTCCTGTAAATATCACACATACCCAATGCTGAAGTCATGAATTGAAGTCTCTGTGATCCCAACGCTTTAGTGAATACATCCGCAATCTGATAATCCGTCTGTACAGGCATAGGCTTTACAACTCCCTCTTGATATTTGTCTCTAACCACATGACAATCCACCTCTATGTGTTTGGTCCTTTCATAAAATACTGCATTTTCAACAATATAGATAGCACTCCTGTTGTCACAAAAGAGTTCAACTGGATGTTCATGATTAACTCCCAAATCTTTCAGCAAATATAGTAGCCATTGGATCTCACAAGTAGCAGCAGCCAAGGACCTGTACTATGCTTCTGTAGTTGATCTGGAAACTGTTGTATGCTTCTTTGCCTTCCAGGACACTAAGGCATCTCCTAGAAATACACAATAACCAGTAACAGATCTTCTTGTTTCTGTACAGCCTCCCAACCCGCATCTGCATAAGATTTAAGTACAGTAGAACCCAACTTGAAAAACAATAAACCACGCCCAGGAGTACCTTTTAAATACCTCAACAGTCTTTTTGATGCCTTCATGTGAATCTCTGTTGGAGTGTCCAAAAACTGGCTCAGCTGCTGCATTGTATAAGCTATATCAGGCCTTGTAATGGTAAGATACAAAAGCTTCCCAATTATCCTTCTATAACAAGGCACATCATCAATCAACTTAAAGTCATTATGCTCTAACTTCAAGTTCTGTTCCATAAGAGTAATAGCTGGCTTTGCAGCCAGGCACCCAGACTCTTCAAGCAGTTCAAATGTATATTTTCTCTGGCATATACTAATTCCTTGCTTTGATCTTGCAATCTCAAGCCCCAGGAAAAATCTCAATACACCCAGATCCTTAATCTTAAAAGTTAGATGAAGATGATTCTTAAGCTCTTGAATCAACTGAATCTCATTACTAACAACAATTATATCATCAACATAGACTAGCACAGCCAGTAACCTCTCTGAATCTAACCATGTAAACAAAGTATAATCATGCTTTGATTGATGAAAACCATGTGACATAAGACAGCTAGTAAGTTTCTCATTCCACTGCCTACTAGCTTGCTTAAGTCCATAGAGTGACTTCTGCAACTTACAAACTGCATTAGGAAAAGGAGACTCTACCCCTTGAGGCAACTCCACGTATATCTCTTGATACAGATCTCCATGCAAAAATGCATTATTCACATCCAACTGATAAATATGCCAATTATTGAGAGATGCCAAAGCAAGAAGTAAACATACAGAAGTCATTTTAGCAACAGGAGAAAAAGTGTCATCATAATCAATACCAGGCTGTTGTGTATAGCCCTTTGCAACCAACCTAGCCTTATACCTCTCAACTGTGCCATCAGACTTTCTCTTTATTTTATATACCCACTTACAACCAATTGGTTGCTTACCAGATGGTAATGGAACAATGCACCAAGTTTGAGTAGCCTCTAGGGCGCAGCCAACTCCACCTGCATAGCCTTCTGCCAAGCAGCTGATGATGAAGCCTGCTGATATGTTTTGGGCTCTTGATCATTGGTTATATTGAGAACATAAAACTTGTAATGAGGTGCCAAATGATCATAAGAAAGGTAAGACTAAATGGGGTACTGTACATGATGAGAAGAAATGATCACAAAATTGTCAGGAGAATGAGCCAGATTGCAATGATAATCCTTCAAGTATGAAGGTGCAACCCTTGACCTTGTGCTTCTTTGATTATCAGTATGGACATGAGACGACCTGACTATAGAATCTAGAGGGGGAAGCTCAACATGAACTTGTGTAATAGGAATATGAGAAGGTGATGAAGAAACAGACTCTCTTAAAGCAGAGGACGAATTTAATGGTGAGGAAATATCAGTTGCACCATGACTTATACGCTCAGGAGTAGCTGGTAAAATATGCAATGGATTAACTTCAGCACCTTGATCACCAGAGCCAATTGATGTATTATCAATACTACCAGGTACTACAGCTTGAGATGTTGAAGGCAAGGGAGTGGCGTTAGAAAAAGGAAAGGACTGCTCATGAAACAACACATTCCTTGGCACAATAATGGCTTTGGTGTCTAACCTCTGTAGTATGTACCCCTTTTTATTCATAGGTATTCCTAAAAAGACACAAGCTACAGATCTGGCATCAAACTTTCCCTTAGAAGGAGCATTCTCACAATCAAACGCAAGGCAACCAAAAACCTTAAGATGACTGTATGAAGGCTGACTCTTATCCAGAACATCATAGGGAGTGTTCTGATGAATAACTGGAGATGGAATCAAGTTTATAAGATACGTTGCATGTTGCAAACAGAAACCCCAGTAAGTTATAGGGAGTGATGCATGAAATCTAAGAACTCTAGCCACGGTAAGGAGATGTTGATGTTTCCTTTTCACTATTCCATTCTGCTGAGGGGTGTACACGCATGAAGTCTGATGAATGACCCCATGAAGCAAATAAAATTTAGGCATCTTAAAATCAAACCCATTATAACTCCTCACAACTTTAATATGGACACTAAACTGAGTGATTACATAATGAAATAAACCCTGGAAAATCTTCCTAACTTCAGATTTGGTTTTAAGTAAATACAACCATGTATACCTTGAAAAGTCATCCACTATTGTCAAGAAATATTTCTGATTATACATTGTGGGATGCTTATAAGGACCCCAGATATCAAAATGTATAATGTCAAAAGGAAGCTTAGAAACAGAAACAGAAATTGGGAAAAGGAGTCCTCTTCAGTTTGGCTAGAGGACAGATGGTACAACCATTATCTAACTTGCCACACTGCACATCTGAATCTAGCTTTTCTATTTCTTGAATCCTAGCTGAGGAAGCATGCCCAAGCCTAGCATGCCACAAGTATGAGGCTGAACTAGCACTTGCAGAATTTAAAGCAGAAGACATTGAAGCAGCTGGAATTGATGGCAAACTGGTATGACAAAGATAGTACAGACCCTGACATTTCCTAGATGAACCAATCATCCTCCTGGATAACTGATCCTGGATAAAAAAATAGGAATTACGGAATGAAACAAGTAAGTGAGGTGAATTAGTAAGTCTGCTGAGAGATACAAGATTGAAAGAGAAAGAGGGCACATATAAAATATTTTGTAGGACCAGTCCACTACTTACATTGACCACCCCTCTATGTGTAGCATCAACTGAGAGTTTATTTAGAAGTTTGATACTGTTATGATCAATTGGAGCATAAGAATGAAACAGAGCTAGAGAACAAGCAATATGATCAGTGGCGTCTGAGTCCAAAATCCATAAATTATTAATACAATCAGGATACTTACCTGATGACATATCAACTTTTGCTGTCATATTAGCTCCATGAGAAGATTCATTATCCACACCTGAAGAACTATCATTTGAACTCAACAATTTTTACAACTTTGCATATTGATCAGGTGTAAGAACAGGTGACTGCTGAACCTGAGCAAACTGTGAAGGACATAACTGAAATCCTTGCTCACTGACATTGGACTCAAACTGACCTTCTTGAGTTTCTACTGCAATAACCTGATTGTTACACTTGAATCCTGGAGGAAAACCATGTTTTCTATAGCATCTATCCGCAGTGTGCCCTATCATGCCACAATGAGTACACTGTATACGTTTACTTCCTTCCTGATGAAAGCTACCATTTCTTCTTCTGAAGCTTTGTCCATTACCAGTGTTAACATACGTACTAGCTACCACATTTTCATGCTCAACACCATTAGATAATAATGCTGTAGGTGCATTACTGAAAACAGAAGACACATTATTACCTACAATTTTCTTTTCAAAGTTCAATGCCATTGCAAAATCAATTTTAATATCTGCCAATGGAGTCATGACAAACACTTGAGATCTAACAGGATCAAATTCTTCATTCAAAACTTTTACAAACTTAATCACATAATCATTTTCAGTGAATTCAGTGACTTTTTTACTGACATCACAAGTGCATCTCATACAAGCACACCTCGGTACAGGTCTCAACGCCATTAAATCCTCCCACAGCACTTTCAGTTTAGTGTAATAATCATTCACAGATAAGTTTTCCTGCTTAACTCCATAAAAGTCAGATAACAAATCAGATAATCAAAATGGATCACCACTGCCATACCTCATAGTCAAATCATTCCATACATCAAACGCATTATCATACCACATTATACTTTGAGCTATAGAAGGAGAAACGCAATTCATAATCCACGGATGAGTCATTGTGTTTACCTATCTCCACAATTGAAGTTGCGGATCATTATCTGCAGTTTTAGGAATGGATCCGTCTATAAAACAGGTTTTGTTCTTAACAAGTAGTGCCATTCGAAATGTACGGTCCCATGAATGAAAATTATGTGGATTGAGAGGTGGTTGCACCAATACCATTCCTGGACTGTCGTTAGGATGTAAATAATACGGATTATTTACAGAATTCTCAGCAGGAACATGATTAGTTCGAGAACTAGATGCCACACCCGTAGAATTAGTCATGATCAACTAACGTAAGCACAAACAGAATGAAATGACAAATCTCAATCAGAGAATCGATGGTAAATCACCAGAGCTCTGATACCATGTTAAAATATCGATTGCAAACTAGAAATTTGAGATTAGATTGCAACAGAAGTGAAGTAACAACATGAAATGATTGATGATCGCTTGGATCAAATGACAAAACAAAGGTAAACAATGAAGAAAATGAACTCTGGAAGTTTCATTCCGAAAACTAAAATTTTCAGTACATTCTCACCCTTACTCCCATACTATATATACATGCAAACACTACACAAAGAAGAAGAAACAGAATAGCACGTTTAGAATTTCAGTTTTGGCGCCAAACCAGCGAACGCCTCTTCTAACTCACTCTTCTGGCGTGACCCAGTGTGCCAACCAACTCTTGTAGCTTCATGTCACGTGCCAAATTACTACAAACACTACCACAGGGCTAAACACTCACCACTGACCAAGCTAACCTCCTTCTTGTATCTTCTTCTTCCGTGAATAAGCTTCTGGCGCGTCTGGTTCCTTCACTGGCACGTCTGGTCTCATCGTTGGCACGCGTGTTGGCACGTTCGTTTCATCCATAACTTCAACAGGGACTGACTGTCATGCTTCCATTCATACATAACCGATCATGCCTAATAATAGTTAAATTACCGAAAGACATACCATTTTATAGCAAGATAACAACCCTCTACTGCGACTTCATTATTTCTACTTTCTCTTTACCATACCTTAAACACATGGAATTACTTTCATGTAATTTTATATAATCATACGTACATATACTGTATATATCGCTCTTTCTTTCATACAACATTACTTTTCTTTCATTTCTAGTCATGCCTTCGTTTCTTTTCCTTCATCATTTGTCTTTTGATACATTTCTTTTTTATTAGGTCCGTGACAATCACTCTTGAGGAAGGTGAATATAGTGTTAGATGTTTTTGTGGAATTTTCTTTTTTTTTTCCCAACTCCAACTCAAATGAACTCCAAATCAAAGTAAAGAAGGGAGATGAGAGATAATGAATGAATACACCCGATATAGAGTGGTTCGAATCGTAATTGATTCTACTCCACTCCCACTTTGTTTCCAAAGTGGATTTGGAACAGCTACTCTTCTTATTACTCTTAATAAGAACAACAACGGCAATACTTTCCAATAACAACTTAGTGTAAGCGATCACAACAACAACTTCTTGCACAAAACAACTTTGTGCAATCACAACAAGTTCAACTATAAGCAAGAACAAGTCATTACTTCCTCACAACTTCAATGAAGTCATCTCAAAGAACTTTCTCATACACTTTCAATGAGCCTATTAGTTCATCTAGTTTTGTAATTGACTTTGTCTCCTCTATCGCTGTAACTTTAAGATCCCATTCGGCGGGGAGACTCTTAAGCACTTTTTGTACATTCTCCTTATTGGTGAATGATTTCCCTAATGACTCAAGTACATTGAAAACGTTAGTAGGTCAAAAATCCATATAGATTATGGTTCATTTGGCAACATTTTAAAACATTCTAATTCATTCATAAGCATATCGATCTTAGATTCTTTCACTCCATAGTACCTCCATTAGCCAACATTTTAAAACATTCTAAATTCATTCAAAGACTGAAAGACTAATTTTACTATGCTTAAATTTGACGATTCCTTTTGCAAATGAAAGCTAACAATATGAGGTTTATTACCACCGAAAATCAATGATTTTGAATTTTTTTTGCTATGTTGAACAGTCATGTATGAGTGCAGAAACAGTGAAAAAGGGGCAAAAAAGTAAAGAAGACAAAGATAGAAGAATTTATCCCGGTTTGGTCAATATGACCTACTCCAATCCCATGGAACACATTTCCTCGGATTTTCACTATGGAATGAACACTTTATAACTTTTAAAGTACATTATTCTAGAGTCATACACTAACCCTAAACAAGACTTGATCTCTACACCTTACTATCAAAAGAGCTCAAGGTGTTGTTCTGGATGATTGTTTTTATATTCTTCCTTCAAATCTGCTCCTATTTATAGGTCTGGACGACCCTTTATGGATTGGGATGCCCAAATGTCATATTCCATGTCATCAATCACACTTGCCTTTATTTGATTGGATGACCACCTCACCACCGTGCTTAGTTGGCGCCTTTAAGAAATGTGAGTGGACCACTTTAAGTGATGAAAATTCTGCAGATTTTTCAGAAAAGATTAAGTGGTTTGGATGAGCACTTCTTCCTCCACATTCTTCTCAACCTCTTTAACAACTTGGTTGGGATGTAGGCTGACCAAATCAGCTGATCTTCAGCGGCCAAAACCAAAATTTATGCCACCTTGGGTGCCAAGTATGGAACTCCTTGCCAACAAGTCATCTAGCATTGTTTTGGCCGGTCCATATGGTGTAGTCTTGCACACATACATACATACACCCCCCTATACACACACAAAATAAACCCCCGACATATAGCTATAAATTGGCCACCACTCCCCTCTACAAGGAAGATTTTTGGCAGCCACCGTAGGAGGAGAAAAAGAGGGGTTTTAATCCCACAAGTCCGTAGCTTTAATCGTTCGATATAGTAAATACGTGTGAATGCAAGTATCCTTTCTATACTTATTATGAATATGTGAAATGCGTATTGTTATTTTCGTATCAAATCATGGATCACACATAAGTATATTTGAATGCACAAATGATTGTATATACATGTTCGTATGTGGCCGAATATACGTATATGTGTAAATATATACATATATGGGCCGATATTATATATGAATTTGTTCTGAAATTGTGTTATGAATAACCACTGACCCCCCACTTTTTGAGTGTATACATATTTTAATTGTCTTAGTTAAATGTATTAATATGTTCTATATCTGGTGTGTATGTGTTTATTGATATATATGATTGTGTTCTGTAATTTTTGAGTGTTTAATGGACAAAAAATATGTTGGATTTGGGAGAATTGGTATTCGTCTAGGGGCTAGATTTTGACATAAGATATGATGCAATTTGCGTAAGAATATGAATGAAATTCATGTGATTTTGGGTGAAACGGTATCGATTTTGGGAGAATTTGATAGTGGTATAAGTTGGAAATTTCTATGATTTGATGAAGGAAATAGGTTGGATGTAAAAAAAGGAGTTTTCTCATGGTCAGCACGAGTGTGCCGTGGCTGAGCGTGAGCCACATGCGCCGGCGAGTGGCGGCGCATTGAGTGGCACATGTGGGCGCATGCGGTGTCCTTTGACTGTTACTTTTGCAACAGTGTGTTAGGCATGAATTTTATTTGCTGCCTGAGATGTTAGATGTGAGAAAATATGAGTGTCGTGCGTTTTGGAAGGAGAACGAGGAGTATGAAGTGGGTTAAGTGGAATTAGGGTTTTGTGGGAGTGAGGAGGGGCTGGGCTGATGATGTGTACGTCACTGGTGGGTCTCGTCAGCGGTGGGCTGAGGGTGTTCGGGGTGAGATGAGGTAAGTTGCGTAGTGAGTTAGAAGAAAAGTGGGTTGATGGAGGTACATATACGTATATATGTATATGTATGAGAGTGAGCATATATATGTATATATGTATGGGGCTGGGGTGGTGATATTTGGTATTTCAGAATTTTGGAATTACTTGGATTATTTTGTCTATTTGGTTTGGAGTAATTGATATTTGGTATCCTTTGGAAATTATTTGGTTTTGGAAAATATTTGGAATATCAAACACTTGAAATCGTTTTGAAAATCGTGTATTGCATATTTTCGAGCAGCGCAAATATGTTTGGCTACCAATTGTTTTGCTATGGACTCGAGTGTTCATCCTGAATCTTTTAGTTCATGAATAGAAGCTCAGAGGATTTCGCCTCAAGAGCTTATAGACGTCTTGGCCTTGCAATAAACGTTCGACACAGGACCAGAATGCTTCAACTGAATGTTTCCAATTGAACTCATGATGTGAGACAGAAGAGAAACAAAGACCTTATTGTTTCCTAGTATTTTAATCATTGGTGAAAGAGAATTCCCCATTTATTATTATTCTTTCTGAGAGATCAAACTGAACATATCATTGTTCCTCGCTATAGTTTGGGTATTTCCCAAATATGTTTAATGGTTGGCATGCTACTCTTGACTAGCTATAGGAATCTGCCAATAGCCTAGTTTTAAAATTTACACGTTTTTGGGGAAATAAAAAAATTTTGTAAATGAAAACAGAAAGGGAAAATTGTCAAATCTAAATGTCATACATCGTTCATGATGATCATAATTGGACACAAACTAAGTTTAGACCAAAATATAAAATCAGATAATTAAACGCTCAAGCGGTCATATTTATTGCATTAGAAACCACACAACCTTTGCTCTTCATCATATTCCAGCACAACCTGGCTTATTTTTTCTGAACAAAGAAAAGCAAACTCACAAAAAGACATACTCCTCGTACGTTGGAGTTAGAACATAATGATTAAAATGAAAATCCTGAGGTTCACATCCTTCTTCCCTTGAAGGATACACATTGGTCGATTTCAGCCTTAAACACATTTGTTTTCTACGTTACACATGCAAATGTCTTCATGAACATAGCATTGATCGTGGTTTTCACAAGTTATGGTAGGGCAACTTTGTAGCTTCCTAGCAAAAGTTGTAGACACCACGATTGGACTTGCAATTCCAATGGAAGTTGGTTCTTCAATAACTTTGGTGAGAACTGCAAAAGTCAGCGGTTTTACATACACAAATTCTTATTAATTGTAAATACGTAAATAATAAATCGTGGATAAAAAAAAAACAACAAAAACAAACTGCATACGGGAAAATTATTTGGTTCCGAATTTCCCTGCATGTAAAGATTTAGCAAATTGCCGTGAAAGCGTAAGTGTTTTCTAGTTGTTTATGTAATTTTTGTAAAAGTTTTTTTGTAATGTTTAATAAAAGGACGATAACAATATTTCTTTGAAGAGATACGACAACAACTATTACTCTATTGCCTTAGAGGCTCCCGGTTATAACGGGGTATGAATGATGAGATGCACGCAACCATACCATGTGTTAAAAACACATAGAGTTTGTTTTCCGATGACCCATATGATGTGTCAAGCTGTTTGAAGAGATACAAGATGAACTCAACTACACGGGCATGCAAGAGGTGTTGGGGGAATGTAAGGTAAAACCTGACGAAAGAAAGGTTAAAATACTGATGAGGAACGCTGTTTAGGGTACGTGTATTTACCAGATATGCTGATTAGAAGCCAAATGATCTTGTAAGTAAATGGAGACATCCTTTGAGCCTTTGAGATTTGAAAAGGTTGCAGACACAATTTGTTACTGTTTGTATGCTTGCCCTTGTGTCATTTTATAGTCTAAAATTGGGCTTATGTTTAGTGTGATATCACATGCAATGCAAAAATGAAGATTGCCAATGATATCTGTCAATCATATTATTCGTCCTTTTAGTTTGGCTAGTAATAAGGAGGCAACAAAAAGAGATTATACCTTTATCATATTTTCATAATGTTGGATGTATAGTTTATTTATCTTTTTCAGTTAGTCCGGAGTAAAGATACAACCCTGTAAAAGCA
This sequence comes from Eustoma russellianum, assembly GCA_036186865.1. NCBI lineage: Eukaryota > Viridiplantae > Streptophyta > Magnoliopsida > Gentianales > Gentianaceae > Eustoma > Eustoma russellianum. Next base: position 18,602,917 of record AP025062.1, on the reverse strand, counting down.
ATATTTTGGCAAACAGAAAATCTGTTTTTTCTTGTATTCCATTGTGAATTTATAGTACAAAATGAACTCGTAACGCTAAACATTACCTAAATGGTTATGCTAATCAAATCCGCCCAATTACGATAAGGATATGTACAAAATAAATCAAATATGTGATAAAGATATATAGGAAATCAAATCAAACACAATCAGATAACTATATCTCATTCCTTTTGCAATTTCTGGGATAGCGTTCGCGAGCTGACCTTCCCTGCCAACTCCAGCTCGACAGCCTTGCCCAGTCCAGCTCGGCAGGTAAGTCTGCCAGAGAAGATTTACTTTACATCGAGTGTAGGTCAGCTCATCAGGTCAGTGCAGCACGGCCATGTCAGTTCTGTTCGGCCTAGCTCGGCCATGTCAGTCCATCTCGGTCTTAACAAACCCATTTATCTATTACTTAACACAGTTCCTTGGTTGCCTGATTGAAAAAGGAAAAAAAAAATACTTATGTTTTTTCCAGTTAGGTACTTCAAAAGTCAAACAAGTTTATTCTCAATACATTACTAGCCATAATGTAAGTGTGCTCAAAATAGATAAAAAATTTTCAACTGTTAGCTACAAATTACATCTATAAATGAAACCGAAAGAGTGCATTTCATAAAGTTTTGGCTCTTATTTTGAACGTCTTTCGTTATTACAAAAGATTGCCACTATAATTTGATTCATGTTTCTTATGTTTGTCCCTTTCGTAATTTTTTTTGTCTTGAATTGGATATACCGCATGTTAATAACTGACAAAAGGAAGTTTATGAAAGAAATCTGTCTCGAATATTATTAAATGCTAAATGGATAATGGAGTGGTTATATTCGGAAGAAACTGCTTTTGTTAATAACTCACGAATTTTCTTTAATAAGTTGATGGATTGTTTCGAAATTGAGGGCCGGAAAAAAATTGTTCCTTTCCTTTGAGGCATAACACAATTGTCTCTACAGATCTTTAAGTATAAGATTATATTCAGTCTTATTGAATAGTTAAAATAGAGACCAAAATTACTTGAATCAGTCAAAAGAAAAAGTTAAATAAGTGGATAAGGTATTGCTTGTACTTCTCGTGCATTCCGCTTGTCATTTTAACAGTTTTGTAAGAAAAAATGGGATGATTGATTTACATTTAAATATTGTTATGAAAAGCAACTCAACGGGACTGTCAAAATATCGATTACAAACTAGAAATTTGATATTGGATTGCAAAAGTATGTTGAGTGTGAAGCCACGAAAAGCATGTTTGGCTTAGTCAAAAGTGGAAAATAAAGAGAGTAGCTAGACTTGCTTTTTAGGTTTAGCTTTAATCATTTTGATTCTCCAATCATTTCTATATAAGAGATGATATGTGTTTGTAATCGTGGGGGCGGGGGGGCGGGGGGGCAGTGAGTTGTGTGCAACAAATGAAATAAAATCCTCCTAGTTGCCTCGTGTGGAGTAGGTTGTAGTTGGCGACCGAACCACGTTATATCCTTGTGTCGTTTATTTTTCTGCAGTTGATTCGTGATTGTGTGTGTTGTTTCCGCGTGCGATTGTTCCCAACAATTGGTATCAGAGCTTAGGCTCGTTAACACACCGAAAATACGATCAGCAGAAACTAATTAGAAACGGTGTCACCTGGGTTCTTTGGAGAAGAACTATGTACAACAGCAGGAGCCGGAGTGAGGGCCGCTACCGCCGGAGCACCACCATCCCCGCCGATCAACGGAACACTGCCTTGCTTGTACCTGGGGAGCCGCCGCCGGTCCGTCCAGCAGCCGCCGTTAGCCGCGCGCAGAGGAGCCGCCGCCTTGAGGTCGTGTAGTAAGGAGAGAGTCATTGCTACCGCCATAGCCGTCTAGATCGCCCGTTTCTGGTTCTAGAAGAAGGAGAGAGACTGGGGCAGGTTGTTCGCCGTCGTTCGCAAACCGCCGCAACCGACAGAGTAGGCAGATCCGCCGCCGTCGGTTGACCATCGCGAGCAGCACGGGAGCGCATCTGCAGCATCAGAACCACTCGCTGACGCTGTCGCAAATCTCCATCCAGCCGGTGTCACCGCCTCTTACTGTGCACAGCGCCGATCGAAAAAAAAGGTTGAAATCCTTTTTTCTTGGCAGGTGCGAAAGTACTGTAATTGATTGAAGAAAAAATGAAGCGTTGAATTGCTTTTGCTTGGAGGTGCGTGATTGAATTTGGTGGTGAGAGAAAAAAAAATAGAGGTGGGCCAATTTTTTGTGACTTTTTTTTGAGTGGTAGTGGCGTTATTGGTGGTAAAGTTTTTTAAAAGGGTGGACCATTCCTTTTGGGAGTAGTGGCTTGACCGTGATTGGTGGAGTTTTTAGGGAGGTGCAAAATTTGTCCTAGATATTTTAATGATAAAAATATCAATATCTGAAACTAGGTGTACCGTGTATTTCATCTTGTCATTGGAGATGGCAGAAGATGGGAGGTTCCGAATTGAGAAATTTGATGGTACAGATTTCAGTTGGTGGAGAATGCAAATTGAAGATTTGCTCGTCCAGAAAGATTTGGACGTGATTTTGGGTGACAAGCCAGAAAAGATGTCGGATACAGATTGGACAGGTTTGAATCGGAAAGCTATGTCTGTGATCCGTCTCTCGTTGACCAAGAATGTTGCGTTCAACATTCTGAAGGAGACGACAGCGAAAGGCATTATGGAAGCGTTGTCTAACATGTACGAGAAGCCATCTGCAGCAAACAAAGTGTTTCTGATTAGAGAATTGGTGAACACAAGGATGAAAAATGGCACTTCAGTTACCGAGCATATCAACAAGTTGAATTCGATCTTAGCCAGACTTTTGTCAGTGGGCATTAAGTTCGATGATGAAGTTCAAGCTTTACTACTGCTATCGTCTTTACCTGATAGTTGGTCCGGAACGGTTACAGCGGTTACTGGTTCAGTGGGACCCGATGGATTCACCTTTGATCAGATTCGAGATCTCGTTCTTGGCGAGGATGTCAGAAGAAAGAGTTCAGGGGAGACATCTGGTGAATTGCTTCATGTTGGTAGAGGCAGAAGGAATAGCCGAGGTAGTGGGAGCAGGAAAGGCGAAGGAGTCAGTCGAAGACTCGTGATAGCTCAGGTGTAACGTGCTGGAAGTGCAAGGAGGTGGGGCATTTTAGGAATCAATGCCCGAATGATAAAAACGTGAACATTGCTGAAGGCTCTGCGAGTGACGAGGAGGTCCCTCTGACTTGCTGTGAGGAAAGCAATGTGGATTCCTGGGTCATGGATTCTGGTGCTTCATTTCATGCTACCCACAGCGGTGAAGCATTGCAGAATCTGGTAGTTGGGGACTTTGGAAAGGTACGACTTGCGGACGATAGAGCTCTCATGGGTGACATGGTGTTGAAGACCTCAGTCGGTTTCTGGACTTTGAAAGATGTCAGAGTTGTTCCAGCCTTGAAGAAAAGTTTGATTTCTGTCAGGCAATTGGACGAACAGGGACACGAAGTGAAGTTCAGAGATGGACGGTGGAAGGTCGTGAAGGGAAATCTTGTCATGGCCCGCGAAAATAAGAGAGGTTCGCTGTATATGGTCGAGTTACCATCTGAGGGAGTGACCGTCCCAGTTCAGAAGAAAAACGAAGTCCGGTTCACAGAGTCTCGTGGGCAGAAGAAGGTTGTCTATGCAAGAGAGAAACCTACAGCCATAGGTCAGACTCAGGTATGACGAGCAAGGAAAGGTTCAAGGAGGCCAGTCAGAGGTATCTGTGGCAATGGGAGCACAGGTGGTGCTTCAGCCAAGGTTCCTAGAAGACAGTAGGTCCGGAGAACCAGTATTCCAGCCGTTGAAACGTCTCCAGAAGATTTCTTGCTGACTATAGAGATTGTTTGTTCTCAGGATGTTCCAGGATCCGGCAGTGCGTGTGTGCAGTGGGAGCCGGTAGGGACCGAGGACGAGTCAAGGGCAGTTCAAGCCATGACTGATGGGTTAAAACTCAGGAGAGTTTCAACGAAGTCTTCTTGGTGATCAAGAAGGCTGGTGGCAACTAGAGGTGGTGGAACATCAGTTCCGTTGACAGATTACAGAAGCACATGTATACAGTTGAAGCGCAGGTGAACGCTGTTCCGTGACTTCAAGTGGGAGATTGTTGAGTGTGAAGCCACGAAAAGCATGTTTGGCTTAGTCAAAAGTGGAAAATAAAGAGAGTAGCTAGACTTGATTTTTAGGTTTAGCTTTAATCATTTTGATTCTCCAATCATTTCTATATAAGAGATGATATGTGCTTGTAATCGTGGGGGGGCGGTGAGTTGTGTGCAACAAATGAAATAAAATCCTCCTAGTTGCCCCGTGTGGAGTAGGTTGCAGTTGGCGACCGAACCACGTTATATCCTTGTATCGTTTATTTTTCTGCAGTTGATTCGTGATTGTGTGTGTTGTTTCCGCGTGCGATTGTTCCCAAAAAAGTAAAGTGACAGCATGAAATGATTGATGATCGCTTGGATCAAATGACAAAACAACGGTAAACAATGAAGAAAATGAACTCTGGAAGTTGCATTCCGAAAACTAAAATTTTTAGTACATTCTCACCCTCACTCTTACACTATATATACACGCAAACACTACACAAAGAAGAAGAAACAGAATAGCACGTGCAGAATTTTAGTTTTGGCGCCAAACCAGCAAACACCCCTTCTAACTCACTCTTCTGGTGTGACCCAGCGTGCCAACCAACTCTTGTAGCTTCATGTCACGTGCCAACTTACTGCAAACACTACCACAGAGCTCAACACTCACCACTGACCAAGCTAACCTCCTTCCTGTATCTTCCTCTTCTGTGAATAAGCTTCTGGCCCATCTGATTCCTTCCCAGGCACGTCTGATCTCATCGCTGGCACGCGTGTTGGCACGTTTGTTTCAGCCATAACTTCAACACCCCCCTCAATTCTGACTTCCTGTAAATATCACACATACCCAATGCTGAAGTCATGAATTGAAGTCTCTGTGATCCCAACGCTTTAGTGAATACATCCGCAATCTGATAATCCGTCTGTACATGCATAGGCTTTACAACTCCCTCCTGATATTTGTCTCTAACCACATGACAATCCACCTCTATGTGTTTGGTCCTTTCAAGAAATACTGGATTTTCAACAATATAGATAGCACTCTTGTTGTCACAAAAGAGTTCAACTGGATGGATGTTCATGATTAACTCCCAAATCTTTCAGCAAATATAGTAGCCATTGGATCTCACAAGTAGCAGCAGCCAAGGACCTGTACTCTGCTTCTAAAGTTGATCTGGAGACTGTTGTATGCTTCTTTGCCTTCCAGGACACTAAGGCATCTCCTAGAAATACACAATAACCAGTAACAGATCTTCTTGTTTCTGTACAGCCTCCCAACCCGCATCTGCATAAGCTTTAAGTACAGTAGAACCCAACCACGCCCAGGAGTACCTTTTAAATACCTAAGCAGTCTTTTTGCTGCCTTCATGTGAATCTCTGTTGGAGTGTCCAAAAACTGGCTCAGCTGCTGCATTGTATAAGCTATATCAGGCCTTGTAATGGTAAGATACAAAAGCTTCCCAATTATCCTTCTATAACAAGACACATCATCAATCAACTTAAAGTCATTATGCTCTAACTTCAAGTTCTGTTCCATAAGAGTAATAGCTGGCTTTGCAGCCAGGCACCCAGACTCTTCAAGCAGATCAAATGTATATTTTCTCTGGCTTATAATAATTCCTTGCTTTGATCTTGCAATCTCAAGCCCCAGGAAAAATCTCAATACACCCAGATCCTTAATCTTAAAAGTTAGATGAAGATGATTCTTAAGCTCTTGAATCAACTGAATCTCATTACTAACAACAATTATATCATCAACATAGACTAGCACAGCCAGGAACCTCTCTGAATCTAACCTTGTAAACAAAGTATAATCATGCTTTGATTGATGAAAACCATGTGACATAAGACAGCTAGTAAGTTTCTCATTCCACTGCCTACTAGCTTGCTTAATTCCATAGAGTGACTTCTGCAACTTACAAACTGCATTAGGAAAAGGAGACTCTACCCCTTGAGGCAACTCCATGTATATCTCTTGATACAGATCTCCATGCAAAAATGCATTATTCACATCCAGCTGATGAATATGCCAATTATTGAGAGATGCCAAAGCAAGAAGTAAACATACAGAAGTCATTTTAGCAACATGAGAAAAAGTGTCATCATAATCAATACCAGGCTGTTGTGTATAGCCCTTTGCAACCAACCTAGCATTATACCTCTCAACTGTGCCATCAGACTTTCTCTTTATTTTATATACCCACTTACAACCAATTGGTTGCTTACCAGATTGTAATGGAACAATGCACCAAGTTTGAGTAGCCTCTAGGGCAGCCAACTCCAGCTGCATAGCCTTCTGCCAAGCAGCTGATGATGAAGCCTGCTGATATGTTTTGGGCTCTTGATCATTGGTTATATTGAGAACATAAAACTTGTAATGAGGTGCCAAATGATCATAAGAAAGGTAAGACTGAATGGGGTACTGTACATGATGAGAAGAAATGATCACAGAATTGTCAGGAGAATGAGCCAGATTGCAATGATAATCCTTCAAGTATGAAGGTGCAACCCTTGACCTTGTGCTTCTCTGATTATCAGTATGGACATGAGACGGTCTGACTATAGAATCTAGAGGGGGAAGCTCAACATGAACTTGTGTAATAGGAATATGAGAAGGTGATGAAGAAACAGACTCTCTTAAAGCAGGGGAAGAATTTAATGGTGAGGAAGAATCAGTTGCACCATGACTTATACGCTCAGGAGTAGCTGGTAAAATATGCAATGGATTAACTTCAGCACCTTGATCACCAGAGCCAATTGATGTATTATCAATAATACCAGGTACTACAGCTTGAGATGTAGAAGGCAAGGGAGTGGCATTAGAAAAAGGAAAGGACTGCTCATGAAACAACACATTCCTTGACACAATAATGGCTTTGGTGTCTAACCTCTGTGGTATGTACCCCTTTGTATTCATAGGTATTCCTAAAAAGACACAAGCTACAGATCTGGCATCAAACTTTCCCTTAGAAGGAGCATTCTCACAATCAAACGCAAGGCAACCAAAAACCTTAAGATGACTGTATGAAGGCTGACTCTTATCCAGAACATCATATGGAGTGTTCTGATGAATAACTGGAGATGGAATCAAGTTTATAAGATACGTTGCATGTTGCAAACAGAAACCCCAGTAAGTTATAGGGAGTGATGCATGAAATCCAAGAACTCTAGCCACGGTAAGGAGATGTTGATGTTTCCTTTTCACTATTCCATTCTGCTGAGGGGTGTACACGTATGAAGTCTGATGAATGACCCCATGAAGCAAATAAAATTTAGGCATCTTAAAATCAAGCCCATTATAACTCCTCACAACTTTAATATGGACACTAAACTGAGTGACTATATAATGAGATAAACTCTGGAAAATCTTCCTAACTTCAGATTTGGTTTTAAGTAAATACAACCATGTATACCTTGAAAAGTCATCCACTATTGTAAAGAAATATTTCTGATTATACATTGTGGGATGCTTATAAGGACCCCAAATATCAACATGTATAATGTCAAAAGGAAGCTTAGAAACAGAAACAGAAATTGGGAAAGGAGTCCTCTTCAGTTTGGCTAGAGGACAGATGGTACAACCATTATCTAACTTGCTACACTGCACATCTGAATCTAGCTTTTCTATTTCTTGAATCCTAGCTGAGGAAGCATGCCCAAGCCTAGCATGCCACAAGTATGAGGCTGAACTAGCACTTGCAGAATTGAAAGCAGAAGATGTTGAAGCAGCTGGAATTGATGGCAAACTGGTATGACAAAGATAGTACAGACCCTGACATTTCCTAGCTGAACCAATCATCCTCCTGGATAACTGATCCTGGATAAAACAATAGGAATTACAGAATGAAATAAGTAAGTGAGGTGAATCAGTAAGTCTGCTGAGAGATACAAGATTGAAAGAGAATGAGGGCACATATAAAACTTTTTGTAGGACCACTCCAGTGCCTATATTGACCACCCCTCTATGTGTAGCATCAACTGAGAGTTTATTTAGAAGTTTGATACTGATATGATCAATTGGAGCATAGGAATGAAACAGATCTAGAGAACAAGAAATATGATCAGTGGTGTCTGAGTCCAAAATCCATACATTATTAATACAGTCAGGATACTTACCTAATGACATATCAACTTTTGCTGTCATAACAGCTCCATGAGAAGATTCATTATCCACACCTGAAGAACTATCATTTGAACTCAACAATTTTTACAACTTTGCATATTGATCAGGTGTAAGAACAGGTGACTGCTGAACCTGAGCAAACTGTGAAGGACATAACTGAAATCCTTGCTCACTGACATTGGACTCAAACTGACCTTCTTGAGTTTCAACTGTAATAACCTGATTCTTACACTTGAATCCTAGAGGAAAAACATGTTTTCTATAGCATCTATCCGCAGTGTGCCCTATCATGCCACAATGAGTACACTACATACGTTTACTTCCTTCCTGATGAAAGCTACCATTTCTTCTTCTGAAGCTTTGTCCATTACCTATGTTAACATACGTACTAGCTACCACATTTTCATGCTCAACACCATTAGATAATAATGCTGTAGGTGCATTACTGAAAGCAGAAGACACATTATTACCTACAATTTTCCTTTCAAATTTCAATGCCATTACAAAAGCAGTTTTAATATCTAGCAATGGAGTCATGACAAACACTTGAGATCTAACAGGATCAAATTCTTCGTTCAAACCTTTTACAAACTTAATCACATAATCATTTTCAATAAATTCAGTGACTTTCTTACTGACATCACAAGTGCATCTCATACAAGCACACCTCGGTACAGGTCTCAACGCCAATAACTCCTCCCACAACACTTTCAGTTTAGTGTAATAATCATTCACAAATAAGTTTTCCTGCTTAACTCCATAAAAGTCAGATAACAAATCAGATAATCGAAATGGATCACCACTACCATACCTCATAGTCAAATCATTCCATACATCAAACACATTATCATACCATATTATACTTTGAGCTATAGAAGGAGAAACGCAATTCATAATCCACGAATGAGTCATTGTGTTTACCTATCTCCACGATTGAAGTTTCGGATCATTATCTGCAGGTTTAGGAATGGATCCGTCTATAAAACAGGTTTTGTTCTTAACAAGTAGTGCCATTCGAAATGTACGGTCCCATGAATGAAAATTATGTGGATTGAGAGGTGGTTGCACCAACACAATTGCTGGACTGTCGTTAGGATGTAAATAATACGAATTATTTACAGAATTCTCCGCAGGAACATGATTAGTTCGAGAACTAGATGCCACACCCGTAGAATTAGTCATGATCAACTAATGTAAGCACAAACAGAATGAAATGACAAATCTCAATCAGAGAATTGATGGTAAATCACCAGAGCTCTGATACCATGTCAAAATATCGATTGCAAACTAGAAGTTTGAGATTAGATTGCAACAGAAGTGAAGTAACAGCATGAAATGATTGATGATTGCTTGGATCAAATGACAAAACAAAGGTAAACAATGAAGAAAATAAACTCTGGAAGTTTCATTCCGAAAACTAAAATTTTCAGTACATTCTCACCCTTACTCCCATACTATATATACATGCAAACACTACACAAAGAAGAAGAAACAGAATAACACGTTTAGAATTTCAGTTTTGGCGCCAAACCAGCGAACACCTCTTGTAACTCACTCTTTTGGCGTGACCCAGCGTGCCAACCAACTCTTGTAGCTTCATGTCACGTGCCAATTTACTACAAACACTACCACAGGGCTCAACACTCACCACTAACCAAGCTAACCTCCTTCTTGTATCTTCTTCTTTCGTGAATAAGCTTCTGGCGCGTCTGGTTCCTTCCCTGGCACGACTGGTCTCATCGTTGGCACGCGTGTTGGCACGTTCGTTTCATCCATAACTTCAACAGGGACTGACTGTCATGCTTCCATTCATACATAACCGATCATGCCTAATAATAGTTAAATTACCAAAAGACATACCATTTTATAGCAAGATAACAACCCTCTACTGCGACTTCATTATTTCTACTTTCTCTTTACCATACCTTGAACACATGGAATTACTTTTATGTAATCATACGTACATATACTGTATATATCGCTCCTTCTTTCATACAACATTACTTTTCTTTCATTTCTAGTCATGCCTTCGTTTCTATTCCTTCATCATTTGTCTTTTGATACATTTCTTTTTTATTAGGTCCGTGACAATCACTCTTGAGGAAGGAGAATATAGTGTTAGATGTTTTTGTGGAAATTTCTTTTTTTTTTTGCCAACTCCAACTCAAATGAACTCCAAATCAAAGTAAAGAAGGGAGATGAGAGATAATGAATGAATACACCCGATATAGAGTGGTTCGAATCGTAATTGATTCTACTCCACTGCCATTTTGTTTCCAAAGTGTATTTGGAACAGCTACTCTTCTTATTACTCTTAATAAGAACAACAACGTCAATACTTTCCAATAACAACTTAGTGTAAGCGATCACAACAACAACTTCTTGCACAAAACAACTTTGTGCAATCACAACAAGTTCAACTATAAGCAAGAACAAGTCATTGCTTCCTCACAACTTCAATGAAGTCCTCTCAAAGAACTTTCTCATACACTTTCAATGAGCCGATTAGTTCATCTAGTTTTGTAATTGACTTTGTCTCCTCTATCACTGTAACTTTAGGATCCCATTCGGCGGGGAGACTCTTAAGCACTTTTTGTGCATTCTCCTTATTGGTGAATGATTTCCCTAATGACTCAAATACATTGAAAACGTTAGTAGGTCGTAAATCCATATAGATTATGGTTCATTTGGCAACATTTTAAAACATTCTAATTCAGTCATAAGCATATCAATCTTAGATTCTTTCACTCCATAGTACCTCCATTAGCCAACATTTTAAAACATTCTAAATTCATTCAAAGACTGAAAGACTAACTTTACTATGCTTAAATTTGACGATTCCTTTTGCAAATGAAAGCTAACAATCTGAGGTTTATTACCACCAAAAATCAATGATTTTAAACATTTTTTGCTATGTTGAACAGTCATGTATGAGTGCAGAAACAGTGAAAAAGGGGCAAAAAAGTAAAGAAGACAAAGATAGAAGAATTTATCCCGGTTTGGTCAATATGACCTACTCGAATCCCAAGGAACACATTTCCTTGGATTTTCACTATGGAATGAACACCTTATAAATTTCAAAGTACATTATTCTAGAGTCATACACTAACCCTAAACAAGACTTGATCTCGGCACCTTACTATCAAAAGAGCTCAAGGTGTTGTTCTGGATGATCGTTTTTATATTCTTCCTTCAAATCTGCTCCTATTTATTGGTGTGGACGACCCTTTATGGATTGGGATGCCCACATGCCATATTCCATGTCATCAATCGCACTTGCCTTTATTTGATTGGATGACCACCTCACCACCGTGCTTAGTTGGCACCTTTAAGAAATGTGAGTGGACCACTTTAAGTGATGAAAATTCTGCAGAAATTTTCAGAAAAGATTAAGTGGTTTGGATGAGCACTTCTTCCTCCACATTCTTCTCAACCTCTTCAACAACTTGGTTGGGATGTAGGCTGACCAAATCAGCTGATCTTCAGCTGCCAAAACAAAAATTTATGCCACCTTGGGTGCCAAGTATGGAACTCCTTACCAACAAGTCATCTAGCATTGTTTTGGCCGGTCCATGTGGTGTAGTCTTGCACACATACATACATACACCCCCCTATACACACACAAAATAAACCCCCGACATATAGCTATAAATTGGCCACCACTCCCCTCTACAAGGAAGATTTTCGGCAGCCATCGTAGGAGGAGAAAAAGAGGGGTTTTAATCCCACAAGTCCGTAGCTTTAATCGTTCGATATAGTAAATACGTGTGAATTCAAGTATCTTTTCTATACTTATTATGAATATGTGAAATGCATATTGTTATTTTCGTATCAAATCATGGATCACACATAAGTATATTTGAATGCACAGATGATTGTATATACATGTTCTTATGTGGCCAAATATACGTATATGTGTAAATATATACATATATGGGCCGATATTATATATGAATTTGTTCTGAAATTGTGTTTTGAATAACCACTGACCCCCCCACTTTTTGAGTGTATACATATTTTAATTGTCTTAGTTAAATGTATTAATATGTTCTATATCTGGTGTGTATGTGTTTATTGATATATATGATTGTGTTCTGTAATTTTTGAGTGTTTAATGGACAAAAAATATGTTGGATTTGGGAGAATTGGTATTCGTCTAGGGGCTAGATTTTGACATAAGATATGATGCAATTTGCGTAAGAATATGAATGAAATTCGTGTGATTTTAGGTGAAACGGTATCGATTTTGGGAGAATTTGATAGTGGTATAAGTTGGAAATTTCTATGATTTGATGAAGGAAATAGGTTGGATGTAAAAAAAGGAGTTTTCTCATGGTCAGCACGAGTGTGCCGTGGCTGAGCGTGAGCCACATGCGCCGGCGAGTGGCGGCGCATTAGGTGGCGCATGTGGGCGCATGCGGTGTCCTTTGACTGTTACTTTTGCAACAGTGTGTTAGGCATGAATTTTATTTGCTGTCTGAGATGTTAGATTTGAGAAAATATGAGTGTCGTGCGTTTTGGAAGGAGAACGAGGAGTATGAAGTGGGTTAAGTGGAATTAGGGTTTTGTGGGAGTGAGGAGGGGCTGGGCTGATGATGTGTATGTCACTGGTGGGTCTCGTCAGCGGTGGGCTGAGGGTGTTCGGGGTGAGATGAGGTAAGTTGCGTAGTGAGTTAGAAGAAAAGTGGGTTGATGGAGGTACATATACTTATATATGTATATGTATGAGAGTGAGCATATATATGTATATATGTATGGGGCTGGGGTGGTGATATTTGGTATTTCAGAATTTTGGAATTACTTGAATTATTTTGTCTATTTGGTTTGGAGTAATTGATATTTGGTATCCTTTGGAAATTATTTGGTTTTGGAAAATATTTGGAATATCAAACATTTGAAATGGTTTTGAAAATCGTGCATTGCATATTTTGAAAAAGCCACCTTACATGAGAAATACATCTTTAAGCTGGTTTGAGCATATTGGCTATTTTGGTATATAAAGCGCTCGTCATGATTTGGAGTGATTTTGACTGAGAACAGATCTTCATTATTTTATTTTTTCAAGAAGTGAATTTCGATGGTCATATTTTCGAGCAGCGCAAATATGTTTGGCTACCAATTGTTTTGCTATGGACTCGAGTGTTCATCCTGAATCTTTTAGTTCATGAATAGAAGCTCAGAGGATTTCGCCTCAAGAGCTTATAGACGTCTTGGCCTTGCAATAAACGTTCGACACAGGACCAGAATGCTTCAACTGAATGTTTCCAATTGAACTCATGATGTGAGACAGAAGAGAAACAAAGACCTTATTGTTTCCTAGTATTTTAATCATTGGTGAAAGAGAATTCCCCATTTATTATTATTCTTTCTGAGAGATCAAACTGAACATATCATTGTTCCTCGCTATAGTTTGGGTATTTCCCAAATATGTTTAATGGTTGGCATGCTACTCTTGACTAGCTATAGGAATCTGCCAATAGCCTAGTTTTAAAATTTACACGTTTTGGGGAAATAAAAAAAATTTGTAAATGAAAACAGAAAGGGAAAATTGTCAAATCTAAATGTCATACATCGTTCATGATGATCATAATTGGACACAAACTAAGTTTAGACCAAAATATAAAATCAGATAATTAAACGCTCAAGCGGTCATGTTTATTGCATTAGAAACCACACAACCTTTGCTCTTCATCATATTTATTTTTTCTGAACAAAGAAAAGCAAACTCACAAAAAGACATACTCCTCGTACGTTGGAGTTAGAACATAATGATTAAAATGAAAATCCTGAGGTTCACATCCTTCTTCCCTTCAAGGATACACATTGGTCGATTTCAGCCTTAAACACATTTGTTTTCTACGTTACACATGCAAATGTCTTCATGAACATAGCATTGATCGTGGTTTTCACAAGTTATGGTAGGGCAACTTTGTAGCTTCCTAGCAAAAGTTGTAGACACCACGATTGGACTTGCAATTCCAATGGAAGTTGGTTCTTCAATAACTTTGGTGAGAACTGCAAAAGTCAGCGGTTTTACATACACAAATTCTTATTAATTGTAAATACGTAAATAATAAATCATGGATAAAAAAAAACCAACAAAAACAAACTGCATACGGGAAAATTATTTGGTTCCGAATTTCCCTGCATGTAAAGATTTAGCGAATTGCCGTGAAAGCGTAAGTGTTTTCTAGTTGTTTATGTAATTTTTGTAAAAGTTTTTTTTTGTAATGTTTAATAAAAGGACGATAACAATATTTCTTTGAAGAGATACGACAACAACTATTACTCTATTGCCTTAGAGGCTCCCGGTTATAACGGGGTATGAAGGATCAGATGCACGCAACCATACCATGTGTTAAAAACACACAGAGTTTGTTTTCCGATGACCCATATGATGTGTCAAGCTGTTTGAAGAGACACAAGATGAACTCAACTACACGGGCATGCAAGAGGTGTTGGGGAATGTAAGGTAAAACCTGACGAAAGAAAGGTTAAAATACTGATGAGGAACGCTGTTTAGGGTACGTGTATTTACCAGATATGCTGATTAGAAGCCAAATGATCTTGTAAGTAAATGGAGACATCCTTTGAGCCTTTGAGATTTGAAAAGGTTGCAGACACAATTTGTTTTTGTTTGTATGCTTGCCCTTGTGTCATTTTATAGTCTAAAATTGGGCTTATGTTTAGTGTGATATCACATGCAATGCAAAAATGAAGATTGCCAATGATATCTGTCAATCATATTATTCGTCCTTTTAGTTTGGCTAGTAATAAGGAGGCAACAAAAAGAGATTATACCTTTATCATATTTTCATAATGTTGGATGTATAATTTATTTATCTTTTTCAGTTAGTCCGGAGTAAAGATACAACCCTGTAAAAGCAATATTTTGGCAAACAGAAAATCTGTTTTTTCTTGTATTCCATTGTGAATTTATAGTACAAAATGAACTCGTAACGCTAAACATTACCTAAATGGTTATGCTAATCAAATCCGCCCAATTACGGTAAGGATATGTACAAAATAAATCAAATATATGATAAAGATATATACGAAAGCAAATCAAACACAATCAGATAACTCTATCTCATTCCTTTTGCAATTTCTGGGATAGCGTTCGCCGAGCTGACCTTCCCTGCCAACTCCAGCTCGACAACCTTGCCCAGTCCAGCTCGGCAGGTAAGTCTGCCAGAGAAGATTTACTTTACATCGAGTGCAGGTCAGCTCATCAGGTCAGTGCAGCACGACCATGTCAGTTCTGTTCGCCCTAGCTCGGCCATGTCAGTCCATCTCGGCCTTAACAAACCCATTTATCTATTACTTAACACAGTTCCTTGGTTGCCTGATTGAAAAAGGAAAAAAAATACTTATGTTTTTTCCAGTTAGGTACTTCAAAAGTCAAACAAGTTTATTCTCAATACATTACTAGCCATAATGTAAGTGTGCTCAAAACAGATAAAAAATTTTCAACTGTTAGCTACAAATTACATCTATAAATGAAACCGAAAGAGTGCATTTCATAAAGTTTTGGCTCTTATTTTGAACGCCTTTCGTTATTACAAAAGATTGCCACTATAATTGGATTCATGTTTCTTATGTTTGTCCCTTTCATAATTTTTTTGTCTTGAATTGGATATACCGCATGTTAATAACTGACAAAAGGAAGTTTATGAAAGAAATCTGTCTCGAATATTATTAAATGCTAAATGGGTAATGGAGTGGTTATATTCGGAAGAAACTGCTTTTGTTAATAACTCACGAATTTTCTTTAATAAGTTGATGGATTGTTTCGAAATTGAGGGCCGGAAAAAAATTGTCCCTTTCCTTTGAGGCATAACACAATTGTCTCTACAGATCTTTTAGTATCAGATTATATTCAGTCTTATTGAATAGTTAAAATAGAGACCAAAATTACTTGAATCAGTCAAAAGAAAAAGTTAAATAACTGGATAAGGTATTTACATTTAAATATTGTTATGAAAAGGATGACAGCGCAGTGGTCCCCGCCGGAATGATCAAATGATAAAATGGGATTATCATCTAAAACCAACTCAACGGGACTGACTGTCACGCTTCCATTCAGACATAACCGACCATGCCTAATAATAGTTAAATTACCAAAAGACATACCATTTTATAGTCTGTATCAAAATGTCGATCATGTTCTGACGGTTAAATTACAAAAGACATATGTGTGAAAATTCACACAAATGTGCAAATGCTCGAATGCTGCAAAAGAACACGCAATCGTTGTTGCAGCGAAGAGATTCAAGAATCTCAATTGAAGATGAAAGTGAAATGCGAAGAGGATTCAATGAAGGAATTCAAAGGTGGAGACAATGAACTGCTCTCCTACCTTGAAGAAAGTGTTTATTTTTGAGTGATTACAAAAATGGCTTGAAGCTTAATCAACACTCCCCTCTTCCCTTTGCTTATACCCAACTAGGGCGGTAAACGAGCCGAACGAGCCAAGTATTGCGTTGTTCAAACTCCGTTCATTTAATTTAGCGAATGAGCCGAGCTTGTTCGTTTATTTAAACGAACATATTTACTTGTTCAAGCTTGGTTCGTTTAACTCACGAACAACATTAACGAGCCGAACACCTTAAACGAACGGTGCCACTTATCGAGCCCGAACAGAAAAAGGTGTTCAAGCTCTGTTCATTAACCTTTTATCCGAGCCGAGCTCGAACTCGAGCTCGAACCAAACGAGCCGAACAACCGAACGGCTTGGTTCATTTACAGCCCTATACCCAACAAACAAGAATGAAAAATAACTGCCACTGCAGAAATTACAAAGATGACCCCAAACTAAATCAGCTAATTAACTAATCATAAGGGCACTATAGTCATTCTTTAGCATTTAAAATGTTGCCGCCACATACACCGCCTTCTTCCTCATCAGTGCAGCTCCCTCTCTGCACCACTGCGTATCCCTCTTCCGTAACCAACAGTTTAAGGACTACACGCAACCCAACTGCTACCTTCAATCTCTCAATCGTTGATTAAACCATTCATCATGCGGCTGTGCACTGTCTTTACCCGGATCATCACCCGGATCGTGGTGATCCGCAGACTTCACCTCTGAGCGTGATGCACCTATGTTTTTGACAATATGGTTTTATAGTTTGTGCCAAAATGTCAATAAAAACGTACAAATTAAAACCTAAATAAACAATCTTCATAAAACAACTCAATATCAACATCTCACAGCATCGAATTTCTCAGTGAAACATTCCATAAACTCTCAAGGTATATCATAAAACAACAGCAAAATAAATAGAACTTCCGGCATCATTCAACCCTGGTTACACTGGATGAAATAATCGACTATTTATACATATATATGTGAGCTCCCGGATAGAGGTATTGTCTGTCTACCACTTACCCTCCCCAGACCCTAACGATAGCTTTTGCTGTCATTGGGATATACTGGGTCCGGATGATGATGATATGTGAGCTCCCGGAGATAACAACCCTTTACTGCGACTTCATTATTTCTACTTTCTCTTTACCATACCCTAAACACATGGGATTACTTTCATGTAATTTTATATAATCATACGTACATATACTGTATATATCGCTTTCTTTCGTTCATACAACATTACTTTTCTTTCCTTTCTAGTTTACCATACCCTAAACACATGGGATTACTTTCATGTAATTTTATATAATCATACGTACATATACTGTATATATCGCTTTCTTTCTTTCATACAACATTGCTTTTCTTTCCTTTCTAGTTATGCCTTCGTTTCTTTTCCTTCATCATTTGTCTTTTCATACATTTCTTTTTTATTAGGTCCGTGACATACTCTTGAGGAAGGTGAATATAGTGTTAGACGTTTTTGTGGAATTTTCTCATTTTTGGCTAACTCCAACTCAAATGAACTCCAAATCAAAGTAAGAAGGGAGATGAGAGATAATGAATGAATACACCCGATATAGAGTGGTTCGAATCTTAATTGATTCTAATCCACTGCCACTTTGTTTCCAAAGTGGATTTTGAATAGCTACTCTTCTTATTACTCCTTTGTTTCCAAAGTGGATTTTGAATAGCTACTCTTCTTATTACTCTTAATAAGAACAACAACATCAATACTTCCACTAACAACTTAGTGTAAGCAATCACAACAACAACTTCTTGCACAAAACAACGCTGTGCAATCACAACAAGTTCAGCTATAAGCAAGAACAAGTCCTTGCTTCCTCACAACTTCAACAAAGTCCTCTCAAAGAACTTTCTCATATGCTTTCAATGAGCCGATTAGTTCATCTAGTTTTGTAATTGACTTTGTCTCCTCTATCGCTGTAACTTTAGGATCCCATTCGGCGGGCAGACTCCTAAGCACTTTTTGTACATTCTCCTTTGATGAATGATTTCCCTAACGACTCAAGTACATTGAAAATGTTAGTAAGTCGTAAATCCATAGAGACTATGGTTCATTTGGCAACATTTTAAAACATTCTAATTCAGTCATAAGCATATAAAACATAGATTCTTTCACTCCATAGTACCTCCATTAGCCAACATTTTAAAACATTCTAAATTCATTCAAGGACTAAAAGACTAACTTTACTTTGCTCAAATTTGACGATTCTTTTTGCAAATGAAAGCTAACAATCTGAGGTTTATTACTACCAAAAATCAATGATTTTGAAAACTTTTTGCTATGTTGAACAGTCATGTATGAGTGCAGAAACAATGAAAAAGGGGCAAAAAAGTAAAGAAGACAAAGATAGAAGAATTTATCCCGGTTCGGTCAATGTGACCTACTCCAATCCCAAAGAACACCTTTCATTGGATTTTCACTATGGAATGAACACCTTGTAACTTTTAAAGTACATGATTCTAGAGTCATACATTAACCCTAAACAAGACTTGATCTCTACACCTTACTATCAAAAGGGCTCAAGGTGTTGTTCTGGATGATTGTTTTCTATTCTTCCTTCAAATCTGCTCCTATTTATAGGTGTGGACGACCCTTTATGGATTGGGATGCCCACATGTCATATTCCATGTCATCAATTGCACTTGCCTTTATTTGATTGGATGACCACCTCACCACCGTGCTTAGTTGGCACCTTTAAGAAATATGAGTGGACCACTTTAAGTGATGAAAATTCTGCAGAAATTTTCAGAAAAGATTAAGTGGTTTGGATGAGCACTTCTTCCTCCACCTTCTTCTCAGCCTCTTCAACAACTTGGTTGGGATGTAGGCTGACCAAATCAGCTGATCTTCAGTTGCCAAAACCAAAATTTATGCCACCTTGGGTGCCAAGTATGGATATCCTTGCCAACAAGTCATCTAGCATTGTTTTGGCCGGTCCATGTGGTGTAGTCTTGCACACATACATACATACACCCCCTATACACACACAAAATAAACCCCCGACATATAGCTATAAATTGGCCACCACTCCCCTCTACAAGGAAGATTTTCGGCAGCCACCGTAGGAGGAGAAAAAGAGGGGTTTTAATCCCACAATTCCGTAGCTTTAATCGTTCGATATAGTAAATACGTGTGAATGCAAGTATCCTTTTTATACTTATTATGAATATGTGAAATGCGTATTGTTATTTTCGTATCAAATCATGGATCACACATAAGTATATTTGAATGCAAAGATGATTGTATATACATGTTCGTATGCGGCCGAATATACGTATATGTGTAAATATATACATATGTGGGCCGATATTATATATGAATTTGTTCTGAATTGTGTTATGAATAACCACTGGCCCCCCACTTTTTGAGTGTATACATATTTTAATTGTCTTAGTTAAATGTATTAATATGTTCTATATCTGGTGTGTATGTGTATATTGATATATATGATTATGTTCTGTAATTTTTGAGTGTTTAATGGCCAAAAAATATGTTGGATTCGGGAGAATTGGTATTCGTCTAGGGGCTAGATTTTGACATAAGATATGATGCAATTTGCGTAAGAATATGAATGAAATTCGTATGATTTTAGGTAAAACGGTATCGATTTTGGGAGAATTTGATAGTGATATAAGTTGAAATTTCTAGGATTTGATGAAGGAAATAGGTTGGATGTAAAAAAAGGAATTTTTTCATGGTCAGCACAAGTGTGCCGCAGCGGTGCAGCCACATGCGCCAGTGAATGAAGGTGCATCGGGTGGAGTGTGCGGGCGCCTGCGGTGTCCTTTGACTGTTACTCTTGCAACAGTGTGTTAGGCATGACTTTTATTTGCTGCCTGAGGTGTTAGATGTGAGAAAATATGGGTGTCGTGCGTTTTGGAGGGAGAACGAGGAGTATGAAGTGGGTTGAGTGGAATTAGAGTTTTGTGGAAGTGAGGAGGGGCTGGGCTGATGGTGTGTAGGTCACTGGTGGGTCTCGTCAGCGGTGGGCTGAGGGTGTTGGAGGTGAGATGAGGTAAGTTGGGTAGTGAGTTGGGAGAAAAGTTGGTTGATGGAGGTACATATACGTATATACGTGTATATGCACATATATGAAAGTGAGCATATATATGTATATATGTATGGGGCTGGGGTGGTGATATTTGGTATTTCAGAATTTCAGAATTACTTGGATTATTTTGTCTATTGGTTTGGAGTAATTGATATTTGGTATCCTTTGGAAATTATTTGGTTTTGAAAAATATTTGGAATATCAAACATTTGAAATCGTTTTGAAAATACTGCATTGCATTTTTTTGAAAAAAAGCCACCCTTACATGGAAAATATATCTTTAAGCTGATTTGGTTCCAAACAAACGGATAATACGAGCATATTGGCTATTTTGGTATATAAAGAACTTGGGCACATTTGACCGCCAATTGGGCAGTCCATTCACATTTCACTATTTTGATAGGCCGCCTGTTACACATTTGACCATTAGAGGATCAATTCGTAAGTCTTGCGATATAATTCACTTGTAAGGAAAATACTATATCCATTGCATTGAATTTGATTTTTGGACTTTGGATTTACTATCGTACCGAGCTGGACTCGGATTTGGATAATTGGATATTCGGATTTGGACTTTGGTATTTGGACCGGTTTAAAACTAGATATCATATTTGGATTTGGCTTTGGAATTGGAAACTTTAGAATTTGAAAATTGACTTTTGGACTTTGACTTTGCATCTCATCGATTTGGAAATTACATCATCGATTTTTGACTTGGACTAACATATGATTGACTATTGATTGGTTTGACTTGGTTATTGGAATCATTGACCTTATTGATTGATTGTTTAAGAGCATAATAGTAAATTTATTTACGAATAGAAACATGTTATTTTATATATTGTTATTAATTTTATAACACTTGTTTCCATGTGTGTATGATCCCTTGGGCAATGTACGTCGCCGATACTATATGTTGCTGTTGTTTTGCAGACAAACATGTATATGATTAGCTTACGTTGAGGATGAGATCGAATAGAGATGTTGAGGTTCGAGGATGTTCCGATGAGACTTGTTGAGGATTTAGTAGAGACAGATATAACTTTATTCGAGGTTTATGTATTTTGGAGATTTAGTATTTATTTGCGTTTGATAATTGTACCGGTTTAGATTTGCCTAGACATTTATTAATGATGATGATTATTTTATTGAGGATATTTATTTATGACTTCCGCTGACATCAATTTGCGTTACCTTGATGACGTGTAATTGTATCGTTTTGGACGCCTTGTATTTTCCTTAGCGAAATATAACAGGTGAGTCGTTTCGAGTACTAGAGCTCGAAACGGGTCGCTACATATTTAACATCAACTCTTTCATCTACATCAACTACAAGAAGGCCTCAGTTTTTCTTTTTTGTTTCTTCATATTTCCTTGACAAACTCTACCAAATAGCTGCCACTTTGAGGGATATTATCCCTCATGGTCTCAAAAAGAAATAAAGTATCTACTTTATTTCTTTTTGAGACCATGAGGGATAATATCTCTCAAGGTAAGCAATGTCAAGTGGTTTGTAAGTTCAAACTAAGTTTCACTGTAAAGTTGCAAGCTCTGAATTAATGTAAAAGTGAGTATAAGAGTACACAATTTATTCACTATTATGCTTATAAGCTCTCAATAAATGTAAAAATTGCGTATATACAATTTCTTCACTAATTATGCTTACAGAACAAGTGAAGGATTCGGACGGAGAGAGAGAGAGTTCTTCATTTCTGCTAGTATCTTGAATAGGGCTGATATTTTATTACTCGACACGTTAATCTGATATGAATCGAATATGTTTCGTAACGAGTTTGTGCTTGTTCCTCATGGGTTTAGGTCAAAGTCAAATCAAATTCTCCAAGCCCGTGGTTTGATTCCATCAAAATCTTCAGACCCAAAAATGGCCCACAAAATATCACATCAGTGACACCAACCAAAAGCCTTGACTAATACCAAAATGACTGATGGATTTAAGTCCATCACATTGCCCCAAAATGGCCCGTCAATCTAAAAACGACATGAATTCGACTAATCAAATCTAAAAGTAACCAACCAATCCGACACACCAACCCGAGAACCAAGTATGTTAAACCAACAAGCCCTTAAACACAACTTGCTAAATTAACCAAACTCAAAAGGCGGGTTAAATGTTTTAACCCCGCATGCCAATCTAACATGTGAAGTTTGTGTTTGCTTTTTGATCCCTTTCTCTTTTAAAAAGCCTCTACAATTTACTATATAAATGCCTTTCAACCTTCTTTTATTTCACTATACTTTCTCATTCTTTTCTCAATAGCTGTCAAAAGTGTAGGAGGTTCTGAGGCTAATGGGCCATGTGATGATGACACAGATGATGGTGAGAAGGGAAATTCAGCTTCAACAATGATAAAAGAGCCTTAATCATCGAAGGAAGTAAAGTGGAGGACACAAAGATCATGGAATAGAGGAGGACTGGTGGCTGGTGCAGTAAGTGGAAGTTGGTGCTGCAAAAGGGAATGAGCTGAAGAAGAAGAAGAAGTTAAGGCGGGAGCATTTTAATTAGTGCAAAAAGACTATTATGCCCTTTTAGTTGGTCGATGATTAATTAGATGCAGGGTTATTCTTGTAAATTCATAGCTAGCAGTTATTTTGAATATTCTCAGTCCCTTTTGTACTCAGCTGTTCGACGTTTTGCATCGTCTTCTTGAATAAGTTTGTTTGCCAACTTCCTCTGATTCTCTCTCTACTTTCTCTCTTTCAGTTGTTTATTCGTTTGTAATTCCTCTTGTCCAATCCTTTGGATTTAATTCAAGTTGAAGCTTGAATTTGTCATTACTGTTGGTTAGCTGGTTCTTGTCTGTAATTCAAGAATTAGAATAGCAGAAACTATGATTTGTAGTTTTCTTCATGGTATCAGAGCATTCGTGTTAATCACGAATGAATTTTGGCCCATTCATAAATTCTGACATGCAATCACCTATCACTTCAAACAGTTCTATTGTCACAGCAAACATGGATCCATCCGAGGATCCTCTGTACATACATCCAAGTGACAATCCCTCACTTGTTCTTGTACAACCTCTATTGAATGGAAATAACTATCACGGATGGAGTAGAACGTTTAGGAGATCTTTGAAGTCGATTAACAAAATAGGCTTTATTACTGCAGCAGTTGTTAAGCATGCAGAAGGAAGTCAGAGATGCACAACATGGAGCAAAGCGAATAATATGGTAGCATCATGGATTGTAAACTCTGTTATTCTTTCAATTGGACAGAGTATGATGTGGTTTGATAATGTGATTGACATCTGGAATGACCTTGAATACAGGTACGGGCTTTCAGACTATCTGATCTACAAGAGCAATTCTATGCCATAAAGAAAGGGGAGTCATGTGTGATTGAATATTACACTAAGTTGAAGGTTGTATGGGTGGAACGGATGGTACTTAGATCAGTACCGAGATGTACTTGTAATAGGTGTACTAGCAGTGTGACTAGCCAGATTAATAAGTTTGTCCAGGATGACTATGTCATCAAGTTCATCAAGGGGCTTAATGATGAGTTTGAACATGTGAAATCACAATTTTTAATATATGTTCCTTTACATGATCTTAAAACTACATTTTCTATGGCTGTGAAACTTGAACGAAAATTGAACTATTCGGGCACACATAACCGATTTTTCAATAATCCTACTCTTGTCATGAATATTTAGAATAGTAGTAGATACGGTAGTTATGTGCCTAGACCTGGAAGTGGTGGAGGAGCAGGTCCAGGATGGCACAAGCCTTCTGGTAAAGGTTTTAGGAAGGATTCTGCAAGAAATGGGCAGGGAAATGCCAAGATACAGTTGTGCACATATTGTAATAAGCCTGGACACACTGTTGACTGGTGTTACAAGAAGTATGGTTACCCTCCTAGGTACAAGCCAAGATATCAAGTTAATTGTGTTAGTAATGAAGGGACTGGTGAACTGGAGTTTGGGAGATTTGAAAGAAGTGATTATGATGATGGTCACATGAATGATGAAAACATTGAGAATATTATCAGTTTAGTGCCACAGGCTGGCCCCAGCCTTACACATGATCAGGATACTCAGCTACTGAATACGTTACACGATTATAAGGAGAAGTCTAGGAGCATCAAGGGGAGACAGAAGGCCCTAGAGAGCACCATGCAGTGATGTCTGCTCAGTTCACCAAGGTTTCTGGTAAAGAGAAAGCTAATGTGTTATGCAAATCTTCAACTATATGGGCTCTTGACTCAGGTGCCACTGACCATATTTGTTTTTCCCTGTCATTCTTTGATTCCTATCATCCAGTAACCTCCATGTCAGTAAAATTACCCAATAAACAATGTGCCGCAGTTTCTCACATAGGCACTGTGAGAGTCAGTACACACATCACACTTAATGATGCTTACATGTACCTTCCTTTACATTCAATTTGGTGTCATTAAGCAAGCTGACACATTCTGGTAAACTTGATGTATATTTTCATTCAAATACATGTATTATTCATGATCATGTGACTAAGAAGAGGATTGGTATAGCTAAAGCGAATCAAGGCCTCTATCGTTTTCCTTGACCATCTCAGCCATGCCATGATAAAGACTCTTCTCCTGCCATTAATGTTCAATCCTGTTCAATATCCTCTTCCACTCCTGCCCTTTGGCATTCAAGAAGGGGTAACCCTACAGTCTCCAGGATGCTTGAAATACATAAGATTGACTCTCAAGTGACTGCATCAGATGATGAGAGCACTTGTAGTGTATGCCTGTTGGGAAAACAAAGGAGACTGCCTTTTCCAATTTCAACTTCTGTAACTCTTTTTCCTTTTGACCTTATTCATATAGACATATGAGGTCCTCCTAAACACCCAACTTTGTATAACCAGAAATATTTTCTTACCATAGTAGATGATCATACTAGATTCTGTTGGATCTATCTACTAAAACCAAAATCTGAAGTGAGAAATATCATTCAGAGTTTCTGTGCCTTTGTATCTGTGCAATTTGATAAATCTGTTAAGGCCATAAGGACTGTTAATGTGTCCGAGTTCAAATCCAGTATGCCTATTGTATACTAGGGATTTTCAGTGCAGCATGCTGCATATGTAATCAACCTCACATCCTCTCCCATTCTTCACCATCACACTCCTTTTGACCTGCTTTATCAAAATACTCATACATACTCAAACCTCAAAATATTTGCAGCTGCACCCTTCGTTGGCAACCTGCTCATCACCATGATCACGTGCCCATTCAGCAAAACGGCAACTCCACCGCCAATCTAAACCGCTTATTTCATGATTCCTCAACTCCTCAACTCAATCCAGCCTCTTCCAGCTTACTAACTTTGACACCTCCACTCAAGCTATGCTTGGTATAAATGTTATGCACTCCAAGTTTTACAACCAGCTCTCGCAATCTCTTGGAATCAAGTGCCTTAGTGAATAGATCAACAACCTGTAGCTCTGTTCGTATAGGCATCAGTTTCAGCACCCCCTCTTGCACCTTGTCTCTCACTACATGACAATCAATTTCGATGTGCTTCGTTCTCTCATTAAACAAAGGATTCTCAGCTATATATGTTGCACTCTTGCAATCACAAAACAACTCAACTGGTGTCTGTCTTCCCAGTTCTAAATCCTGCATCAGATAAATGAGTCATTTTATCTCACAAGCTACCATGAACATAGCCCTATATTCAGCCTCCGCAGACGATCTAGACATTGTTCCCTGCTTCTTGGCCTTCCAAGACACCAATGAATCTCCAAGATATACACAGTAACCTGTTATGAATCTCCTGGTTTCACCATATCCCCACTAGTCTGCATCAACAAACGCTTTCAATCTTAAATTGCCTCCTCTTGGAAACAACAGTCCCTGCCCAATCGTCCCCTTTAGATATCTTTGTACTCTATGAGCAGCTTTTAAATGTTTGTTCGTAGGACAATCAAGAAACTAACTGAGCTGTTGCATAGAAAATGAGATATCAGGCCTAGTAATAGTCAAGTAAATTAGCTTGTCAATCAACCTTCTGTATTGTGAATTGTCCGCCAACAAAGGAGAGTCATTATGACTCAAGCTTCCGTGGCACTCTATGTGGCTTTTAGCTGGCTTGGATCCCAAAAAACCCGTCTGCTCTAGTTGTTCTAGTGTATATTTCCTCTGATTAATTTGAAGGCCTCCTGAGGCTCTGGCTACCTCAATGGCTAAGAAAAATCTCAGCTCTCCAAGATCTTTAATTCTGAATTCCTCATGCAGTTCTTGTTTAATATCATCGACGGCCCCCTCATGACAATGATGTCATCCACGTAAACCAACAAAACCAACAAAGAAGACTGCACCTTCTTGGTGAAGAGAGTATAGTCACATTTGGACTGTCTGAACCCCTTGGACACTAGGAACTGTGTAAGTCTAGAGTTCCACTCTCTGCTGGCTTGTTTCGAGCCATATAGAGACTTCTGTAACTTGCAAACAAGGCCTGGTTCTGGGAGATACATACCTGGGGGTGGTAGCATGTAAATATCTTCATGCAAGGACCCATGAAGAAATGCATTATTTACATCTAACTGATGGATATGCCAACTGTATCTAGCTGCAAGAGCAAGGATGACTCTAACTGTAGTCATTTTTGCCACTGGTAAAAAAGTGTCCTGATAGTCCACTCCATACTGCTGAGTATACCCCTTTGCAACCAACCTGGCTTTGTACCTTTCCACCTCACCATTGGACTTTAACTTCACCTTATACATCCACCTGCAATTAATGGCCTGTTTATCTGGCGGTAATGGCACCAGACTCCAGGTTTGATTAGCTTCCAAAGCTGCAAGCTCTATAGCCATGGCCTTTTGCCAGGCCGGAGAGCTGGCTGCTTCTGTATAGGAACTAGGCTCCACCTGTGTACCAAGACTTAATGCATATGCTTTGTATTCTGGAGATAATGATGCCAATGTTATATAATCATGAAGAGGATAGAGAGAAGTGGAATTTTTAGATGACAAAGATGGTTGTGAAAATAGGTGATTACAGTAATAATCCTGCAAGGAGGTTGGTTTTTGTCTTATGCGTGTGGATATGGTGCTTTGTGGTGATGCATCACTGATGTCATTATTTCTTGGTATGGCCAGGTCAATAACCAGGTCTCTAGAGGCAAATTGATGCAAAGGAGATGTAGAGCTGACTGTGGACGGAGAAGAATAAGAAGGTGAAGCTGATTCAGAACAGTCGTATGGCTGAATAGAAGGCTGTATAGATGGCATGGGTAGAGCGTCAGAGGGTACATAATGTTGGTCAGATGAGAGTGAGTGTGATGAGCTCAAAGGATCAGATGTCAAGTCAGTAGGAAGGAGATCAGGCATTGTGGGGGTCGAAAGATTTGAGGCTAAGATGTTAGGTACTGAGGATGAGGTTGAGGGAGAACTGTTTTTTGAAGGTGTCAATGTATGTTGGAAGGGAAAGTTTGTCTCTTGAAATGTTACATCTCTTGAAATGAAAACATCTTTGTTGACAAGGTCCTGTAAGATATAACCTTTGGTAGTATATGAGAACCCCAAGAAAATACATTTTCTTGCCCTTGGTGCAAATTTTTCTTTTTGTGAATGAGTATCAGTTGCATACGCAAGACAACTAAAGATTTTGAGTTGGTTGTAAGAAGGTGGCTGGTTGTGGAGTAGTTCATGGGGAGTTTTCTGGTTGAGTAAAAGGGAAGGAGTGAGGTTGATAAGGTAAACAGCATGCTGCACACAAAAACCCCAGTATGAAGATGGGAATGAGACTGAAACTTAAGGGGCTCTAGCAACAGATAATACATGTTGGTGTTTTCTCTCAACCACACCATTCTGTTGTGGTGTGCTAACACAGCTTGTCTGATGTATTATGCCTTTATCAGCATAAAAGGAAGACATATTAAACTCTTGCCCATTGTCTGTTCTAATAGTCTTGACAGGGGATTTGAAGTGAATTTGAACATATTGACAAAAACTGTTGCACAATGTTTCCGGTCTCAGCTTTGGATTTCATTAAGTAGACCCAACAATATCTACTATAGTCATCAATGATAATTAAGAAGTACTGCTGTTTGCACAACCTAGGGTATCTTTAGGGACCCCATATATCCATATGCACAAGAGAAAAAATAGTAGGGGACACAGACTTTGATACAGGAAATAGGAGTCTTTTCTGTTTAGCTAAAGGGCATACAGTACATATATCTAAACTGTCAGGAACATGTACATTTTGATTGTTTTTCTGGATTTCTTTTATTCTTGAGCTTGACATATGTCCAAGCCTGGCATGCCACAGCAATGGATCTGATGTAGACACCACACATGCTTTTGGTACTGAAGAAGGATTATATGGCTGAGAGTTTGAGACCTTGAGAGATCCATGAAGATGATACAGTTTTTGGTTCACTTCAGCTGAACCAATCATCTTCTTGGTTCTTAGGTCCTGAATCAAGCAAAGGTTGGAATGAAATGAGATGGATAATGTATATGACTGTGTTAACTTGCTGAGAGATATCAGATTAAATGCAAATAAAGGTACAAAGAATACATCAGTAAGTTCAAGATTATTGTTCACTCTTACTGTTCCAATGTGGGTGCTTGGACTAAGATTTTATCTGGAAGCTTTACAAAAATGGTATCAACTGGTTTATGAGAGTCAAACAAGGCAAGGTATGAGCACACATGATCACTAGCTCCAGAATCCAATATCCATACGTTTAAGTTTTGGTGCCAGAAGTTACCTAAGTTCTTATCAGAATCACTAGCCCTCTGCGCTGTCATGATGGCATGGCTACTGGCGGTGCCCATGGAGACTTCTGAACCACTTATGCTCTTCTTTTCTTGATGCTCCTGCAGTAGGTTCAATAGCTGAGAGTACTGATCCTGAGTCAAGGCTGGCAGCATCTGAGGTGTGGCTCCCACAACATCCTCACTTCCTACCTCATAAACTTCCGTTCCTTCACAGTCGGCCTGACTCATCACTTCTTCATAGGGCTGATTGCCACAATCTCTAATCACCAAAATTTACATGATTCTTGGGCTTGAAGCCGGGGGGATATCCATGCTTCTTGTAGCACCTATCTACAGTATGCCCTGTCATGTTACAATGAGTACAATAGGGGACTTTCATGCTCGTGTTGCCAAACTTACCATTGCCTCTACCAAAACCCCTACCGAATGGCCTGGGTAACACACCTGCAGCATTGTTGTTAACTCCTCTAGAAACAAAACCACTGCCTCCTCTAGGTACAAGATTAACATTCATAACAGACGTAGGCAAATTCACAAAGGTATTCTGTCCAGCAGAATAATTCATTTTCCTCTCTAATTTCACAGTCATAGCGAAGGCAGTCTTTAGATCAGGCAATGGTGAGGTGAGAAGCACTTGAGCCTTCACCAGCTTCAAACTCATCATTGAGTCCCTTCAAGAACTTAATCACACATTTATTTTCCACAAACCTATTAATATATGCTGTAATGTTACAAGAACAACGTGTACAAACACAACTAGGAATGGACCTCAATACAGACAACTCTTCCCATACACCTTTCAACTTAGTGTAGTATTCAGTAACTGAGACATTATCTTGCTTAATTGTGTAAAATTCTTCCTGCAAATCAGAAAGACGAAATGCATCTGCATTTCCATACCTAAACTTTAGATCATTCTATATGTCCAACGCATTATCTAGCCATGTAACACTCTGTACAATATTTGGAGTTAGAGAATTTACCAACAGGCAGCAACCACATTGTTTGCCTTGATCCAAGCATTGTATCTGCGTGAAGCAATTGCCGGCTTCACCAGTGTTCCATCAATGAACCCCATCTTATTCTTCGCCTCCATCGCTCTCCTCACACATCCGCTCCATCCATGAAAATTCTGGCCATCTAACACAGGCTGAACCGACACCAAGGATAGATTATCACTCGGATGAATGAAATAAGGATCCTCTGACAGATCCACTGCTGTAGTAACTGTATTGTTCCCCGAACTAGAAGGTGATGAATTGTTCGTAGCCATGAATGTTCTGAAATTCATTAACCACGCGCTGATATCATGTGAATTTTAACGACTGAACAATTGCAATTCACCAATTGTAACAACAGGATCAAGAAACCAAAGAAATCAAACAAATACACTAAGAATTGAAGAAAGAGAAGAACAATCGAGGAGAGGAAAAATCGAAACAACAATGGAGAGCTTTCTGATTGAGAGGTAAGCGTCAAAAATGATACACCAGAATTGCAACATCTCTCAGCTGTATTCTGTTTTTATTTAGGAAGAAAGCACGTGAAATTACAAGAAAGTCCCTACTTAACTGTTGCCTCATATGCATCCAACAGGGGCAAAAGCGTCATTTCACCATCTTTTTAAAATCCCCGCACTTCCTCTTCATTCTCCTGCAGCACATTTGCTGCAACCGTTGTTTGCAGCTGCACCCTTCGTCGGCAGCCTGCTCATCACCATGATCACGTGCCCATTCAGCAAAACGGCAACTCCTCTGCCAATCTAAACCACTTATTTTATGATTCCTCAACTCAATCCAGCCTCTTCCAGCTTACTAACTTCGACAATATTTTCGAGCAGTGCAAATATGTTTAGCTACCAATTGTTTTGCTATGGACTCGAGTGTTCATCCTGAATCTTTTAGTTCATGAATAGAAGCTCAGAGGATTTCGCCTCAAGAGCTTATAGACGTCTTGGCCTTGCAATAAACGTTCGACACAGGACCAGAATGCTTCAACTGAATGTTTCGAATTGAACTCATGATGTGAGACAGAAGAGAAACAAAGAACTTATTGTTTCCTAGTATTTTAATCATTGGTGAAAGAGAATTCCCCATTTATTATTATTCTTTCTGAGAGATCAAACTGAACGTATCATTGTTCCTCGCTATAGTTTGGGTATTTCCCAAATATGTTTAATGGTTGGCATGCTACTCTTCACTAGCTATAGGAATCTGCCAATAGCCAAGTTTTAAAATTTACACGTTTTTGGGGAAATAAAAAAAATTTTTAAATGAAAACAGAAAGGGAAAATTGTCAAATCTAAATGTCATACATCGTTCATGATGATCATAATTGGACACAAACTAAGTTTAGACCAAAATATAAAATCAGATAATTAAACGCTCAAGCGGTCATATTTATTGCATTAGAAACCACACAACCTTTGCTCTTCATCATATTCCAGCACAACCTGGCTTATTTTTTCTGAACAAAGAAAAGCAAACTCACAAAAAGACATACTCCTCGTACGTTGGAGTTAGAACATAATGATTAAAATGAAAATCCTGAGGTTCACATCCTTCTTCCCTTGAAGGATACACATTGGTCGATTTCAGCCTTAAACACATTTGTTTTCTACGTTACACATGCAAATGTCTTCATGAACATAGCATTGATCGTGGTTTTCACAAGTTATGGTAGGGCAACTTCGTAGCTTCCTAGCAAAAGTTGTAGACACCACGATTTGACTTGCAATTCCAATGGAAGTTGGTTCTTCAATAACTTTGGTGAGAACTGCAAAAGTCAGCGGTTTTACATACACCAATTCTTATTAATTGTAAGTACGTAAATAATAAATCATGGATAACCAAAAAAAAAACCAATAAAAACAAACTGCCTACGGGAAAATTATTTGGTTCCGAATTTCCCTGCATGTAGAAATTTAGCAAATTGCCGTGAAAGCGTAAGTGTTTTCTGTTTGTCTATGCAAATATTTTTGTAAAAGTTTTTTTGTAATGTTTAATAAAAGGGCGAGAACAATATTTCTTTAAAGAGATACAACAACATTACTCTATTGCTTTAAAGCCTCCCGGTTAGAGCGGGATATGGGGGATCAGATACACGCAACCATACCATATATTAAAAACACATAGAGTTTGTTTTCCGATAACCCATATGATATGTCAAGCTGTTTGAAGAGACACAAGATGAACTCAACTACACGGGCATGCAAGAGGTGTTGGGGAATGTAAGGTAAAACCTGACGAAAGAAAGGTTAAAATACTGATGAGGAACGCTGTTTAGGGTACGTGTATTTACCAGATATGCTGATTAGAAGCCAAATGATCTTGTAAGTAAATGGAGACATCCTTTGAGCCTTTGAGATTTGAAAAGGTTGCAGACACAATTTGTTACTGTTTGTATGCTTGCCCTTGTGTCATTTTATAGTCTAAAATTGGGCTTATGTTTAGTGTGATATCACATGCAATGCAAAAATGAAGATTGCCAATGATATCTGTCAATCATATTATTCGTCCTTTTAGTTTGGCTAGTAATAAGGAGGCAACAAAAAGAGATTATACCTTTATCATATTTTCATAATGTTGGATGTATAATTTATTTATCTTTTTTAGTTAGTCCGGAGTAAAGATACAACCCTGTAAAAGCAATATTTTGGCAAACAGAAAATCTGTTTTTTCTTGTATTCCATTGTGAATTTATTGTACAAAATGAACTCGTAACGCTAAACATTACCTAAATGGTTATGTTAATCAAATCCGCCCAATTACGGTAAGGATATGTACAAAATAAATCAAATATGTGATAAAGATATATAGGAAATCAAATCAAACACAATCAGATAACTATATCTCATTCCTTTTGCAATTTCTGGGATAGCGTTCGCCGAGCTGACCTTCCCTGCCAACTCCAGCTCGACAGCCTTGCCCAGTCCAGCTCGGCAGGTAAGTCTGCCAGAGAAGATTTACTTTACACCGAGTGTAGGTCAGCTCATCAGGTTAGTGCAGCACGGCCATGTCAGTTCTGTTCGGCCTAGCTCGGCCATGTCAGTCCATCTCGGCCTTAACAAACCCATTTATCTATTACTTAACACAGTTCCTTGGTTGCCTGATTGAAAAAGGAAAAAAAAATACTTATGTTTTTTCCAGTTAGGTACTTCAAAAAGTCAAACAAGTTTATTCTCAATACATTACTAGCCATAATGTAAGTGTGCTCAAAATAGATAAAAAATTTTCAACTGTTAGCTACACATTACATCTATAAATGAAACCGAAAGAGTGCATTTCATAAAGTTTTGGCTCTTATTTTGAACGCCTTTCGTTATTACAAAAGATTGCCACTATAATTTGATTCATGTTTCTTATGTTTGTCCCTTTCGTAATTTTTTTTGTCTTGAATTGGATATACCGCATGTTAATAACTGACAAAAGGAAGTTTATGAAAGAAATCTGTCTCGAATATTATTAAATGCTAAATGGATAATGGAGTGGTTATATTCGGAAGAAACTGCTTTTGTTAATAACTCACGAATTTTCTTTAATAAGTTGATGGATTGTTTCGAAATTGAGGGCCGGAAAAAAATTGTTCCTTTCCTTTGAGGCATAACACAATTGTCTCTACAGATCTTTAAGTATAAGATTATATTCAGTCTTATTGAATAGTTAAAATAGAGACCAAAATTACTTGAATCAGTCAAAAGAAAAAGTTAAATAAGTGGATAAGGTATTGCTTGTACTTCTCGTGCATTCCGCTTGTCATTTTAACAGTTTTGTAAGAAAAAATGGGATGATTGATTTACATTTAAATATTGTTATGAAAAGCAACTCAACGGGACTGTCAAAATATCGATTACAAACTAGAAATTTGATATTGGATTGCAAAACTACATGAAATGATTGATGATCGCTTGGATCAAATGACAAAACAAAGGTAAACAATGAAGAAAATGAACTCTGGAAGTTGCATTCCGAAAACTAAAATTTTCAGTACATTCTCACCCTTACTCTTACACTATATATACACGCAAACATTACACAAAGAAGAAGAAACAGAATAGCACGTGCAGAATTTCAGTTTTGGCGCCAAACCAGCGAACACCCCTTCTAACTCACTCTTCTAGTCTGACCCAGCGTGCCAACCAATTCTTGTAGCTTCATGTCACGTGCCAACTTACTGCAAACACTACCGCAGAGCTCAACACTCACCACTGACCAAGCTAACCTCCTTCCTGTATCTTCCTCTTCTGTGAATAAGCTTCTGGCGCATCTGATTCCTTCCCAGGCACGTCTGATCTCATCGCTGGCACGCGTGTTGGCACGTTCGTT
>AP025062.1:18548205-18564003 GCA_036186865.1 Eustoma russellianum | reverse complement strand
GAACTAGATGCCACACACGTAGAATTTGCCACTGATCAACTAACGTAAGCAAAAACAGAATGAAATGACAAATCTCAATCAGAGAATCGATGGTAAATCACCAGAGCTCTGATGCCATGTCAAAATATCGATTGCAAACTAGAAAGTTGAGATTAGATTGCATCAGAAGTGAAGTAACAGCATGAAATGATTGATGATCGCTTGGATCAAATGACAAAACAAAGGTAAACAATGAAGAAAATGAAATCTGGAAGTTTCATTCCAAAAACTAAAATTTTCAGTACATTCTCACCCTTACTCCCACACTATATATACACGCAAACACTACACAAAGAAGTAGAAACTAAATAGCACGTACAGAATTTCAGTTTTGGCGCCAAACCAGCAAACACCTCTTCTAACTCACTCTTCTAGCATGACCCAGCGTGCCAACCAACTCTTGTAGCTCATGTCAGTGCCAACTTACTACAAACACTACCACAGAGATCAACACTCACCACTGACCAAGCTAACCTCCTTCCTGTATCTTCTTCTTCCGTGAATAAGCTTCTGACGCGTCTGGTTCCTTCCCTGGCATGTCTGGTCTCATTGCTGGCACGCGTGTTGGCACGTTCGTTTCAGCCATAACTTCAACAGGGACTGACTGTCACGCTTCCATTCAGACATAACCGATCATGCCTAATAATAGTTAAATTACCAATAGACATACCATTTTATAATAAGATAACAACCCTCTACTGCGACTTCATTATTTCTACTTTCTCTTTACCATACCTTAAACACATGGAATTACTTTCGTGTAATTTTATATAATCATACGTACATATACTGTATATATCGCTCCTTCTTTCATACAACATTACTTTTCTTTCCTTTCTAGTCATGCCTTCGTTTCTTTTCCTTCATCATTTGTCTTTTGATACATTTCTTTTTTATTAGGTCCGTGACAATCACTCTTGAGGAAGGTGAATATAATGTTATATGTTTTTGTGGAATTTTCTTTTTTTTGCCAACTCCAACTCAAATGAACTCCAAATCAAAGTAAAGAAGGGAGATGAGAGATAATGAAGGAATACACCCGATATAGAGTGGTTCGAATCGTAATTGATTCTACTCCACTGCCACTTTGTTTCCAAAGTGGATTTGGAACAGCTACTCTTCTTATTACTCTTAATAAGAACAACAACAGCAATACGTTCCAATAACAACTTAGTGAAAGCAATCACAACAACAACTTCTTGCACAAAAGCAATCACAACAAGTTCAACTATAAGCAAGAACAAGTCATTGCTTCCTCACAACTTCAATAAAGTCCTCTCAAAGAACTTTCTCATACACTTTCAATGAGCCGATTAGTTTATCTAGTTTTGTAATTGACTTTGTCTCCTCTATCGCTGTAACTTTAGGATCCCATTCGGCGGGGAGACTCTTAAGCACTTTTCTTACATTCTCCTTATTGGTGAATGATTTCGCTAATGATTCAAGTACATTGGAAACGTTAGTAGGTCGTAAATCCATAGAGATTATGGTTCATTTGGCAACATTTTAAAACATTCTTATTCAGTCATAAGCATATCAATCTTAGATTCTTTCACTCCATAGTATCTCCATTAGCCAACATTTTAAAACATTCTAAATTCATTCAAAGACTGAAAGACTAACTTTACTTTGCTTAAACTTGACGATTCCTTTTGCAAATGAAAGCTAACAGTCTGAGGTTTATTACCACCAAAAATCAATGATTTTGAAAACTTTTGCTATGTTGAACAGTCACATATGAGTGCAGAAACAGTCAAAAAGGGACAAAAAAGTAAAGAAGACAAAGATAGTAGAATTTATCCCAGTTTGGTCAATATGACCTACTTCAATCCCAAGGAACACCTTTCCTTGGATTTTCACTATGGAATGAACACCTTATAACTTTCAAAGTACATTATTTTAGAGTCATACACTAACCCTAAACAAGACTTGATCTCTACACCTTACTATCAAAAGAGCTCAAGGTGTTGTTCTGGATGATTGTTTTTATATTCTTCCTTCAAATTTGCTCCTATTTATAGGTGTGGACGACCCTTTATGGATTGGGATGCCCACATGTCATATTCCATGTCATCAATCGCACTTGTCTTTATTTGATTGGATGACCACCTCACAATCGTGCTTAGTTGGCACCTTTAAAAAATGTGAGTGGACCACTTTAAGTGATGAAAATTCTGCAGAAATTTTCAGAAAAGATCAAGTGGTTTGGATGAGCACTTCTTCCTCCACATTCTTCTAAACCTCTTTAACAACTTGGTTGGGATGTAGGCTGACCAAATCAGCTGATCTTCAGCTGCCAAAACCAAAATTTATGCCACCTTGGGTGCCAAGTATGGAACTCCTTGTCAACAAGTCATCTAGCATTGTTTTGGCCAGTCCATGTGGTGTAGTCTTGCACACATACATACACCCCCCTATACACACACAAAATAAACCCCCGACATATAGCTATAAATCGGCCACCACTCCCCTCTACAAGGAAGATTTTCGGCAGCCACCGTAGGAGGAGAAAAAGAGGGGTTTTAATCCCACAGGTCTGTAGCTTTAATCGTTCGATATTAAATACGTGTGAATGTAAGTATCCTTTCTATACTTATTATGAATATGTGAAATTCGTATTGTTATTTTCGTATCAAATCATGGATCACACATAAGTATATTTGAATGCATAGATGATTATATATACATTTTCGTATGTGGACGAATATACGTATATGTGTAAATATATACATATATGGGCCGATATTATATATGAATTTGTTCTAAAATTGTGTTATGAATAACCACTGGCCCCCACTTTTTGAGTGTATACATATGTTAATTGTCATAGTTAAATGTATTAGTATGTTCTCTATCTGGTGTGTATGTGTGTATTGATATATATGATTATGTTCTGTAATTTTTGAGTGTTTAATGGCAAAAAAATGTTGGATTTGGGAGAATTGGTATTCGGCTAGGGGCTAGATTTTGACATAAAATATGATGCAATTTGCGTAAGAATATGAATGAAATTTGTATGATTTTAGGTGAAATGGTATCGATTTTGGAGGAATTTGATAGTGGTATAAGTTGGGAATTTCTATGATTTAATGAAGGAAATAGGTTGGATGTAAAAAACAGTAGTTTTCTCATGGTCGGCATGAGTGGGCCGCCGGCGAGTGACGGCACATTGGGTGGCGCGTGTGGGCACATGCGGTGTCCTTTGACTGTTACTTTTGCAACAGTGTGTTAGGCTTGAATTTTATTTGCTGTCTGAGGTGTTAGATATGAGAAAATATGGGTGTCGTGCGTTTTGGAGGGAGAACGAGGAGTATGAAGTGGGTTGAGTGGAATTAGAGTTTTGTGGGAGTGAGGAGGGGATGGGCTGATGGTGTGTAGGTCAGTGGTGGGTCTTGTCAGCGATGGGCTGAGGGTGTTCGGGGTGAGATGAGGTAAGTTTCGTAGTGAGTTGGGGAAAAGTGGGCTGATGGAGGTACATATACGTATATATGCATTTGTATGAGAGTGAGCATATATATATATGTATATATGTATGGGGCTGGGGTGGTGATATTTGGTATTTCAGAATTTTGGAATTACTTGGATTATTTTGTCTATTTGGTTTGGAGTAATGGATATTTGGTATCCTTTTGAAATTATTTGGTTTTGGAAAATATTTGGAATATCAAACATTTGAAATCATTTTGAAAATCGTGCATTGCATATTTTTAAAAAGTCACCCTTACATGGGAAATATATCTTTAAGTTGGTTTGGTTCCAAACAAACGGATAATCCGAGCATATTGGCTATTTTGGTATATAAAGCGCTCAGGCACATTTGATCGCCAATTGGGCCGTCCATACACATTTCACTATTTTGATAGGCCGCCTGTTACACATTTTACCATTGGAGGATCAATTCGTAAGTCTTGCAATATAAGTCACTTGTAAGTAAAATGCCATAGCCATTGCATTGAATTTGGAATTTTGGACTTTAGATTTGGTATCATACCGAGCTGGACTTGGATTTGGATAATTGGATATCCGGATTTGGACTTTGGTGTTTGGACCGGTTTAAAACTAGATATCGTATTTGGATTTGGTTTTGGAATTGGAAACTTTGGAATTTGAAATTTGACTTTTGGACTTTGACTTTGCATCACATCAATTTGGAAATTACATCATCGATTTTTGACTTGGACTAACATATGATTGACTATTGATTGGTTTGACTTGGTTATTGGAATCATTGACCTTGTTAATTGATTGTTTAAGGGCATAATAGTAAATTTATTTACGAATGGAAACATGCTATTTTATATATTGTTATTTATTTTATAACAATTGTTTCCATGTGTAAGATCCCATGGACAATGTACGTCGCCCATACTATACGTTGTTGTTGTTTTGCGGACAAACATGTATATGATTAGCTTACGTAGAGGATGAGATCAAATAGAGATGTTGAGGTTCGAGGATGTTCCGATGAGACTTGTTGAGGATTTAGTAGAGACAGATATAACGTTATTCGAGATTTATGTATTTCGGAGATTTAGTATTTATTTGCTTTTGATAATTGTACCGATTTAGATTTGCCTAGACATTTATATTAATGATGATGATTATTTTATTGAGGATTTTTATTTGTGACTACCGCTGACTTCAATTTGCGTCACCTTGATGACGTATAACTGCATCGTTTTGGATGCCTTGTATTTTCGTTAGCGAAATACAGCAGGTGAGTCGTTTCGAGTACTAAAGCTCAGGACGGGTCGCTACATATTTAACGTCAACCCTTTCATCTACATCAACTACAAGAAGGCCTCAGTTTTTCTTTTGTTTTCTTCATATTTCCTTGACAAACTCTACCAAATAGCTCCCCCGTTGAGAGATATTATCCCTCATGGTCTCAAAAAGAAATAAAGCATCTTTTTGTTTCTTCATATTTCCTCAACAAACTCTACCAAATAGCTCGGCCAAAGATACTTTATTTCTTTTTGAGACCATGGGGGATAATATCTCTCAAGATAAGCATTGACAAGTAGTTTGTAAGTTCAAACTAAGTTTCACTGTAAAGTTGCAAGCTCTGAATTAATGTAGAAGTAAGTATAAGAGTATACAATTTATTCACTATTATGCTTACAAGCTCTCAATCAATGTAAAATTGCGTGTATACAATTTCTTCACTAGTTATGCTTACAGAACAAGTGAAAGATTCGGACAGAGAGAGTTCTTCATTTCTGCTAGCATCTTGAATAGGGCTGATATTTTATTACTCGACACGTCAATCTGATATGAATCGAATATGTTTTGTAACGAATGGGTTTAGGTCAAAGTCAAATCGAATTCGACAAGCCCGTGGTCTGATTCCATTTGAATCTTCAGACCCAAAAAAGACCCACAAAATATCACATCAGTGACACCAACCTAAAAGCCTTGACTAATACCAAAATGACTGATGGATTTGAGTCCATCACATTGCCCAAAATGGCCCGTCAATCTAAAAAACGACATGAATTCGATTAATCAAATCTAAAAATAACCAACCAACCAGACACACCAACCCGAGAACCCAATATGTTAAACCACCAAGACCTTAAACCCAACTTGCTAAATTACCAAACTCAAAAGGCGGGTTAGATGTTTTAACCCCGCATGCCAATCTAACAGGTGAAGTTTGTGTTTGATTTTTGATCCCTTTCTTATTTAAAATGCCCCTACAATTTACTACCTAAATGCCTTTCTTCCTTCTTTTATTTCATTATACTTTCTCATTCTTTTCTCAATAGCTGTCAAAAGTGTCGGAGGTTCTGAGGCTAATGGGTCATGTGATGATGATGATGACGCATATGATGGTGAGAAGGGAAATTCAGCTTCAACAATAAGAGAAGAGCCTTAATCATCGAAGGAAGTAAAGTGGAGCATGCAAAGATCATGGAATAGAGGAGGACTAGTGGCTGGTGCAGTAAGTGGAAGTTGGTGCTGCAAAAGGGAATACGATAAAGAAGAAGTTAAGGCGGGAGCATTTTAATTAGTGAAAAAAGACTATTATGGCCTTTTAGTTGTTCGATGATTAATTAGATCAGGGTTATTCTTGTAAATTCACACCTGGCGGTTATTTTTAATATTCCCAGTCCTTTTTGTGCTCAGCTGTTCGACGTTTTGCATCATCTTCTTGAATAAGAATTTTGTTTGCCGACTTCCTTTGATTCTCTCTCTACTCTCTCTCTCTCTCTCTCTCTCTCTCTTTCAGTTGGTTATTCATTTGTAATTCCTCTTGTTCAATCCTTTGGATTTAATTCAAGTTGAATCTTGAATTTGTCATTACTGTTGGTTAGCCGGTTCTTCCCTGCAATTCATGAATTGGAATTGCAAAAATTGTGATTTGCAGTTTTCTTCATGGTATCAGAGCATTCGTGTTAATCACAAATGAATTTTGGCACATTCATGAATTCTGATACGCACTCACCTAGCACTTCAAACAGTTCTATTGTCATGGCAAACATAGATCCATCTGAGGATCCTCTGTACATACATCCAAGTGACAATCCCTCACTTGTTCTTGTATAACCTCTATTGGATGGAAATAACAATCACGGATGGAGTAGAACATTTAGGAGAGCCTTGGAGTCGAAGAACAAAATAGGCTTTATTACTGGAGCAGTTGTTAAGCATGCAGAAGGAAGTCGGAGATACACAACATGGAGCAAAGCAAATAATATGGTAGCATCGTGGATTGTAAACTCTGTCAATCCTTCAATTGGACAGAGTGTGATGTGGTTTGATAATGTGATTGGCATCTGGAATGACCTTGAGCACAGATACGGGAACGCTGATACGTTCAGACTATTTGATCTACGAGAGCAATTCTATGCCATAAAGCAAGGTGAGTCATCTATGACTGAATATTACACTAAGTTGAAGGTTGTATGGGAGGAACTTATGGTACTTAGATCAGAATCAAGTTGCACTTAT
Source organism: Eustoma russellianum (assembly GCA_036186865.1). Classification (NCBI taxonomy): domain Eukaryota; kingdom Viridiplantae; phylum Streptophyta; class Magnoliopsida; order Gentianales; family Gentianaceae; genus Eustoma; species Eustoma russellianum. Next base: position 18,557,010 of record AP025062.1, on the reverse strand, counting down.
AGTAGGTGTACTTGCAATGTGACTAGCCAGATTATTAAGTTTGTCCAGGATGACTATGTCATCAAGTTCATCAAAGGGTTTTATGATGAGTTTGAACATGTGAAGTCACAAGTTTTACTATATGTTCCTTTACCTGACCTTAAAACTACATTTTCCATGGCTGTGAAACTTGAACAAAAATTGAACTATTCGGGCACACAGAACCAATTTGTCAATAATCCTACTCTTGTCATGAATATTTACAATAGTAGTAGATATTGTAGTTATGTGCCTAGACCTGGAAGTCGTGGAGGAGCAGGTCAAGGATGGCACAAGCCTTATGGTAAAGGTTTTAGGAAGGATTCTGCAAGAAATGGGCAGGGAAATGCAAAGATACCGTTGTGCACATATTGTAATATGCCTGGACACACTGTTGATAGGTGTTACAAGAAGTATGGTTACCCTCCTAGGTACAAGCCAAGATATCAAGTTAATTGTGTTAGTAATGAAGGAATTGGTGAACTGGAGTTTGGGAGATTCGAAAAAAGTGAGTATGATGATGGTCACGTGAATGATGAAAACAGTGAGAATATTGTCGGTTCAGTGCCATAGGCAGGCCCCAACCTTACACATGATCAGTATACTCAGCTACTGAATATGTTACAGGATTATAAGGAGAAGTCTAGGAGCATTCAAGGGGAGACAGGAGGCATTATAAAGCACCATGCAGTGATGTCTGCTCAGTTCACCAAGGTTTCTAGTAAGGAGAAAGATAATGTGTTATGCAAATCTTCAACTATATGTGTTCTTGACTCAGGTGCCACTGACCATATTTGTTTTTCCCTTTCAGTATTTGATTCCTATCATCCAGTAACCTCCATGTCAGTAAAATTACTCAATATGCAATGTGCTACGGTTGCTCACATAGGCACTGTGAGAGTCAGTACACCCATCACACTTAATGATGTTTTACATATACCTTCCTTTACATTCAATTTGTTGTCATTATGTATATTTTCATTCAAATACATGTATTCTTTAGGATCATGTGACCAAGAAGAGGATTGGTTTAGCTAAAGTGAATCAAGGCCTCTATCGTTTTCCTTGACCATTAATGTTCAATCCTATTCAATATCCTCTTCCACTCCTGCCCTTTGGCATTCAAGAATTGGTAACCCTGCAGTCTCCAGGATGTTTGAAATACATAAGATTGACTCTCAAGTGACTGTGTCAGATGATGAGAGCACTTGTAGTGTATGCCCGTTGGGAAAACAAAGGAGGCTGCCTTTTCCAATTTCAACTTCTGTAACTCTTTTTTCTTTTGACCTTGTTCATATGGACATATAAGGTCCTGAAAAACACCCAACTTTGTATAATCAGAAATATTTTCTTACCATAGTAGATGATCATACTAGATTCTGTTGGATCTATCTACTAAAAGCAAAATCTGAAGTGAGAAATATCATTCAGAGTTTCTGTGCCTTTGTATCTGTGCAATTTGATAAATCTGTTAAGGCCATAAGGACTGATAATGGGTCTGAGTTCAAAATGGATTCATACTTTGTAGAAAAGGGCATCCAACATCAAACCAGTTGTATATATACCCCCTCCCCAACAAAATGGAATTGTTGAAAGAAAACATCAACACCTTCTGTCAGTTGCTAGAGCCCTGATGTTCCAATCCAGTATGCCTATTGTATACTGCAGCATGTTACATATCTAATCAACCTCACACCCTCTCCCATTCTTCACCATCACACTCCTTTTGACCTGCTTTATCAAAAATCTCCTACATACTCAAACCTCAGAATATTTGGGTGCCTGACTTATGCCACTAACATTCTCCCAAACAAAGACAAATTCAGTCCTAAAGCTAGAAGATGTGTTTTCTTGGGTCTTTGATATAATACAAAGGGGTATATTGTTCAAGACCTTAAAACATTGGATGTGTTCATAACCAGAGATGTTCAATTCGATCAACATGTTTTTCCCTTCAGCCAATGACACTCCATACATGATCACAACCATCTATTGCATTCGAACCAACCACAAACTGCACCTTCCCATGCTCCAAACAATATCTATTCATCTGCTTAGGGGGCAGCTTCTTACTCTTCATCTACATCTATACCTCAACATACAATTGACCCACTTGTATCTGTACCTCAACATACCATTGACCCACAGTCTAGTGATGATATTCATCTTCTATTACTTTATATGTACTTCTACCCAACAACCATTTAACTGATGGCTTTGAGTCTCCATCTCCATAAAAACATGCCAAACCACTCCACAACAACTCCAGTTATATTCCTAACAATCCCAGCAGTCATATTGCATCTGCACCCTCACATGGCATGCCCTTGCCTTCAGCAAACATTCCTATTACTTCCATCAACATACCTCTAAACATTTGTAGGCCTCAACATATCAGAAAACCACCATCATACCTGGAACAATATTACTGCAATCAAGCCTCACTGTCTTCAGATGTTCATTTCTCAAAACATCCAGAGCCTATAACAAAGACTCACACCATTCCTGATTCCTTAGACAAGCATTTCACTTTTGAACTTTTGGCACCTAAGTACAGAACTTATGCATTGAACATTAGCACACACACACATAACCTAATTCTTATGCAGAGGCATCTGGTGATCCTGAGTGGCAGCTGGCCATGGAGAGAGAGATAGCAGCTTTGGAGGGTAATAACAATTGGAAGCTGGTTCTATTTCCTCAAAACAAGAAACTCATTGGATGTAAATGAGTATATAAAATAAAACACAAAGCTGATGGGTCAGTGGAAAGATATAAAGCAAGGCTTGTGGTTAAGAGTTACACTCAACAATATGGAGTGGATTACCAAGACACATTCTCACCAGTAGCAAAGATGGCTACAGTCAGAATGTTGCTGGCAATGGTTGCAAGGTATGGGTGGCATGTTCATCAATTGGTGATGTAAACTATGTCTTTTTACATGGAGATCTTCATAAGGAGATATATATGACACCTCCAAAGGGAATCAGGTTACCACAGCCACAACTAGTTTGTAAGCTACAGATGTCTTTATATGGGCTAAAGCAGGTAAGCAGGGAATGAAAACTCCAAGTTAACTAAGCTTCTGGTTTCACAAGGATTCTTGCAGTCAAGAAATGATTACATCTTGTTTACCAAGAGAGCCAGAGAAAGTCTGCTCATATTGTTGGTGTATGTAGATGATGTGATTGCTGCCTATAAAGATATAGAAGCAATAGAGGATATCAAGGCCAGGCTGGATTCTGAGTTTCAGATTAAGAACCTGGGGAGCTTGAAATACTTCCTGGGTATAGAGGTTATCAGATCACACAAAGGACTGTGTATCAATCAAAGGAAGTATATAATGAAACTGTTAGAGGAGATGGGATTCCTGGGCTGTAAACCAGCAGTGAGTCCAATGGAAAGTCATGTGAAGCTGATGCATAATGACTAAGAGTTATTGGGGGACATCACACATTACAGGAAACTGGTTGGCAAATTGATTATTTGACAATTGCCAGACCAGACATATCGTACACAGTTCAACAATTAAGTCAGTTCCTTGATTGCTCTACATCAAATCATTTGAGGACTGGACACAGGCTCTTGAGGTATTTGAAAGGGACCATTGGGCAGGGACTGCTGTTTCCCAACACAGGAGATATGAGATGAAAAGGTTTTGTAGACTTTGATTGGGCTGGATGTCAGGAAACTATGAGATCAATTACTGGGTACTGTATGTTTCTCGGAGGAGCATTGGTTTCATGGAATGCTAAGAAACAAACTACGGTATCACGATCTTCTACAGAGGCTGAGTATAGAGCAATGGCACTTGCGGTTTGTGAGATACAATGGCTTCTATACTTAGCTAAGGATTTGGGGCTAGGTGAGCAAGAACCAGTGGAGATGTTTTGTGATAGCAAAAGTGCACTGCATATTGCTGAGAATCCGATGTTCCATGAACGAACAAAACATACTAAAATCGACTGCCATATGGTAAGAGACAAAATTTTGAATGGAACAATCAAGTTAATGCCTATTCAAACTCAGTTGCAACTGGCTGATATTTTCACTAAGGCTCAGGACAGTAAGAGGATCACCCAGCTATTGCAGATGCTAGGGGGATGTAATATATCTGGCAAGTCAAACTTAAGGGGGGGTTGTCAAAAGTGTAGGAGGTTCTGAGGCTAACGGGCCATGTGATGACGATGATGACACAAATGATATTGAGAAGGGAAATTCAGCTTCACCAATGAGAGAAGAGCCTTAATCATCGAAGGAAGTAAAGTGGAGCATGTAAAGATCATGGAATAGAGGATTGGTGGATGGTGCAGTAAGTGGAAGTTAGTGCTGCAAGAGGGAATACGCTGAAGATGAAGAAGTTAAGGCGGGAGCATTTTAAATAGTGCAAAAAGACTATTATGCCATTTTAGTTGGTAGATGAATTGTTCGTAGCCATGAATGTTCCGAAATTCATTAACCACGCGCTGATACCATGTGAATTTTAACGACTAAACAATTGCAATTCACCAATTGCAGCAACAGGATCAAGAAACCAAAGAAATCAAACAAATACACTAAGAATTGAAGAAAGAGAAGAACAATCAAGGAGAGGAAAAATCGAAACAACAATGGAGAGCTTTCTGATTGAGAGGTAAGCGTCAAAAATGATACACCAAAATTGCAACATCTCTCAGCTGCATTCTGTTTTTATTTAGGAAGAAAGCACGTGAAATTACAAAAAAGTCCCTACTTAACTGTTGTCTCATATGCATCCAACAGGGGCAAAAGCGTCATTTCACCGTCTTTTTAAAATCCCCGCGCTTCCTCTTCGTTCTCCTGCAGCACAGTTGCTGCAACCGTTGTTTGCAGCTGCACCCTTCGTTGGCAGCCTACTCATCACCATGATCACGTGCCCATTCAGCAAAACGGCAACTCTTCTGCCAATCTAAACCGCTTATTTCATGATTCCTCAACTCCTCAACTCAATCTAGCCTCTTCCAACTTACTAACTTCAACAATATTTTCGAGCAGCGCAAATATGTTTAGCTACCAATTGTTTTGCTATGGACTCGAGTGTTCATCCTGAATCTTTTAGTTCATGAATAGAAGCTCAGAGGATTTCGCCTCAAGAGCTTATAGACGTCTTGGCCTTGCACTAAACGTTCGACACAGGACCAGAATGTTTCCACTGAATGTTTCCAATTGAACTCATGATGTGAGACAGAAGAGAAAAAAAGACCTTATTGTTTCCTAGTATTTTAATCATTGGTGAAAGAGAATTCCCCATTTATTATTATTCTTTCTGAGAAATCAAACTGAATGTATCATTGTTCCTCGCTATAGTTTGGGCATTTCCCAAATATGTTTAATGGTTGGCATGCCACTCTTGACTAGCTATAGGAATCTGCCAATAGCCTAGTTCTAAAATTTACACGTTTTTTGGGAAATTAAAAAAAATTTGTAAATGAAAACAGAAAGGGAAAATTGTCAAATCTAAATGTCATACATCGTTCATGATGATCATAATTGGACACAAACTAAGAAAGTTTAGACCAAAATATAAAATCAGATAATTAAACGCTCAAGCGGTCATATTTATTGCATAAGAAACCACACAACCTTTGCTCTTCATCATATTCCAGCACAACTTGGCTTATTTTTTCTGAACAAAGAAAAGCAAACTCACAAAAAGACATACTCCTCCTACGTTGGAGTTAGAACATAATGATTAAAATGAAAATCCTGAGGTTCACATCCTTCTTCCCTTGAAGGATACATACACATTGGTCGATTTCAGCCTTAAACACATTTGTTTTCTACGTTACACATGCAAATGTCTTCATGAACATAGCATTGATCGTGGTTTTCACAAGTTATGGTAGGGCAACTTTGTAGCTTCCTAGCAAAAGTTGTAGACACCACGATTGCACTTGCAAATCCGGCGGAAGTTGGTTCTTCAATAACTTTGGTGAGAACTGCAAAAATGTTACAACCCAATAAGAAATAAAATAGAAAATTAATAATAATAATAATAATAATAATAATAATAATAATAATAATAATAATAATAATAATAATAATAATATATTAAATTCCATAACCCCCACTTCCTCATTTGCCTCTCATAACCTCCAACCCCATTAAACCCCATTACTTCTCCTCAATTATTCCCCACTAATTAAATAAGGACTAATACTTACTTTTCCATCCCTAATTTCCCCCCACTGCTTCGGCAGTAGCACCAGACAAAAAAAAAAGAGAGAGCAAACAGTGAGGAAGGAAGGCTGCGGCAGAGAGGGAGAGCATGGGGAAGGAAAGAGAAAAAGAGAGGGAGAAAGAGGGAAGAGAAGAAAGAGAAGCTAGACAACCCACACCAAATTCAGCCACTGCGTATAGAGAATTCTTCGACTAAGAGGTAGGTTACCCTCCCCTCTGTCGGATTGCTTTGGATTCCCTCGCATTCTGTTTTGGGAATTATTTGAATTTTACGGTATGTTTATCCGTTTTGGGAATTATTTGATTTTCACTGTATTTTTATCTTTATAAGTTCTTATGAATTCTTTGTGTTTTGGTATGGAAATTGCATGAATAGCCTTAGATATAGATCACATAGCACGGAAATAGGATGGAATGGGTTCGGGTCCCCTGAGCGGCGCGTGCAGTTCACTCACTGATATTATCAGCTGCGTTAAACGGAGTCCAGTGGAATTGGTTTGGCGTAAGTCGGAGTTTAAACGAAAAAGATATAAATTTTTAAAGGAAATTAGAATTTTAAATAAAATAAAGGAAAAAAAAATATCGCACAACGCAGACCAGCAGGAATATAAAAAAAAAGAAAAGAAAGAAAATTAGGTAGGCATGAGTTCCTATCATTAAATTAAAAAAAAATAAAATAGTATAATTTAATCAGTAAACAAAATAAAATAGAATGAAAAGAAAAAGAGATAAGTAGGTACAATATTAAATAAAAAATATGTGGGGATGCTGTGAGTAGGCGGCAGAAAATTATAATAATAATAATAATAATAATAATAATAATAATAATAATAATAATAACAACAATAATAAAATAAGAAATAATAATAATAATAAAATAAGAAATAATTCCAAAAGTTTATTGTAAGTTCAGTAAATAAAAAAAAGAAAAAGGAAAAAAAACTAGGTTACGTTACTGGGCAGAGGTTAAGAAAAAGGGGGAAAAAATGAACATATATAATAATAATAATAAAACGAAATGAAATAAACAACATACATAAATTTGTAATTAACTAAACAAATAATGTTTTAGCACTAAGAGAAATTTAGAAACCCATTAATAAATTAAATTAAAGAAATAAAACAGTAGGGGAAGATAACAATATTTTAATAAAAGTTTAAAGTGTGTGAAAGCCTAGGAAAAATAAAATAAAGTGTAGAAACCTAAAATAAAGTCTAGAAAGATAAAATAACGGTAGAAGATAAAATAAAGTAATGAACCCCACGCAACATAGGGTAACTACGCAATATAGGTAATACGCAACATAGAACGGAGCATGCAACATAGGACAAACGGAAGCGTGCAAGTGTGACGCATTCATGGCACGAGCATTGCATTTGGCCTATGAGCCGTGTGGCCTGACGAGGCGTGTGATGGGTGTTGGTAATAATGGTTACCTTCATCCGATAGGACCCGGGACATGCATAGCATAACATGGAAAAGAATGAGCATAGCGTGTGATATTAAATGACTGCGTGTGACATGGAAATAGAAGTGCATGCATCATGAACTTGCGCATTGCATTTATTATTGTTGTGTTTATTTGTCTTGTTATTAAGTTGTTTCAGCGTTACGTTTTGGGATACGGATCGGGTCGGGTATGTGTTATTTCCTTATTTATGCTTTATTTGCCTTATTATTTAATTGTTTATGCTTTATTGCTTTATTTATCTGCTCCATGCTTTATGTGCTCTATGTGTTACCCGACTCAGTATGTGACAGTCCCTTTTCGGGAGAGACGGGTAACCTACGAGTGACTCCCATCACTCACCCCCCCACCACCCCTCCACAGGTGAGCAGGATTGAGAGTATACATGTTTAGCAGGATGGGACAGATTCCGTGAGCTAGGACGAGTGAGCAGGACTCGAGAAGGGAGCTAGTTTCTGGGGATAATCAGATAGACCTCCACTTAGGTTTATTATTTGATTTAGTATTTCGTACTTGACTTAGCGGGTTTCGTCAACCCTTGTACTTAATTTCTACACTGATGGATTTATTTTAATTGAGTTATTTATTTTTATTATCGTTTCCGCGAAAAATTTCTACGTCAGTCCTGACGTGCAAAGAAGTTTGAACGACGCTTTGTAGTCCTCTTAGTAGGATACGGCGGGTGCACTGTTTCCGATGCTAGGGCTCGGGAGCGGGGCGCTACAGGTGGTATCAGAGCCGAGGCTCCAGATCCGCCTCGGAAACGCAGGATTAACTAGATCACTTAGACTTAAGCTATGATATTTTCCTAAATTGACGATTTTACCCTTAAGCAACAAAATAGGGTTAAGTGATGATCTTAGACTTAAGTTGTGATCGGGTTAAGGGGAACTTAAGCGTTCTTTCGTTTGCTTTAGTTATTTGCGTTTTATCCCTGAACCTCTACATGCAACCCCCTAAGTTGTTGGAAATTCCAAAAATACCCCTAACTTAGCATGTACTTAAATAGATATATTTTGGATTGTTCTAAATTCCAGTAAAATGTCGACAAGACGTGAACAAGCTGGTAATAAAGGAAATGGTGGTGAGAACCACCATAATCAGGGGATCATCTCCAAGT
>AP025062.1:18483391-18548195 GCA_036186865.1 Eustoma russellianum | reverse complement strand
AGGAAATGGTGGTGAGAACCACCATAATCAGGGGATCATCTCCAAGTACTTAAAAATGACATAGTCACCATGACCAACACCTTAGCACAGTAGCATCAGCTGCTAAACTAGCAGGCACCGCCTCCACCACCACCGCACTCAGTATAAGGATACGCGGATAAATGGTAGCACAACACAGTTGACACCACCAATCAATTGGATTTAATTTCGGAATGAGTCCAAGAGGTATTACGCACCGAGAGTACGAACTTTAAAGAACGATCCCAGATCCATGGCGGAAGTGTAGATTTAGGCCATGATATTAGAAGTTAAGTTAGACATAAGTGATGATTGGAACATAAGCGAAGATCATGAACGTAGGTACTAATCTCAATTATAGTTGATGATCCTGAACATAAGTTACAATCCTAAACATAAATAACGATTCCAATTAAGAGTTGACTTTAGTCATAAGTACTGAAGGTAGTCATTAGCGTTGATTATACACTGAATATGATTTTAGAAATAAGATATGATCTTAGACTTAAGTGATGACTATACTAAGAACAATCCTAAAGGTAAGAGATGACCTTAGACTTAAGAAGACGATCAATTACAAAACATGTACACCTAGATTATCACATACAATTCTACCTTATCTAAGTTGATCATAACTCTTTAAGTCGTAATCTTAGTAATCCTAGTCTAATACTAGATAATTAAATTGAATGAATTACAATGTTAGCCAAAATACCCTACTGCGACCGTTAGTGATATATTAATAGGTCATGCGATTTTGGGCTGCTCCAACATAAAAGCAGCATGGGACTCGGTACCATTAGAGTAAAGTAAAACCGGCCCATATCCTTACTTAGATGGTAGCATCAGAGCAGCAGACTTAGGTCTCAATTGAGATAATAGCTACTAAGAAATGAATTATTATATTACGGTAGATACTAAGAGAAGATTTATATAGAAATGATAGAAACTAAGTAACGATTCATAAGCATTTTAATGAGTAGCGCTTAGTAAGAGCATCATACAAAGGAATTTATAGTCTAGGGTTAATATGTTGAAATTTAGAGTTATTAAGTAGGACAACGACAATAGTCTCATTAGAGATATTGATCGGTTGCAAAGAGCGTGATCGGCTATAACAAGTACATGGAAATGATGAACCCTTACAAACTTTTATAGTTAAGTGTTGATTTATAGGAACATCAAATTACTTGGCTTGAATTGAAATAGAGCGGACATGACCAAGTAGTGGCTGCTTTTCATATGAAGTAGAATAAGATTAGTGGTTCAAATAACTATATAACGAGATACAGTGGATTAATGTGGCGCACGAAAGCATGGCGAATTAGAACATCTTAAGTCAATCAATAATTAGTGCGCCGTACTAGGATTGGACCAATTAAAGCTAAAGATTTGATCATGAGTAGACAAATGTTAGATTTATAAGAAACTGTACGCAGGAGACCTTATCCGAGAAAGGAATTGATCTATAGGATTATACGAAATATTGGACTGATGTATTTTTCTAACAGATAAATATTGTATATCAGCACGTACACCAATGTGTAACTAAATTCTAATAAAGACTTTAAAGATTTTTGTCTTCGGAAATACCTTATCGAGTCTCATTTTTCTTTTTGTATTCTGTTAAACTTTACGATGCTATTTTTTTTCTCTGTATATGTATATCAACATAAAAAAAATTTCAATTCTTTTAAAGACCTTAAAAAGAGGAAAACTTTTAAACTACTGATGTTCTTCAAAAAAAAAACGACATGTTCCTTACATAAGATTTCAAATTTTCATTTTTGTTACATCTATTTTAATCAAAATTAATTTACGACTATTGATATCGCAAGCAGTTTATCTGCTATAGTGTTTACGAAGTTACTTATCAACTTGCGATAAACTTACTTATCTTTTTATGAAGCCAAAAAGTAGCTTTCAAAATGTATATTTATTTAGAAAACGAATGGTATCATACTCAATCGTTTTATAAAACCTTACCTATTAAGTTTTCAACGGTTTTAATATAATCTTACCGAAATACTCTACGAACAAATTGTAACGTTATTTTTATGAGAGGTCCTTTGAAACACTGCTTTGTGAAAACACGTATATTATTTTGGTTATTGTTTAAAAAAATAGGAATGGTATTATTTAAAACAACGAAAGCTATATTTCAAATTATAGCCACATAAGTTACGATTTTATAAAAAAAAATTTGTCCATACACATATTTCGTATATTAGGCTAATGATATTTTCAAAAAGTAAGGGCATGATCATAGAATTAGTTCGTAAGTCTATAAGAATTGATTTCGAGGACTTGCTCTTGTGTAACAAGTACCATGTGGGCGTACATTAAGGATATTAGCTTGATTAATTATCTAAGGGGATGAATCACATATAATGAGTTTAAGAACCCGAAATTGTAGATTGCGATAATTGAATGACACACGTCAAGTGTTATAAATAAAAGTATGTACATACTAATTATAGAGAATTAAGTTAAGGATTGAGCCCTATAAGACTAGATCAATTGTGAGATGCTAGCGATGACTAATTGAATCATACTAGAGTAAGATGTATTCCGAAAATACATACGATTCCAGAGATGAATTTTGTGAATAAGGCGTTAAGTCACATATTGTAGAACACCTAAGAACTGATTTACAAGGGTTGCTTAAGACTGTAGACTTAAGTAAATTATAGACCAAAGATTGTGTTGTAGAACCCTTAGTATGATTACAATACCCTTAAGGTTGATTTGATAATCATAGATGGATTATGAACAGATCTTAATAAGCAAAAGGACAATGGATCGAAATTACCTTGTTGGTGTACAAGGAATGATTTTGAGGCCTTAGCATGTGATAAAGAAGTGAAGTGGTTAGCATGTTGGAAAACGCAAGGAATGTTTAAGCTTGATCATTATCTAGGTGAATGGATCAAGTAGAACTAAATTAAGTGTTGACTATGTAATATGCAAGTTTCGAGGACGAAACTTTTTGTAAGGGGGGAAGTATGTTACAACCCAATAAGAAATAAAATAGAAAATTAATAATAATAATAATAATATATTAAATTCCATAACCCCCACTTCCTCATTTGCCTCTCATAACCTCCAACCCCATTAAACCCCATTACTTCTCCTCAATTATTCCCCACTAATTAAATAAGGACTAATACTTACTTTTCCATCCCTAATTTCCCCCCACTGCTTCGGCAGTAGCACCAGACAAAAAAAAAGAGAGAGCAAACAGTGAGGAAGGAAGGCTGCGGCAGAGAGGGAGAACATGGGGAAGGAAAGAGAAAAAGAGAGGGAGAAAGAGGGAAGAGAAGAAAGAGAAGCTAGACAACCCACACCAAATTCAGCCACTGCGTATAGAGAATTCTTCGACTAAGAGGTAGGTTACCCTCCCCTCTGTCGGATTGCTTTGGATTCCCTCGCATTCTGTTTTGGGAATTATTTGATTTTTACGGTATGTTTATCCGTTTTGGGAATTATTTGATTTTCACTGTATTTTTATCTTTATAAGTTCTTATGAATTCTTTGTGTTTTGGTATGGAAATTGCATGAATAGCCTTAGATATAGATCACATAGCACGGAAATAGGTTGGAATGGGTTCGGGTCCCCTGAGCGGCGCGTGTAGTTCACTCACTGATATTATCAGCTGCGTTAAAAAGAGTGCGTTAAACGGAGTCCAGTGGAATTGGTTTGGCGTAAGTCGGAGTTTAAACGAAAAAGATATAAATTTTTAAAGGAAATTAGAATTTTAAATAAAATAAAGGAAAAAAAAATATCGCACAACGCAGACCAGCAGGAATATAAAAAAAAGAAAAGAAAGAAAATTAGGTAGGCATGAGTTCCTATCATTAAATTAAAAAAAAAATAAAATAGTATAATTTAATCAGTAAACAAAATAAAATAGAATGAAAAGAAAAAGAGATAAGTAGGTACAATATTAAATAAAAAATATGTGGGGATGCTGTGAGTAGGCGGCAGAAACTTATAATAATAATAATAATAATAATAATAACAATAATAAAATAAGAAATAATAATAATAATAAAATAAGAAATAATTCCAAAAGTTTATTGTAAGTTCAGTAAATAAAAAAAAGAAAAAGGAAAAAAAATAGGTTACGTTACTGGGCAGAGGTTAAGAAAAAGGGGAAAAAAAAGAACATATATAATAATAATAATAAAACGAAATGAAATAAACAACATACATAAATTTGTAATTAACTAAACAAATAATGTTTTAGCACTAAGAGAAATTTAGAAACCCATTAATAAATTAAATTAAAGAAATAAAACAGTAGGGGAAGATAACAATATTTTAATAAAAGTTTAAAGTATGTGAAAGCCTAGGAAAAATAAAATAAAGTGTAGAAACCTAAAATAAAGTCTAGAAAGATAAAATAACGGTAGAAGATAAAATAAAGTAATGAACCCCACGCAACATAGGGTAACTACGCAATATAGGTAATACGCAACATAGAACGGATCATGCAACATAGGACAAACGGAAGCGTGCAAGTGTGACGCATTCATGGCACGAGCATTGCATTTGGCCTATGAGCCGTGTGGCCTGACGAGGCGTGTGATGGGTGTTGGTAATAATGGTTACCTTCATCCGATAGGACCCGGGACATGCATAGCATAACATGGAAAAGAATGAGCATAGCGTGTGATATTAAATGACTGCGTGTGACATGGAAATAGAAGTGCATGCATCATGAACTTGCGCATTGCATTTATTATTGTTGTGTTTATTTGTCTTGTTATTAAGTTGTTTCAGCGTTACGTTTTGGGATACGGATCGGGTCGGGTATGTGTTATTTCCTTATTTATGCTTTATTTGCCTTATTATTTAATTATTTATGCTTTATTGCTTTATTTATCTGCTCCATGCTTTATGTGCTCTATGTGTTACCCGACTCAGTATGTGACAGTCCCTTTTCGGGAGAGACGGGTAACCTACGAGTGACTCCCATCACTCACCCCCACCACCCCTCCACAGGTGAGCATGATTGAGAGTATACATGTTTAGCAGGATGGGACAGATTCCGTGAGCTAGGACGAGTGAGCTGGACTCGAGAAGGGAGCTAGTTTCTGGGGATAATCAGATAGACCTCCACTTAGGTTTATTATTTGATTTAGTATTTCGTACTTGACTTAGCGGGTTTCGTCAACCCTTGTACTTAATTTCTACACTGATGGATTTATTTTAATTGAGTTATTTATTTTTATTATCGTTTTCGCGAAAAATTTCTACGTCAGTCCTGACGTGCAAAGAAGTTTGAACGACGCTTTGTAGTCCTCTTAGTAGGGTACGGCGGGTACACTGTTTCCGATGCTAGGGCTCGGGAGCGGGGCGCTACAAAAATACAGCGGTTTTACATACTCCAATTCTTATTAACTGTAAATACGTAAATAATAAGTCATGGATAACAAAAAAAACCAACGAAAACAAACTGCCTACGGAATTATTTGATTCCGAGTTTCCCTGCATGTAATAATTTAGCAAATTGTCGTGGAAGTGTAAGTGTTTTCTATTTGTTAATTTTTGTATAACTCTTTTGTAATGTTTAATAAAAGGACGAGAATAATATTTCTTTCAAGAGACATAACAACAACAATATTACTCAATTACCTTAGATGTTCCTGTTTATGGCGAGGTATGGAGGGTCGGATGTGCGTAACTATTAAAAATACACAGAGTTTGTTTTCTGATGACCTATAATAATGCGTCAAGCTATTTGAAGAAACACAAGATGAACTCAACTACACGGGCATGCAAGAGGTGTTGGGGAATGCAAGTTTACATCAACAAATCCGCAACAAATTAAATCGAGTAAAACCTGACGAAAGAAAGGTGAAAATACTGCTGAGGAAGGCTGTTTAGGGTTCGTGTATTTACCAGATATGCTGATTAGAAGCCAAATGATCTTGTAAGTAAATGGAGACATCCTTTGAGCCTTTGAGATTTGAAAAGGTTGCAGCCACAATTTGTTACTGTTTGTATGCTTGCCCTTGTGTCATTTTATAGTCTAAAATTGGCTTATGTTTAGTGTGACATCACATGCAATGCAAAAATGAAGATTGCCAATGATATTTGTCAATCATATTATTCGTCCTTTTAGTTTGGCTAGTAATAAGGAGGCAACAAAAAGAGATTATACCTTTATCATATTTTCATAATGTTGAATATATAATTTATTTATCTTTTTCAGTTAGTCCGGAGTAAAGATAGAACCCTGTAAAAGCAATATTTTGGCAAACAGAAAATCTGTTTTTTCTTGTATTCCATTGTGAATTTATAGTACAAAATGAACTCTTAACGCTAAACATTACCTAAATGGTTATGCTAATTAAATCCGCCCAATTACGGTAAGGATATGTACAAAATAAATCAAATATGTGATAAAGATATATACGAAATCAAATCAAACACAATCAGATAACTCTATCTCATTCCTTTTGCAATTTCTGGGATAGCGTTCGCCGATCTGACCTTCCCTGCCAACTCCAGCTCGACAGCCTTGCCCAGTCCAGCTCGGCAGGTAAGTCTGCCAGAGAAGATTTACTTTACATCGAGTGCAAGTCAGCTCATCAGGTCAGTGCAGCACGGCCATGTCAGTTCTGTTCGGCCTAGCTCGGCCATGTCAGTCCATCTCGGCCTTAACAAACCCATTTATCTATTACTTAAAACAGTTCCTTGGTTGCCTGATTGAAAAAGGAAAAAAAAATACTATGTTTTTTCCAGTTAGGTACTTCAAAAGTCAAACAAGTTTATTCTCAATACATTACTAGCCATAATGTAAGTGTGCTCAAAATAGATAAAAAAAATTTCAACTGTTAGCTACAAATTACATCTATAAATGAAACCGAAAGAGTGCATTTCATAGAAGTTTTGGCTCTTATTTTGAACGCCTTTCGTTATTACAAAAGATTGCCACTATAATTTGATTCATTTTCTTATGTTTGTCATTTTCGTAATTTTTAGTCTTGAATTGGATATACCGCATGTTAATAACTGACAAAAGGAAGTTTATGAAAGAAATCTGTCGCGAATATTATTCAATAATAAATTGATAATGGAGTGATTATATTCGGAAGAAGCTGCTTTTGTTAATAACTCACGAATTTTCTTTAATAAGTTGATGGATTGTTTCGAAATTGTGGGCCGAAAAAAAATTGTCCCTTTCCTTTGAGGCATAACACAATAGGGTTTGAAGGCCTAACATGCCCGACCTCTGCAGATCTTTTAGTATCAGATTATATTCAGTCTTATTGAATAATTAAAATAGAGACCAAACTTACTTGAATATGTCAAAAGAAAAAGTTAAATAAGTGGATAGGGTACTGTTTGCTCTCGTGTTATAATCCGACTTCTCGTGCATTCCGCTTGTCATTTTCACTGTCGTCTAAGAAAAAACGGGATGATTGATTTACATTTAAATATTGTTATGAAAAGGATGACAGTATTCAAGGATGTCTCTAGAAATAAGAGGGGCGAGCCGAGGTACCATACCGAAATAAGGATCAAACAAAGAAAAAGAGTGTCAAGCTGAGTGCTAAGCTGAGGTGAGGACAGAAGTAAATGAGTGTCGAGCTGAGGTGCCTAGCTGGAGTGAAGACAGAAGTAAACGAGTGCCGAGCCGAGGTGGCAAGCCGAGGTGAGGACAGAAGTAAAGTGTTCGAGCTAAGGAGATGAAGTGCCGAACTAAATATGCAGTGCTAATGTGAAAGGATGCAATGCCGAGGTGATGTGATAAAACGCCAAGGTGAAGAAGTAAGAGTCGAGATGATGTAGCGCCAAGCCAAAATAAGAAGTGCCGAGGTGAGCTAAAATGAGTAGTGTCGAGGCGATTAAGTGGTTGAGCTGAAGGAAAGAATGTCAAGCTGAGGTGACGAATTGCAGCCACTAAATATATGAACAACAATGATGGGATGCCGAGCTGAGGAGACGAGGTGAAGGCAAATGAATGGACAAACGTATATACCAAGGTGTGCTGAGCACAGTAACAACAGAGCAGAACAAGGATATTGATAGCGGCAACAAAGGAACAACACTGCCGAGCCTAAACAACTTAGAAAAATACAAGAATCTCGAAGGCAGTACTGAGTAGATGAAAAGAAAAATGACACAACCCAGAAAATGCAGGAAAAAGAGACATGTATTTATAGAATACACTATACATTTACATTTCATGCATCCACTAGCTCAGTGGATTAGAGAAACTAACAATTGTAAATAGAATATAGCTGTTAGAGAGCCATTGGTGGCTTGAGGTTTCTTACCTCCTCTAAGCCTTACAAAAGGCAAACCCATGTACATTTAAATATGAGGAATTCTTAATAATCTTTTTACAGTTTGCCTCCAACTTACACTCTCCTATTTTGCAATATATGCTTCCTAAAATGTTTTAAACACACGCTTCCGTATTGTATACTCTACGCATCTGAATTCCAACATGGTATTAGAGCCATGTGCTCAAAAAAGAAGTTGTGAAGAGAATATGGATGTTCCGCACTTTTATTTGAAAACTTTTTTCTAGAAAACTAACATGGCCAATCTTTCAGTTGTTTAAAATCTTTCAAAATTCTCCACTCTTCAACTTCACATCATTTTTCAAATCCTTTTCATTGGGCTTTGAAGAGCCTTTGCTTTTGGCAGAAATCTTCATCTACACACGTTTATTTCTAAATCTTTTCTAATAGGTTGTGAAGGGCCTTAGCATTTGTGCTGAAACCTTCAACTTCACACAACTTTTAAAACTTTTTTTTTCAATCAGGCTGAGAAGAGCCTTAGCAGCTGAGCTGAAACCTTGTCTAAAGGTCATCAAGAACCTTAGAAATGGCTGACATCTTTATGGGTCATGAAGAACCTTAGCTATAAAGCTAAAATCTTTTTCAATTGGTTTTGAAGAACCTCAGCCACCGAGTTGAAATCTCGGAAGACTTAGGACTTAGTTCTTGCAAATTCTTGTTTCTTTCTTTGATTGCTGCACTGCAGCTTTTAAACGAGAAAAAAACAACAATTGATTTTTCTGTTACTTGGTAGGAACGTGTTCAAGTTTCTCTGGCAACACATCCTTTGGATGATTTCTTCTCAGGACTGTGCAAATATTTTCTCTAACATGTTTGTAAATATTTTCTAACTCTGCTTCATTGGCTTTGAAGAGCATTGGCAAAAGTCTGAAATCTTCATCTTGAAAAGGCTTGGCAAGCCTTGGTGTAAGTCTAAAATCTTCGTCTTCAATAGGCTTTGAACAGCCTTGACACAAGTTCAAATCTTCTTCTTGAACATGCTTGAAGAGCCTTGGTATGATAACCAAAATCTTCCATTTGAATAGTCAATGAGAGCCTTGGCTAAAATGTTGAAATCTTACAAAGGTCACAATACTTTAAGATCAATCAACTTGTTACTGGTCCAGAAACAAGCTTGATTTTTCAGTTCTTCAAATATAGGACTAAGTGCCATTTTTTTTCCAAAACTCCGTACATATTTCTTCTCGATGTAGGCCAAAAAGCCATGTCTTCAAAACTTTGTATATAAAGTTTATTGATGACGATTGAAGTGTCATTTCTTCAAGAATATTCATAAATGGATGTCGCCCGAAGTTCCACTCTCAACTAAATCTTCAAAGGCCATAGAGTCGAGATCGTATTTCAACAATGGACAAGAATCTCCCTGAGCTATTTTAAAGCCATAAATCCCTCTGAGCCATTTTCATTAGTCCAGAAGAGCATTGGTTGCAGAACTGAAATCTTCCTGTTAGGCCATTCATAGAACCTTGGCTATGGAGCCTAAGTCTATTTCTTCAATAGGCCATCTATAGAGTCTTTGCCATAGTGCAGAAATCTATCTCTTGACTTGGCTTGAAGAGCCATGACTATGATGTCAGAATCTTCTTGAATTATTTTAAATGCCACTAAAGGCTTCATTGTTTGAATTCATATTGCTCAAATATACATAATTGATCAAAGAATCTTACAAAAATATACAAAATCCTTTTTTAAATACTCCATTGAATCTTCAAAAAACATTTCTTGGTATTGCTTAGCTGAGTAGTATCTCAGCCCCATTTTCGTTTTCTATCTTATGAAAATGTGAATGTGAAAAGAAAGAAGATAAGTACAAAAGGAGAGAAGAAAAGTGATGTGATTGCCCAAATAGGATTGACGTATCTTGTCATAGTACAATTGACATGTCTCCAGCTTGCACACTTGGCAACTTAACATTTAAATACTATATATACACATATAAATTATACATATATAGATATACATATACATATATATACATACATATATATATAATACGCTTTGAATAATTTCAGAAACATATGCCGATACAAGAAACGCCAAACAAAACAGACGTCGAGCTCAGCTCAGCTCAACTAAAGGTAAGTGCTGACCAAGCTGAGCTAAAGGCAGGCATATACAGATTTCAGCTGACAACCAATGAAATCAGGTATATTTGATTAATGACTTGGGAAGGTAAAATCGTTCTCGAATATCTGTGATTCTGTCTATATTTTTAAATATATGCTAAAAATTATACTTTGTCATGATGGACTATCTACTGCCGAGCTGTGCATCAGTTTAGAAATAACCATGCATTTAAACATCTATAGTCCAACTCATTTATGAATTAAAATTGCTTTTTCAATATGAGCTAGGATATGCTAAGTACCATAATCACAGAGACTTTATGATATATATGTACTTCGTAATAAATTAAGATCACCTAGTGACCAACAATAATCTGTGCTGACCTGATCTGAAACTTGGAGTGCACACAATATTCATACTTGATAAGATAAACTAAGAAACAGTCATGCCTACTAGTGTGAATTATGACTACAATTCCTTAAATAAAATTTTTTTTTATGCAAATATATTTGTTTTTGAATGTTGGACTTTCAATTGTGAAACTAGAACGCCTTATGAAGTCATTAAATGAAAAGATTTGCCTCTTACATCTAAGTACACACATTTTTTGACATTTGAATATTTGTTTTAAGCATAACAAATTGTAAGATTTATGAAAGATTAAGTACATTCATTTCAGATTTTATTCATGTCGAGACTGAAAAATTTGCATAATTCAAGATTTCATTCAAATTTAAAAAACTAGTTTTTAGCAGATCTCACTTTCTTTTCATTTCTAAATTCCAACTAAGATATAAAGCATACTGATGTATGCATGATACTAATGAATATTTCTAAGTGTTTTCCTAAGTTTTTCTTTAGGTACTCAATGAGAGCATCTTGGCGACCAAAATTAAAAGTACATCAAGGAGAAGCCGAAGAGAAGTCAATCTTGGTTATATTTATAAATACACCAAGCTTAAGGGGGAGTATTGGTAAAGTCTGCAGACATAATGTCAATATTGGTTGTATAAATACGCCAAGCTTGAGGGAGAGTATTGAAAGATGTCTGCAGAAATAAGAGTACCGAGTCAAGGTGTCATACCAAGGTGAGGATCAAACTGAGAAAAGGAGTGCCGAGCTGAGGTGCTAAGCTGAGATGAGAACAGAAGTAAAGGAGTGCCGAGCTGAGGTGCATAGCTGGAGTGAAGACAAAAGTAAACGAGTGCCAAGCCGAAATAGGGACAGAAGTAAAGTGTTCGAGCTAAGGAGATGAAATGTCGAACGAAAATATGCAGTGCTGTGGTGAAAGGATGCAAACCGAGGTAATGTTATAAAGCGCCCAGGTGAAGAAGCAAGGGTCGAGATGATGTAGTGCCAAGCCAAAATAAGAAGTGCTTAGATGAGCTAAAATGAGTAGTGTCGAGGTGATAAAATGGCCGAGCTAAAGGAAAGAATGCAAGCCAAGGTGATGAAGTGGGGCACTAAAGATATGAACAGGAATGATGGTATGCCGAGCTGAGGAGACGAGATAAAGGCAAAGGAATGGACAAACAAATGTATCAAGCTGTGCTGAGCATAACAACTGATAGCGGCAACAAAGCGACAACACTGCCGAGCTTAAACAACTTAGATAAATGCAATAATCTCGGAGGCAGTACTGAAGAGATGAAAAGAGCAATGACACAAACCAGAAAATACAAGAAAAAGAGACATGTATTTATACGAGTACACTGTTTTTTACATTTCATGCATCCACTAGCTCAGTGGATTAACGAAACAAACAATTGTAAATAGAATATAGCTGTTAAAGAGCCATTGGTGGCTTCAGATTTCTTACTACTTCCAAGCCTTATAAAAGACAAACACATGTACATTTAAATGTGAGGAAGTCTGAATAATATTTTTACAGTTCAGCCTCCAACTTATACTCTCCTATTTTGTAATACATCATCATCATCATCCGTACCCAGTATATCTCAACGACCGCAAAAGATATCGCTAGGGTCTGGGAAGGGTAAGTGGTAGACAAACAATACCTCTGTCCTAAAGCTTTAAACACACGTTTCTGTATTCTATAATCTACGTATCTGAATTCCAACAGACAGCACAATTGTCCCCGTCAGAATAATCAAATGACAAATGGGATTATTATCTAAAAGGAACTCAACAGAACTGACTGTCACGCTTCCATTTAGCCATAACCGATCATGCCTAGTAATAGTTAATTACCAAAAGACATACTGTTTTGTAGTCTGTCTCAAAATGTCGATCATGTTCTAACGATTAAATTAGCAAAAGACATATGGTCTTATAGTTTGTGTCAAACTGTCAATAAAAACATACAAATTAAAACTTAAATAAACAATCTTCATAAAACAACTCAACAGCAACGTCTCAATACATTAAATTTCCATAAACTCTCAAGGTACATCATACAATAAGAGCAAAGTAAATAGAACTTCCAGCATTATTCAACCCTGGTTACACTCGATAAAATAATCGGCAAAAATTTATGCATATAATAAGGTGAGCACCCAAAATATTAACCCTCTAATGCGTATTCATTATTCCTACTTCCTCTTTACCATATCCTAAACACATGGAATTACTTTCATGTAATTTCATACAACATTACTTTTCTTTCCTTTCTCGTCATGCCTTTGCTTCTTTTCCTTCATCATTTGTCTTTTCATACATTTCTTTACATTTAATCTTTTGGTCTTAACTTATCGTAAAAGAAACCTCATGATGCATGTTTGGAGCAAAAAATACTCGATGTTTTTCTATTATTTTAAAGTCTTTTTTTTTATTGATTCAAGATCCTTATAATCTTGAAGACGTGTACTTCCTTTTAGGGATGTGAGCTTCACCTTTTAAGTTACAGCGTGTGCGTCTCCATGAATGTTGAATGTTTAGAATACCTTTGGATCACATCTTTAACCTTTTCAGCCGACCTCAGCACAGCAACAGAGCCCAATACAGCATCGCATCTGAACAACAGATGCTCTAACTGTAGCGCCCCGACCCGGACAGCGGAATCCGAACCGGTACACCCGTCGTAGCTTACTGAGAAGACTACAAGACGTCTCATCTCTCGAATACACATCATCAATGACGTAAGAGAAATAAGTGCGGAAACGTATCATATCAATCAAAACCATCTAAGTAATACGTCGAAGTCAACGTTAATAACCAAATGTATATGGTCACAGCCATCTAAAACCTCAATGAATTAAGGAACAGAAATAACAAAACTATCCTGTCAATGCTCTCTACAAGGTCTAAACATCCCATTCAGCCCACTCGCCGTCGTCCTCAATGAAAATCATATCGTAACTGGGTTCATCTGCAAAATCAAAGGCAGTACCCTTAGCGAAAACGCTAGCAAGTAACCCGCTTATAAGACATACGGGATCAACACATGGCAAGACATGAGTAATATGTAATCCAAGGGACTTGAGGGGCACATGTCTTGTAAACTTTCAATGGTAGAATTGAATAACGTAGTAAAGCAAGTACAACAATTTGTTCCCATTTAACAATTCGTAGGCAATCAGGTACCACACACGTTCATACCACATTGACTCTCGTGATGCATGTCAAAAGATGCACTACACTACACATTCACATATGCATGAACGCTTTCTCTTTCAAAACAGTGCAATGCATGTCACAATGTCCGGTCTCGTAACTCGTAACCCTGTAACGCACCCCGGCTTATATTTCCATCCCGGTTAACGTTACAGGCTCGTAATGCTCTGTGATGCACCTCGGCTTATATTTCCATCCCGATTAACATCACAGACTCGTAAAACTCTACAATGCACCTCGGCTTAAATTTCCATCCCGATTAACATTGTAGAGGACTTTATACCCTGTAACGCACCCCGGCTTAAATTTCCATCCCGGTTAACGTTACAGTCTTTTGTGCCCTACAGTGCACCCCGGCTTAAATTTCCATCCCGGTTAACACTGCAGGTCACCTTCGCAAATCTGTGCCGAAGCACCTTTCTTTTCAAATCAATATGCTATGCACGTGCCATGATGCAAGACTCCTCATATCATTCTCATTTCTCATTCTCGTATGCAATTCACACTCATATAAGTCATTCATGTACACATGCACAAGTACAAACACACACGAGTTTCTGCTAACTTACACGTCATCTCCTAGGCTTCGACTATCGCGTCAACACTTGGTCATGATCCTAAGATCCAGAACCTAAGACAAATATCCCTTAACCATTCCTCGTTGAACTCTCAAACACCTCGTACCTTCATCTCCTAACTCGCCTAAGTCAATCCCGTTGACACTTGATTCGAGAACCCATCGAAGTCACCGACATTGGTTCACCATCCTAGGTCATGTTCCCAAGACTTATACTACCCTTAATCAGGTCTTAAGAAGTCTCTAAAGTCACCCGAAGACTCCCCGAACTTCCCTCTTTCTTCCTCTATTTTTCACAAAATTGACGGACTTCATCCCCTATACTTCGATCGATCGATGTCCAGCTGGGGACATCGATCCCTCCACTTCGATCGATCGATGTCCAACTGGGGACATCGATCTCTCAGCCTGTACCTACATCGATCGATCGATGTCCGTCTGGGGACATCGATCTCTCAGACCACCTACACATCGATCGATCGATGTCCTTCTGGGGACATCGATCTCTCAGTAACCTATACATCGATCGATCGATGTCCTTCTGGGGACATCGATCTCTGACATCGATCGATCGATGTCTACGTTTCCCCCAAATTCTCTCTGCGTTTCCTGCAGACCTTCAACCAAGTGGTCCCAACATACCCAAATCCATTCAAGCCTAAACCCTGCTATGGTCACATGCCTAGATTGCAGATTCAAACCCTACGCACCTCGCCAACTCATGATCCAAGCCTAAAACGCCATTACCCCAACTCTATCAAACCAAAAATCCCATCTTTTCCTCAAACCCTCTCACAAGCACGCATTCACGCCAAGGAGGGATGCAGGGGTAGGGATTTGCAGGATTTCACGCAATCAACAACATCAATAAACGCCTTTTCGCATACATTGGTCAAATCTTGAAACCAAAACACGTAAATCATATGCAAATAATCACAGAACGAATCTACTGCATGGTGATCCAATTGAATAGCAAAATAGGCCGTTTATCTTTCACAAATCGTAAGAACTTATAAGAAAGTTACTTGCCTTTGATTACTCGAGAACGGATTGAAGAACGGTTGAGAATCGGATTGGTTCCTGGTGGAAGTTTCTCTCTAGGGTTGAAGAGATTCAGAATCGCCTATGAAGAGAGTTGTGTTGTTTGTGAGAAAAAAAAAGAAAAACTGACGTTAGTCAGTTTTTATATGGTTGGGGGAAAATTTGGTGTTTCTAAATTATATCTATTATCTGTTTATTTTGAAGATAAATCTAATTTACTTAATTCTAAATTAAATACAATTAATTTCTAATGTTTATCCCTTCATTTAATTATCATTAAACCTATTATTTAATTCGTATTTAATTATGGTTGACCGTCATTAACTTCCCGTTGACTATCATTAAACTCCGGTTAATTCCTTCTTGGCCTTGTGATTAACCTACGGAGGGTGCGGGGCATAACATCCCTCCCCCTTATAAGAAGTTTCGTCCTCGAAACTGGCGTACCATATAGGAAAAGATGTGGATATAACTCCTTCATTTGATCCTCAAGCTCCCACGTGGCTTCGCGCTCCGTATGGTTACTCCACTGAACTTTAACATACGGAATGACGCGTCGGCGTAGGACCTGATCTTTCCTATCCACAATCTTGACTGGATGTTCTTCGTAGGTGACATCTTCCTTAACATCCAATGGTTGTGCTTCAAGGACATGGCTGGGGTCCGATACGTATTTCCTTAATTGAGATACATGAAATACGTTATGGACTTGAGATAAGCTCGGAGGCAAGGCTAATCGGTATGCTCTTTCCCCAACCTTGCTAAGCACTTTGTATGGGCCAATATATCTAGGGCTTAACTTGCCCTTCACTCCGAATCTAGCAATTCCCTTGGTTGGTGAAACTCGTAGGTAAACCTTGTCGCCCTCCTCAAACTCCAACAGTCGTCTCTTGGTGTCAGCCCAACTTTTACTGCGATCTTGAGCCACCTTGAGTTTCTCTCTTATCACCTTGACCTTTTCGACTGTTTGCTCGACCAACTCGGGTGCAGTGATTGTCCTTTCTCCAACTTCATCCCAACAAACCGGGGATCTGCACTTACGCCCGTACAACGCTTCGAATGGCGCCATGCCAATTGCACTGTGATAGCTATTATTGTACGAAAACTCCATCAACTTCAGCATACTATCCCAGTTTCCTTTGAAATCCAAGGCGCATGCTCTCAGCATGTCTTCTAATGTTTGGATGGTCCTCTCTGATTGTCCATCCGTTTGCAGGTGGTATGCTGTGCTCATTCTCAACTCTGTGCCCAGAGCTTTCTGGAATGCTCTCCAAAACTTAGAGGTGAACTTGGGGTCACGGTCCGATACGATGCTGACTGGAACCCCATGTAGACTTACAATGTTATCCACATAGATATTGGATAATCTTTCATACGAGGTACCATGAGGCATGGCTATAAAATGAGCCGTTTTCGTCAATCTGTCTACAATTACCCAAATCATTTTGTTTCCATTGCGGGTCTTGGGTAGTCCCATTACGAAGTCCATCGTCACGTGCTCCCATTTCCATTCTGGAATCTCTAGTGGCATCATCAAGCCACCAGGTCGTTGATGTTCAGCCTTGACTTGTTGGCATACCAAACACCTTTCGACATGGGTCGCAATTGATCTTTTCATCCCCATCCACCAATAGTTTCTTTTAAGATCTTTGTACATCTTTGTACTCCCGGGATGAATAGACATCTTTGAGTTATGCGCTTCTTGGAGCAATTCCGTCCTGAGTTCGTCCTTACTTGGAACGCATAACCGGTTTTGAAACCATAGACTTCCATCTTCTCGCAACTGGAAGTCCTTTACTGGTCCCGCAGCTAGTTTGTATCGGATTTCTCTCAGTGCCGGATCCTCATACTGTACTCCTTTAATTCTGTCTACCAAGTCTGGACTGATAGACAAGGCGGTAAGGACATTTGTCACTGAATCTACCAATTCAAGATCAAACTCTTCGATCTCCCTTTCCAACGGAGATTGTCTTGCGTGGCTAGACTTCCTGCTCAATGCGTCCGCCACTCTGTTGGCCTTACCTGGATGGTAGTTGATGGTCAAGTCATAGTCCTTGAGCAACTCTAACCATCTCCTTTGTCTCATATTCAACTCCTTCTGCGAGAATAGATACTTTAAGCTCTTATGATCAGTGAACACGACACATTTCTCTCCATATAGATAGTGTCTCCAGATCTTAAGAGCAAATACCACAGCTGCGAGTTCCAAGTCATGCGTCGGGTAGTTCTGCTCATATGGTTTCAATTGTCTTGACGCGTATGATATGACTCGTTCATTTTGCATCAAAACACAACCTATAAACAGAACGTTAGTTTAAGACTAGCATATGTATATACACTGCATTACTTGTAATGATGTACCTACCTAGTCCTTTCTTAGACGCGTCGCTATAGATCACGAAACCGTCGGTGCTGGAAGGTTGTGCCAACACCGGGGTTGTGGTCAACCTCTTCTTGAGCTCAGTAAAGCTCTGCTCGCATTCAGCAGTCCATTCGAACTTAGTCTTCTTCTGCGTAAGTCGACTCAATGGTACTGCTATCGTTGAGAATCCCTCAACGAACTTCCTGTAGTAGCCTGCCAAGCCCAGAAAGCTTCTTACTTCAGTCACGTTTGTAGGTCTTGGCCATTCTGTGATGGCTTCTATCTTCTTGGGATCCACAGAGATCCCATCTTCGGAAATCACGTGACCAAGGAAGGCTACACTCCTTAGCCAAAATTCACACTTGCTGAACTTGGCGTAGAGCTTTTGTTGTCTCAGGATTTGCAACACCACTCTTAAGTGTTCGGCGTGGGCTTGCTCATCGGGGGAGTAGACCAAGATGTCATCGATGAACACCACTACAGATTGATCCAACTGCTCTCGAAACACAGTGTTCATCAAGTCCATAAAGGCCGCTGGGGCATTAGTTAAACCAAAAGGCATCACCAAAAATTCGTAATGCCCGTATCGAGTCCGAAAAGCGGTCTTAGGGACGTCTCCCGCTTTCACAAGCAATTGATGGTAACCTTGACGGAGGTCAATCTTTGAAAACCAGCGAGCTCCCTTTAGCTGATCAAATAAATCTTCGATCCTTGGCAAAGGATATTTGTTCTTGATGGTGATCTTGTTCAGTTCGCGGTAATCAATACACAACCGCATACTGCCATCTTTCTTCTTCACAAATAATACAGGAGCTCCCCAGGGTGATACACTGGGGCGAATCAACTTCTTGTCCAACAATTCCTGAAGTTGCCCCTTCAGTTCCTTAAGTTCAGCTGGAGCCATTCTGTAAGGTGCCTTAGATATAGGCTCTGCTCCAGGAATCAGGTTGATTTCAAACTCCACTTCCCTTGATGGCGGTACTCCCGGTAAGTCGTCCGGAAATACATCCTTAAACTCGTTGATCACCGGAATTTGCTCCATAGAGGGAACCTCCTGCTTCGCATCTAGGGCATATACCATAAACCCCTCAGCTCCTTTCTGTAAAGCTTTAAAGGCCTTAATTGCTGTCAAGTATACCTTCTTTGGAGCTTTGGTCATTTTGACATTCTCTTGTATCGTGATGTTATTCATCTCAGGATCCTTGAGGGTCACTTGCTTGAGCTTACAATCGATATTGGCATGATTCTTGGTCAGCCAATCCATGCCCAATATTACATCGAAGTCCTTCAGTGGGATTGGGACTAAGGTCACTGAGAATAGTTTCCCCTCTAATTCCAAATCACAATTCTTGTACTGATGGTGAGAAATCAGCACTTGTTCTCCTGCTGCTTGCACCCTAAATGGGTTCTCAAGCCATTCGGGTAGACAGTCGAGCCCTTTGGCGAATCGCTTAGAGATGAAGGAGTGGCTAGCTCCACTATCAAATAACACGTTGGCAGGTACTTTGTTAACTAAGATCACACCTATTCACAGGGAGTAACACATAAAAGTTTCACATAAAGCACATATTCAGTTATCAACTTAGAAAACTAAAATCCAACTTAAACCACAATCATTTAACTTAGGTTGTACCTGTCACCACGTTCGCATCCTCCTGGACTTCAGCGTCCGTCATCGCGTGGACTCTCGCATTAGGCCTGCCTCTCTGCTGCTGGGCCGGCCCTGCTGCTGCCTGAGGTTTAGTATTCCATTCAGGGCAGTCCCTGATCCTATGTCCCGTCTTTCCACACTTGAAACATGCACCGCTAATCTTCCAACACTCACCCATGTGTCTCCTTTGGCAGTGCGGCCACTCTGCTGGTGCTTGGCGGTTCTGTTGGTTCTGTTGTGGTGCCCTTTGCACTGGTCCCGCTTGCCCTTTTCTGGGGATCTTGACCCAACGCCCGGGTCTACTTCCGCTTTGCTCCACCCTTGGTCTCTTGCTCGATTCTTCCCGAGCCTCTCTTTTTTGCGACCTACGCATGTCACTCTCCACCCGGTAACAGCGTCCAACATTTCAACAAACGTTTTCAAGCTAGACCCCGCTATGGCCGTCCGTATGCGGGGATTCAAACCTTCCTCAAACTTCAGCATCTTCATACGGTTGTTTTCCAGTACCATAGGCGTAAACTTGCCCAAGGCATGAAACCTATCTGCATAATCCGAGACAGACATCCTCCCTTGTTCAAACTTGTCAAACTGCCTCATTTTCTCCAAAATGGCAGTCTCAGGCACGTAGTAATCTTTGTATGCCTGTACAAATTGTCTCCATTGAATGGGAAGGGTCATCTTTGGTAACATGCCGTTCCACCAGGCATTGGCTCGGCCAATCAAAAATGGCGTGGCCACATCCACCTTGAGTTCTTCAGGCACTTGCACCAGCCTGAAGCATTTTTCTACTTTATCGAGCCAGAACCCAGCCACCTCTGGGTCAGTGGTCCCTTCAAAGTTTGGGGCATGCATCTTACGCATTTCCCCAATATAATATCTGATGCCTTGTTGGGGAGGTGGTGGAGGAGGTTGTTATGGTTGTTGCTGCTGCTGAGCAACCCCTTGTGCTATCACTGTGATAGCATCAATCAGTGCTTGAGGTACTAATACTGGAGGTGGCGGTGGCGGAGGGTTGTTGTTTCCATTGCCGCCATTTCCTTGATTATCGCGTCTAGGAGGCATTTTCTGCAAGTTCGAGCTTATTAGTACTTGGGCAGTTCCAAAATATGTACTTGGGTCCATAATGTGTACAAAGCGAAATTCGTAAACTAATTTAAATAACATATATTGATTGTATTCTATCGCGCTCGTACACATACCCATCCCAATCAAACTTAAATCTAAGATTACATACTTAGACTAATAGATCAACTTAAGGTGAAGATCATATCTTAAGACTCTACATGTCATAACCTAGGTCTCTGAGGTAGATCTGAAGCCTAGGCTCTGATACCACCTGTAGCGCCCTGACCCGGACAGCGGAATCCGAACCGGTACACCCGTCGTAGCTTACTGAGAAGACTACAAGACGTCTCATCTCTCGAATACACATCATCAATGACGTAAGAGAAATAAGTGCGGAAACGTATCATATCAATCAAAACCATCTAAGTAATACGTCGAAGTCAACGTTAATAACCAAATGTATATGGTCACAGCCATCTAAAACCACAATGAATTAAGGAACAGAAATAACAAAACTATCCTGTCAATGCTCTCTATAAGGTCTAAATATCCCATTCAGCCCACTCGCCGTCGTCCTCAATGAAAATCATATCGTAACTGGGTTCATCTGCAAAATCAAAGGCAGTACCCTTAGCGAAAATGCTAGCAAGTAACCCGCTTATAAGACATACGGGATCAACACATGGCAAGACATGAGTAATATGTAATCCAAGGGACTTGAGGGGCACATGTCTTGTAAACTTTCAATGGTAGAATTGAATAACGTAGTAAAGCAAGTACAACAATTTGTTCCCATTTAACAATTCGTAGGCAATCAGGTACCACACACGTTCATACCACATTGACTCTCGTGATGCATGTCAAAAGATGCACTACACTACACATTCACATATGCATGAACGCTTTCTCTTTCAAAACAGTGCAATGCATGTCACAATGTCCGGTCTCGTAACTCGTAACCCTGTAACGCACCCCGGCTTATATTTCCATCCCGGTTAACGTTACAGGCTCGTAATGCTCTGTGATGCACCTCGGCTTATATTTCTATCCCGATTAACATCACAGACTCGTAAAACTCTACAATGCACCTTGGCTTAAATTTCCATCCCGATTAACATTGTAGAGGACTTTATACCCTGTAACGCACCCCGACTTAAATTTCTATCCCGGTTAACGTTACAGTCTTTTGTGCCCTACAGTGCACCCCGGCTTAAATTTCCATCCCGGTTAACACTGCAGGTCACCTTCGCAAATCTGTGCCGAAGCACCTTTCTTTTCAAATCAATATGCTATGCACGTGTCATGATGCAAGACTCCTCATATCATTCTCATTTCTCATTCTCGTATGC
Source organism: Eustoma russellianum (assembly GCA_036186865.1). NCBI lineage: Eukaryota > Viridiplantae > Streptophyta > Magnoliopsida > Gentianales > Gentianaceae > Eustoma > Eustoma russellianum. The sequence goes on along the minus strand of AP025062.1, from coordinate 18,526,170 downwards.
AATTCACACTCATATAAGTCATTCATGTACACATGCACAAGTACAAACACACACGAGTTTCTGCTAACTTACACGTCATCTCCTAGGCTTCGACTATCGCGTCAACACTTGGTCATGATCCTAAGATCCAGAACCTAAGACAAATATCCCTTAACCATTCCTCGTTGAACTCTCAAACACCTCGTACCTTCATCTCCTAACTCGCCTAAGTCAATCCCGTTGACACTTGATTCGAGAACCCATCGAAGTCACCGACATTGGTTCACCATCCTAGGTCATGTTCCCAAGACTTATACTACCCTTAATCAGGTCTTAAGAAGTCTCTAAAGTCACCCGAAGACTCCCCGAACTTCCCTCTTTCTTCCTCTATTTTTCACAAAATTGACGGACTTCATCCCCTATACTTCGATCGATCGATGTCCAGCTGGGGACATCGATCCCTCCACTTCGATCGATCGATGTCCAACTGGGGACATCGATCTCTCAGCCTGTACCTACATCGATCGATCGATGTCCGTCTGGGGACATCGATCTCTCAGACCACCTACACATCGATCGATCGATGTCCTTCTGGGGACATCGATCTCTCAGTAACCTATACATCGATCGATCGATGTCCTTCTGGGGACATCGATCTCTGACATCGATCGATCGATGTCTACGTTTTCCCCAAATTCTCTTTGCGTTTCCTGCAGACCTTCAACCAAGTGGTCCCAACGTACCCAAATCCATTCAAGCCTAAACCCTGCTATGGTCACACGCCTAGATTGCAGATTCAAACCCTACGCACCTCGCCAACTCATGATCCAAGCCTAAAACGCCATTACCCCAACTCTATCAAACCAAAAATCCCATCTTTTCCTCAAACCCTCTCACAAGCACGCATTCACGCCAAGGAGGGATGCAGGGGTAGGGATTTGCAGGATTTCACGCAATCAACAACATCAATAAATGCCTTTTCGCATACATTGGCCAAATCTTGAAACCAAAACACGTAAATCATATGCAAATAATCACAGAACGAATCTACTGCATGGTGATCCAATTGAATAGCAAAATAGGCCGTTTATCTTTCACAAATCGTAAGAACTTATAAGAAAGTTACTTGCCTTTGATTACTCGAGAACGGATTGAAGAACGGTTGAGAATCGGATTGGTTCCTGGTGGAAGTTTCTCTCTAGGGTTGAAGAGATTCAGAATCGCCTATGAAGAGAGTTGCGTCGTTTGTGAGAAAAAAAAAAGAAAAACTGACGTTAGTCAGTTTTTATATGGTTGGAGAAAAATTTGGTGTTTCTAAATTATATCTATTATCTGTTTATTTTGAAGATAAATCTAATTTACTTAATTCTAAATTAAATACAATTAATTTCTAATGTTTATCCCTTCATTTAATTATCATTAAACCTATTATTTAATTCGTATTTAATTATGGTTGACCGTCATTAACTTTCCGTTGACTATCATTAAACTCCGGTTAATTCCTTCTTGGCCTTGTGATTAACCTACGGAGGGTGCGGGGCATAACACTAACAGCCTAAACAGCCGAGCTCAGCACAACAACAGCTTGGCAGACCAGTTGATCTTAGCATGGTAGCACTGCAGATTAACATTATTGCACTAACAGCAGCTCAGCAGTTTAGCCGAGCGGACAAACTGGGGTGAGTCTAGGACTCTTTTCTTAAGACGTATTGCTCCGGTATATTCCCCGACCAGAGGAAGCAGTCTCCCAGGATACAATGGAATCAGTTCAGATGTGCGGCACTGCAGTGTATGAACTCCACGAATTTGTAAAGTATATCTGGCTTCTCGGATGCAAAAATGAAGATGTATACAGTGAGGAAGTGATGTGCAGAGAGAGAGTGCAGAGAGAAGAGGAGAAGATCGATTTTTGAATTATTTTTTGATGTCCACAGAGATCAGCTCGTTCATGTGCTTATAGGGGAAAAACAAAGGTCAGGTTGTTATCGACAGTTCAACTATAGCCATAGGATCAGATACCTGCTAGGCATGAACCTTTGGATCAGATAACCACAATAGGTATGTCCACAGTCGTTGGATCAAATAACTGATTAATCTGAGCCCTCAGATTAGATAACTACTCAGGTCAGGTCAGCAATGTTTAGCTTAACAACTTTCAAATCTCAACCTTAGCCAATCATAACCACCTGGAGAAATTTTAATTTAAACAAACTTCTCCATCTGATAGGATCTAGCCTGCAACTCGCAACCTGAGCCCAAGCCCGAGCCCGAGCCTGAGCACGGGCCGAGCTGAGCTGATTTCAAATTATGTTACCTCTACTTTGAGCATTAATTTCTCATTCACTCGGTATCGTAATTGAGTGATTCAGAACACTAAAATTATCTACTTGTTATGTAGATAATCAAGGACTCATTAGTTTCCACTTATCATTAATGAAAACGAATCATAATTAAGTTTAAAGTACGTTAGTAACCACAGTTTGCAACTCGGCCCATTTTTTTCAATTTTCTCTAATTTTTTCCAGCAATCCCTCACATGAATGGAAATTAATGCAAATGCATATGCAGACTCTAACGAGAAGTCAGGCAAAAAAATGTTGTATCATGAGAGGTAGCTTCTAGCTTTGAACCTTCCCTGGTGATATATTGTCGGATCCACTCAGCTAATTAGTGACTTGATATCTTAAACTAGTTAGCCTTTATTGTGAACCTAAACAACAGTACTCACACAATATTTCCTTTAACACCTTTTTGGTTATAATGATTGTGTTTGTTTTGGCCATGAACAGCCTAGTTTCAGAAAGTGTTTTAGAGAATTTTTGTCGCACAGACTCTCATAGAAACGATCCCACTTCACACTTATGTAGGTGCTTCCTATAAAGAGTATTCTCCCATACTATACTTGATATACCAAGATATAGAAAACACTAAAAGCCGTAGCTTACCCTAACTCTTTCTGCAGACAACGCTTTTATTTAACAGAATGAGTAAGTGCTCATTGAAACTTCATAACTTAGTTGTCCCATTAAACCAAGATTCTGGGATGTCCAGTCAATAAGGTTGGGTTTCTGTTACAAATGTTATTGCATTGTAGGCTTTAGTCGTATTCCATTCGTCAAATTTGACATCTGATATTTAGGCAAAACTTTTGTAAGCTGATCCGCAAGATTCTCCTTTGATTTTATATAATCAATGGAAATCACGCTATTAGAGATCAACTGTTTAATGGTGTTGTGTCTCCGACGCATGTGTCGAGACTTACCATTGTAGATGCTGCTTTGAGCTCGTCCTATAGCTGACTGACTATCACAGTGTATGCTGATAGGAGCGATTGGCTTAGGCCATCATGGCACATCTTCTAGGAAATTCTGAAGCCATTCAGCCTCTTTCTTGGCTTTATGTAGTTCTATAAACTCAGCTTCCATAGTGGAACGAGCTATGCATGTTTGCTTTGTGGATTTCTACGACACAGCACCTCCACCAACCGTTAATAAATATCCACTTGTGGATTGAGACTCTTTACTATCAGATATCTAGTTTGCATCACAATAGCCTTCCAATATATCTTAAGTAATGTAATCCAATGTTCATTGTATACTTCAAGTATCTCATTACTCTATTTAGAAATTTCCAATGATCATCGCTTAGGTTACTGGTAAACCTGCTCAGTTTGTTTACTGAACATGCTAAGTCCGGTCTTGTACAGTTTGTTATGTACATCAGACTTCCAATTACTTACGAGTACTCCAATTGAGCTACTATCTTGCCTTGGTTCTTCCCTGCGTGTATACTTAAATCAAGAGGAGTCTTTACTGGTTTCACATCAAATATATTGAATCGTTTTAGAACAAATTCATTATAGTGAGTTTGTGACACAAAGAGTCCTTCGGGTACCCTAGAAATTTTAATTCCTAGAATAACGTTGGCAACTCCAATATCCTTCATGTGGAAGTTTCTCGTCAGCATCTTCTTCGTGTTTAAGATGATATCACGAGTATTGCCATGATTAGCATGTCATCTACATAGAGACATATTATCACATATGCATTTTGTTCTTAATGTAGACACACCTGTCACATTCGTTGATCTTGAAACCATTAGCAATCATCGCTTGATCAAATTTCAAGTGTCACTGTTTGGGCACTTGCTTAAGTCTGTACAAAGACTTAACAAGTCCACATATTTTCTTTTCTTGTTCCAGAACAACAAAACCTTAGGGTTGTTTCATGTAGATTTCTTTCTCCAACTCACCATTCAGAAAGGCGGCCTTCATATCCATCTGATGGATTTCTAACTTATGGACTCAGCAATAGCAACTAGCACCCTTATAGAAGTGATTCTAGTTGCTGATGAGTAGGTGTCAAAAAGTCAAAGCCTTCTGTTGATAGCCTTTAGCTACCAACCGGGTCTTGTACTTGTAGATAGATCCATCCTCTTTCAATTTTCTCTTGAAAATCCACTTGCACCCGAGTGGCTTACTTCCTGGTGGAAGGTCAACCAGCTTCCAAGTGTGATTTAGAAGAATAAAGCCTATCTCGCTATTATTGCATCTATCCAGAAGGGAGCTTCTGAAGCTGACATTGCCTCAGAGAAATTTCTCGGCTCATTTTCTACCATATAGGTTAGGAAATCCAGTCCAAAAGATGTTGGTATTCTGGCTCGCTTGCTTTGACGAAGTTCCTCAGTTTCTCGAGGGGTCGTCTCACGCATTCGCTTACCAGTACTTATTTCATTATTTTTTTGTCTTTCTTTGGAAAGACATCTTCGAAGAATACTGCATTCTTCGACTCCATGACAACATTTTCATGTATGTCAGGAATGTCCGATTTGTGCACCAAGAATCGATATGCACTATTGTTCGTCGCATATTCTATGAATATACAGTCAATCACTTTAGGCCCAATTTTTACTTATCTTGGTTTATGTATCGCAATCTTTGCCAGACACCCCCACACTTTCAAGTATTTGTAGCTAGAGTTATAACCCTTCCAAAGTTCGTATAGGGTTTCATCCATCTTTTTAGATGGAATTCTATTTAAAATGACGTTAACTGAGAGAATTTCTTCCCCCCACAAGTTCTGAGGTAAGCTCGAACTTATCAATATAGCATTCATCATTTCTTTTAGAGTATGGTTTTTGTGTTCAGTAATACTATTCGATTGAGATGAATATGGTACAATCGTTTTATGAATAATGACATGTCCTGAACAGAATTCATTAAACGGTGTATCATATTTGCCACCTCTATCACTATGAATTGCTTTAATTCGTTTGCTAAGTTGATTCTCAACTTCATTTTTATAGTCTTTAAAAGCTTCAACGGCCTAATCTTTGCTACTTAGCAAATAAACATAATAGTATCTAGTGCAATCGTCGATAAAAGTGACAAAGTACTTTTTAGCACTTCTCGTTTGCACAAACTTTAAATAACACACATATATATAAATTAAATCTAAACATTCAGTTTCCTTTCTATTGAAAGAAATGACGCCTTTGCCATTTTTGCTTCAACATATATTTGTTCAATTTGAGGAATAAGTCAATATTAATCATTTGTTATACTGACTTGTAATTAACATGTCCCAAACGAAAATGACATAAACAAGAAAACTCAAGCATTTAAGCAGAAGAGGAAGCATTATTATCGGCTACTTTGGGCGATTCTTTATTGGGTAAAATAGTAATGACATTTAATTTAAGCATCCTATCGAACAAGTAACCCTTCACCAAATACATATTAGTCTTCGAAAGAGCTACTCTATTTGACTCTAACACTGTCTAAACCCATGCATGACTAGAAGAGCCCCGTAAACCAAATTCTTTAGGATATCGGGGACATGTAGCACATTTTGCAGAGTCAAGTGCTTCTCCAAGATCAGTTTCAGAACAACCTTCCCCTCGCCTTCTATCTTCGATGAGGCAGAGTTCTCCATGTAAAGTTGTTCGTTGTTCTCGGGCTGGTACTCCGAGCACACATGTCTTGTGGCGCCAGTATCCAGCCATCATTCACGCATGTTCCCCACATCATTGCACTCTGATACCACATCACACAGGTTCAGATCATCCATGGCATCAATGAGATTCACCTTTGCCTTAGTTTGCTTCTTCTTGGGCTTGCGGAATTAACTGCTGACATGTCCCTGAATGCCACAGTTGTAGCATTTTTCCATGAACTTTTTGGCTATCTGCTTGCCTTTGTTGTTCACTCCGAGGTGGCCCTTCATTTTCTTGGCTTGTACAACCTGGGCCTTGGTCTGACCAGAACTTGCATGTGTCTTTCTTTCAGATCTTCGATTATCCTCCTCTATGCAGAGTCGAACAATCAGATCTTCCAATGTTATCTTCTTTCTCTTGTGTTTAAGATAGCTTCTGAATTCCCTTCACGAAAGAGGTAGCTTTTTAATCACTGCAGCCATAACAAAAGATTCACTGAGCAACATTCTCTCTATTCCATTTCGGCTACCAAATTCTGTAGTTCCTCAACCTGAGAAATAACAGTTCGAGAATCTGACATTTTGAAATCTAGGAATTTCTCGACAATCAATTTCACTGTGCCGGCATCTTCTATGTGATATTTTTTTTCCAAAACCTTCCGCAAAGAATTTGTAGTTTTGTACGTACAGTACAATCCATACAATGAATTGTCTAAATAACTGAGAATATAACTTAAATAAACATAATTGTCGAAGTTCCATGCTTCAACAAAAAGAGTGTGTTGCATATTCTAGGTCTGGTCATCCAATGGATCCACCAGAGGCGGATCCCCGGTCAATGATTTGGCCAGTCCCAACGTAGTTAGAAAGAACAACATCTTCTACTCCCACCTCTGAAGAAGCTTCTAGTAAACTTTTTCGGTTTTTTCACTTGGGCCACAGCATGCCCTGGAGCAGGAGCAGTCAGAGACACCCCAGAGTTTGATTCCATTGGAACAACACTGTTTTGTCCCTAATCAAAGATTCCGCATTCATTCTCCATCTCAGTTTCTGTAAAGTAGAAGCAAACAACTGAGAATCAGTATAGAATCAATAAGAATACGTCTGAAGCTTGTCAGAAAGAAATCAAGTTTGACAAAATCGAACTTTGTACAGTGTTTGCTTGTGAAATAAAGCAACGGCCAACCTGCCGTACTCAGTGCATGCCGGGGCTACCAGTCAAGTCAGATCAGTCCAAGGAGCGGAATTGGCTTTGCGTTCTGGACAGCCGACCTGCCTATCTCAACACAACTGCACTGCTGAACAACAGTGCTGTGCTATCAGCCAAGCTCAGCACAGTAGCAAAGCCAGGCACAGCAGCGCTGCTGAACAACAGATGCTCTAACAGTCTAAATAGGGAGGCTTAGCACACAACTGAGCTCAGCATAGCAACAGCTCGGTAGACCAATTGAGCATAGCACGCAAGTATTGCAGATTAGCAGTACTATGCTAACAACAGCTCAGCAGTTCAGTCGAGCAGAAAAACTGAGGTGAGTCCTAGACTCTGTCCCTAAGACGTATTGCTTTGATATAGTGCCCAACCAGAGGAAGCAATCGTCTCACAGTATACAACGAAATCAGTTCAGACGAGTGGCACTGCAGCGTATAAACTCAACGAACTTGTAAAGTATTTCTGGCTTCTCGGATGCATAAATGAAGATATATGCAGTGAGGAAGTGATATGCAGAGAGAGAGAGTGCAAAGACAAGAGGATAAGATTGATTTTTGAATGATTTTTCTAATGACCACAGAGGTTAGCTCGGTTTGTATTTATAGAGGAAAACTAAGGTCAGGTTGTTATCGCCAGTTCAACCATAGCCGCAGGATCATATACCTGCTCGGCCTGAACCCTTGGATAAGATAAACACATGAGATCTGCTCACAGCCGCTGGATCAAATAACTGCTCAATATGAGCCCTCAGATTAGATAACTACTCAGGTCAGCTCAGCACGGTTGAGCTTAACAACTTTTCAAATCTCAACCTTAGCCGATCACAACAACCTGAAAAAATTTGAATTTAAACAAACTTCTCCATCCGATATGATCCGGCCGTAGCCTGCAGCCTGCAACCCGAGCCCAAGCCCGAGCACGGCCCGAGCTGAGCTGACTTCAAATTATGTTACCCTTACTTTTAGCATTAATTTTTCATTCACCCAGTATCGTAATTGAGTGATTCAAAAACCTAAAATTATATACTCGTTACATAGATAATCAAAGACTCTTTAGTTTTCACTTATCATTAATGAAAGCTAAGTCATAATTAAGCTCAAAATATGTTGCTGACTACGGTTTGCAACTCGGCCCATTTCTTTCAATTTTCTCCAACTAAAACTACCTGATGAATTATCAAAAAAAAAATTTTGAGACAATTTTTAATGAAGTTTTGATGTAGAAAACATGTACAAAAGCCCCTTTTATAACTAAAGAGTTCGGCCAACACAAAGACAAAAAATACCCAAAAAAAAAAAAACTTTCCCACTATGAAAATGAAAACTATTACTCCGAATTATTTAACCAAAAAAAATGCTCCTAGACTCTTCTAAGAGCATTCAGAAAATTCTGTGGAGGCTGCCAAAGCAAACCATAGGCTCCTTCCTTTCCCGCGAAGAGTTTGACTATCTTGGACTACTCTTTTTAGATCCAACCCATCCTATTTTTTTTTAAAAAAAACAAGACTCCATCCTATTTTAAACAAACAAGACTGTGACTTTTGGGGCTAACCAAAGACATGCCTGAGCTAAAACATTCCAATAATTTAAAACAAACTAAGTAATATTACAAGTCATTCAGGTCAAAAACAAAATCGTATAAAATACAGAACATTTTAAACACCAAGAACAAGCTTGAACAGTCAATCCAACTTTTTTCTTGATGGGTTGAAACTACATGAAGATAAGACAATATTCATCAACATTAGGTTCTTTGTTTTGCATGTTTTTGAATTCTTGCTCTATAAGAATTTATTAAACGTCATGCTTTAGCTTATATACTCTATTCTTTGTAAATAGACCTTGAAAATTTCATTTAAAACTGTTGACATGCTACCTCTCTCTCCTCCCTTTTGTTGCAAGTTTATTGCATGGCAACCATCATTGCACTGCACTCACAAACAAGCGAAGCATGCGCAAGGGAAATGGAACTATGCCATAGCATCGAAAATATGTGAGTCGTAGGCCGAAGTTGCCTAACATCATTCGAAGCGGCAGATAGAGAAAATAATCCCGAGGATGTTGACTTCCATATTAACCCGAGGATGTTGACTTCCATATTAACTGATCGTCTTTCCCACTAAGCATTGGGACCTGAAGTATTATGTGCATAATAGAGTAAGGAAGAACTAAGAGCAAAGCATTCGTGTCCCAGCTATCTCTGATAAAATTGACTCAAACATTCAACACCTCAAGAAACAAGGATTCAAAATTCACAATCTGGAGAGAAAAAGGAGCAAAAACGGAGGAAGTATACATTGAACTTCACCACCGGGTCAACTGAGCTACCCAACCCTTTTTATACAAATGAATAGGGAGGGTAAAAGAAATAAGCTGAAATTACTAAACTATCTTTACTTTATAACTACTTCTATTACATCACTAAGAACATAAAAGTCAATTCATACGTTTAAACTCCTTTGCCACCTTGCTTCTTTCTTCTCTGACTGCTCTGTGCTTCTCAGACGTGAAAAGCACCCGAAAATCATGGAATCACCAGCATGCCTTCTGATAACTGCCATTAACTGAATTGTCAGCTTAACATTCAATCATCCTGACATTTGATTCTTACTTTGATCCAACTAATGCTGCTCAATTGGTGCTACTTTTCTTAAATTGTGCTTCTTATGTGTTTCTTGAATTGGATGAATTTCATCATCATTTGCAATACCCCTCCTTAAACCTGACTTGTTGTGAATGTTGCATACTTCCATTGCATAAGTCAGGTGTTGTAATTTTCCAAAATTAAGGGCTTTAGTAAATACATCATCAAGCTGTAATTCTGATCTCACAGGCATAGGATGAATCACTCCTTGTTGAAACTTATCTCTGATTGTAGCAGTCAATCTATATATGCTTTGTACGTTCATGAAATACTGGATTCTCAACAATATATATAGCACTCTTATTGTCGCAAAATAACTCAAAAGGCTTTGTTTGCTGGACTCCCAAATCTTTCATCAAATATAAAAGTCATTGTATCTCACAGGCATGTAGTATCCTGTTTTAGGCCTCCTGCTCTCAACACATCCCCCCAGTCTGAGATAGCAAAACCTCTCAACTCCAGCTTTCCTTGACTTGGGTAAAATATTCCTTGGTCTGCTGTCCCCTTCAAATACCTTAGTAATCTATGTGCAGTCTTAAGATGCAATTCAGTAGGTTGATCAAGGAATTGACTGAGCTGTTGAACTGTAAATGCAATGTCATGCCTAGTAATGGTTAAGTATAGCAACTTGCCAACCAATCTTCTATAACTTGAAGTGTCTTAGAGGTGCTAAGAATCATTATGAGCCAGCTTCAAATTCTGTTCTATATGAGTTTTGGCAGGTTTAGAGCCAATAAAACCAACTTGCTCTAGCAACTCCAATGCATATTTCATTTGACATATCATGATCCAGCCTTAACCTAGCCACCTCTATACCAAGGAAGTACTTTAAGGGGCCAAGATCCTTAATCTTGAAAGCATCATTAAGAACTTGCTTTAAGGCTACAATCTGAGACAAAAAGTTGTTGGCAATGATAATGTCATCCACATAGATGAGAAGACCCAGAAATATACCAGGAGTAACTTTTGTGAACATGGTATAACCATTCTTAGATTGAAGGTAACCTACTGAGAGAAGAAAAGAAGTGATCTTGGCTTCCATTCTCTGCTAGCCTGTTCAAGACCATAGAGAGACTTATGTAATTTACAAACAGTGTTAGGAGCATCAGAGGAAAGTTCTTCAGGTAGTTGCATGTAAATCTCTTGGCTAAGGTCACCATGGAGGAAAGCATTGTTGACATCAAGTTGATAAACATGTCACTATTTTAAGGATGATAATGCCAACAACAGCCTGACTGTAGTTAACTTAGCAACAGGAGAAAATATAAATGTATCTGTGTCGTCAACTCCTAGCTGCTGAGTATACCCTTTGCAATAAGTCTGGCCTTATGTCTCTCTATACTGGCATCTGGGGTTGTATTTGACTTTGTAAACCCATTCACAGCTAATGGCTTGCTTACTTTCTAGTACAGGAACCAGGGATCAAGTATGATTAGCTTCCAAAGCCGCTAGCTCTAAATGCATCGTTTTCTGCCAATAAGGAGATCTAGCTGCTTCCTGATAAGAAGTTGGTTCCTGTTTGCAAGCTAATATTGAGAGCATATGTTCTATATTCAAGAGATAATTCACCAAAAGAAATGTAAGTCTCAAGAGAATGAGAAGTAGAAGAATGTGATTGAGGGGAATGAGCTTGATGGAGAAGATTACAGTAATAATCATAAAGATACTTGTGTGGTTGCCTGACTCTTGTCGGTGAGGCTGAAGTAGAAGGAAGTGCATGTGAAGCAGAAAGTAGAATAGGAAAACAAACTTCAATTCCAGTACATGGGGTTGCCTCAGTGTAATCATCAGGTGATGCAGAGGACTAATGGTAGGAGTGTGACCCAAAAAGGGTAAATGCATTGTATTAGAAGTATTTGTAGAGTCAGTAGATAGAGTCTCTGAAGATGGAAGAGCCTGAGAAGATGAAACAAAGACAGTGGGAGTTGATGAAGCAGGAAATCTGACATTCGGAATCAAAGGAGTGACATTGGTGGGAGTAGTGGTAAGAGAAGGATTGTCAAAGGGAAAGGTGTATTCATGAAATTAAACATCTCTGGATATAAAAAATGCTTTGGTATCAAGATTCAACATCAAAGAACCTTTGACATTATGAGGCAGACAGAAGGAATCGACCTAGGTGCAAACTTGGATTTATGAGCTGTAGTGTCTGCAGTAAAAGCTAAGCACCCAAAGACCTTCAAATGCTGATAGGAGGGAATGGTTTGAAACAAAAGCTGGTAGGGGATTTTATGGTCAAGTAATGGAGTAGGCAAAATACTGATAAGATAGACAACATATTGAGTGCAGAAACCCCAATAGCTAAGAGGCATATTAGACTTAAGTTTAAGGCTCTAGCTGTATTAAGTATGTGCTAATGTTTTCTTTCAACTACCCCATTTTGTTGAGGAGTGTTTACACAGCTAGTTTGATGAACAATACCTCTACTCATGTAAAACTGAGGCATGTTAAACTCTTGACCATTGTATGATCTCAAGATGTTGATGTACCTATTGAATTGATCTTGCATAAATTAACACAAGCTTTCAATAATATGTCTAGTTTCTGACTTTTGTTTAAGAACGTAAAGCCAGGTATATCTTGTAAAGTCATCAACCTTTCTCTCATTATACACAATGTGCTATTTGTGCCTAGCTTTGCTTAAAATCTCCTTTCTCTCAATAAATTACTTTCAATGCCATTTGTACCTATTCAATTCTCAGGGAACTCATGTGTCATTCATGACCAAGTCTCCATGAAGACGATTGGTTCATGAGATGCATAAAGGGTTGTATTAATTACAAGGAGCTGGCAAGCAAACTGTTACTCCATCTCCTGACTCTAAGTGTTTGTCAGCTACTGTCAAGCTTTCAGATTCACCCCCATTTTTGTGGCATTATAGATTAGGTCATGCTTCAGTGCCTAGAATAAAAGATATACAGAAAATAGATGCCTCTATTGCATTACCTGAACAATTACATTTATGTGTTGTATATCCTTTGGCAAAAATGAAAAGAAATCCATTTCCATTGTCTGATTCTATTGTTAAGATGCCTTTTGACCTTACACATGTGGACATATAGGGGCCTCATAAACATCCTACTATCTATTGTCAAAAATACTTTTGTTGCAGATGATGATGAAATTCATCCAATTCAAGAAACACATAAGAAGCACAATCTAAGAAAAGTAGCACCAATTGAGCAGCATTCGTTGGATCAAAGTAAGAATCAAAGGTCAGGAGGATTGAATGATGAAGTAAGAATCAAAGGTCAGGAGGATTGAATGATGAGCTGGCAATTCAGTTAGTGGCAGTTATCAGAAGGCATGCTGGTGATTCCATGATTTTCGGGTGCTGTTCACGTCTGAGAAGCACAGAGCAGTCAGAGAAGAAAGAAGCAAGGTGGCAAAGGAGTTTAAACGTATGAATTGACTTTTATGTTCTTAGTGATGTAATAGAAGTAGTTATAAAGTAAAGATAGTTTAGTAATTTCAGCTTATTTCTTTTACCCTCCCTATTCATTTGTATAAAAAGGGTTGGGTAGCTCAGTTGACCCGGTGGTGAAGTTCAATGTATACTTCCCCCGTTTTTGCTCCTTTTTCTCTCCAGATTGTGAATTTTGAATCCTTGCTTCTTGAGTTGTTGAATGTTTGAGTGAGTTTTATTATGGTATCAGAGCCTTATTAGCTTGCTTGATCTGTGCTTGGAATTTTTCTTATCCCTTTGTTTGTGAAATTTCTTATATTACTGATGGCAAATAATGTGAGAATCGGTGCCCAAGAGCCAGAGAATCCGCTTACCGATCCATATTTTCTTCATCCAAATGACAATCCAGCAATAATTCTTGCCCAACCTCCCTTGAATTCACACAATTATCATTCATGAGTAGAGTTTTTTCCATGGCCTTGATTGTGAAAAATAAAATAGGTTTTGTTGATTGTACGATCACACCTCCCAATCCTAATGATCCTCAAAATAATTCTTGGAGGCAGGTTTCAATCATAAATTATGAACAATGTGTCTTGAACCATAGCTCAGAGTGTGATGTGGTATGATAGTGTGGCTGAGGTATGGAATGATCTTAAACGAAGGTATGAAAGATGTAATCCTTTTAGCAGTATAAGACAGGAATCATATTCTATTAACGATTATTTTACCAAGCTTAAGGTTGTCTGGGATTAAATGATGGTCGTAAGGCCTATCCCAAGATGTACTTGTCGCACCTATACATGTGAGGTTATTGCGAATATGTGTGCCTATATGGAGAGTGACTATGTAATCAAATTTGTGAAAGGCTTGAATGATGATTATAATCCAGTAAAATTACACGTGTTTGTTATGACACCTTTGGCTAACATACATATTGTTCTCTATCACTTTGAAATATGAGAGAAAACTGAATGGTAGTGGTATTCAAGGATTATTTGTTAACAATCCTACAGCTTTAACGATTGACAATAGTGATTGTGTATGTGTTAGTGCTAATGCTTTTGCTAGTAGAAGAGGAGGCAACGGTTACAAAAGAGGAAGTGGAAGGTTTTTCCCAGATGGCTCAAGAAAGCCACTATGCACTCATTGTGGCATGATTGGACACATGGAACAAAGGTGTTATAGGAAACATGAATTACCTCCAGGGTTCAAACTAAAAGCCAAGCTGTCAAAAATGTGTGAGGCAGAATATGATTCACAATAGTCTAACCAGAATGGACAAGCATATTAGGCTCCACTTCTCACTCAGAAGCAAACACAGAGGTTGCTGTCACTTCTGAATGCTAAGGATCCTAGTCAGTCTGTTGTGACTCCAATGCATTCAGTTGGAACCGACGAGTAGTGATGTCTGCCTTATCTAGTAGTTAACAAAGTAATGGTTGTGCTAATAGTTTGAAAATATGGATTCTAGATTCAGGAGCCACTGATCACATTACATGTAATCCGACTCTGTTTTCTTCTTAGCAATCTATTCATGACATTTCCATTAAACTGCCAAACAAAACCTCAGTTTCAGCCACGCACATTGGTTCAGTCATCAGCAGCACCCCCATGGAAAAAATTAACAAGTTTACAATCATTCAACCATAAGACCGGCAAGTAATATTTAAGCAGAAAATCGCCTACTCAATGGTCATAATTAAAGGAGAACTTGTCGAGATTGAAGAATTCAAGAATTCAATTTACAAGGTTTCTCTCCTTTTATAGGAGTATTTCTACTTCTAACGGCTTTATTTTTCCACTTGTGCAGTGGTTATTGTTCATTTATAGTGTTATTTAACATTCATATAGGTAACAACTAGTTACCTGTTCTGCTCGGCCTTATGTACAATAAAAGTTCTAAGCTACAATATTTACAAGATTAAGTATGGCAATTCGGCCATAGCGTTGCTGCCTGACTTGTGATTCACCTCGGTACCTCGGCTCAACATATCTTCACTTTTGTTCTGCTTTGATGCCCTTCTTCACATCAACTAGTTTTAGTTCTGTGCTTAACTCGCCCCCAGCTCTTCTGCCTTTTTAGTTTGCATGGCCTTACTTTGTCCATCATTTCCTTAACTCAGGCACTTATATCCAGGTCAGCTTAACTCGATTGACTGACTTTGGCCACTTGTCTCTTCCTCTAGTGCGGCCATTACTTTGTTCACATCTGGACATCTCAACTGAACTCATCACATCTTGGCTGGCTTGTTTCTACAGAGCTGACCTGCTCAGACCATAAGAAAAAGTCGATTTTCAACATCCTCCCAAATACATAGCATCCTCTTTCAAGTTTCCGTCGCTAAGACATTGGAATGGGCCACCTTTGAACGAACACCTTTACAATATTTAAGAGACAAACCTTGCCCATAACGAAGATTGCTTTCTAAATTTGACCCATAGCTTCCACATAAATGCTTCTTGAACATCCTGCAACCGACTGACATCTGAACCACCCTCACCAATAGGATAACAAACTCGGGACCTCGAACAACAATGCCACTTCTCCACACCATCTTATCTCCCCATAAAGAATTGTTAAACAGCTGCTCTACCCCTATACAAGACCTGCACCGGGGCCTATAACAAAAATCGATGTGATCGCAACACAATTATCAAACAACAAGTTTGATCCAAACATGAACTCTAATATAACATCAAATAACAACGAGGAGAATCTACTATTGAATCAAATGATTAACAGAATTTGAATAATAGCATTGGCGCCAAATTGCGCGAAGGAGAAGATTTTGTCGAAGAGTTTCGAGAGAGAAATTGGAATGAGAAGGAAACCGGTTCTTTCATTGAACTCAACTCATCAATGATGTTTACAAGGCTTTATATACAGTTTTCAACTAACCAACTATCAGATACACCATCTCATAACAGTTTTTCAACTAACGCAAGCTATACTAAGCTAAGACGCAACTTCTCTGCTGCACTGGCACTTGATCCGCTCTACTTCATCTGCAACTTTGTGTTTCTAGATTGATCCGACAATTATTCAATCCACCAATTATATGTAAGCTTATTACTGATCCATGTATAGGCTTATCAACTAATGTCATGCTTTGAAACCGCCACACGATCCTCACTGCTGCGCTCCCTTTTAACTTGAGAAGCTGATACCTTCTGTTTCCTTCCTGGTTCAGTTTCAACACCCCCACTCAAATCTGATCTTTCAAACACATCGCACAGTCCCATAACTGAGGTCAAGTTTGCCATTCTGTTGTAATCTAAAGCCTTTGTAAACAAGTCTGCCAGTTGCAACCGTGTGTCTATTAGCATAGGCTTAACTATTCCTGCTGGGAATTTATCTCTCACCACATGACAATCAATTTCTATATGTTTAGTTCTTTCATGAAAAATTGGATTCTCTACTATGTAGATGGCACTTTTGTTGTCACAAAAGAGCTCCACTGGTTCCTTTTGCACAATGTTCAAATCTCTCATCAGATAAAGCAACCATTGTACTTCACAAGTGGCCATGGCAAGTGCGCTGTACTCTGCCTCTGAGGATGATATTGAAACAGTGGATTGTTTCTTAGCTTTCCAAGAAATCATAGCATTTCCCAAGAACACACAATAACCTGTTATGGATCTTCTAGTCTCAGAGCATCCTCCCCAGTCTGAATCATTAAATCCCTTCAACTTCAACTCTCCTATGCTAAGCAACATTATCCCTCTGCCGGGTGATCCTTTTAGGTACCTTAACAATCTATGAGTGGCCTTTAGATGATTTTCTATGGGTGAGTCCAGAAATTGACTTAACTGTTGAACTGCATAAGAGATATCATGTCTTGTAATAGTAAGATATAGCAGTGTTCCTATGATCTTTCTGTATGTGGATGCTTCTGCCATTAAGGGAGAACCATTATGTTCCAATTCAAATTCTGCTGCATTAGAGTTTTTGCTGGTTTGGATCTCAAATATCATGTATGCTCCAGCAGTTCCAAGATATACTTCCTTTGGCTAAGTATAATCCCCCTATGTGACCTGATCACTTTTAGACATAGGAAAAATTTCAGGTCACCTATGTCTTTGATACTAAACTGCTGATGCAATTCTATCTTAATCTGAGAGATGTCTGATAAGGAGTCACTTGCAATAATGATATCCTCAACATAAACGAGTAAAACCAAAAAGTAATTGCTGGTTTGTCTGTTAAATAGAGTATAATCATGCTTGGACTGAATGCACCCTTGAGAAGTTAAGAAGTGTGTCAATTTTTCATTCCACTATCGACTTGCTTGCTTCAAACCATAAAGTGACTTATTTAGCTTACACACTGTTCCTGGAGCATTGGAAGTGCCTTCAGGTGGAACCATATAAATGGCCTCAGACAAATCACCATGCAAAAAGGCATTGTTTATATCAAGTTGATGCAAATGCTAACCCTTAATTACTGTAATAGAAAGAACAAGTCTAACTGTAGTCATTTTGGCCACATGACTGAAGGTATCATTATAATCTATTCCAAGTTGCTGTGTATAGCCTTTGGCAACCAGACGGTCTTTGAAACAATCAACACTGTCATTTGGCGTCCTTTTAATCCTGTAGACCCATTTACAGCCAATGGGAACCTTACCTTCAGGCAGAGGCGTCATGGTCCAGGTATGGTTTGCTTCAAGAGCATTGAGCTCTTCCTGCATAGCTACCTTCCATTCTGGAATACTGGATGCTTGCTGAAAAGAGTTAGGTTCTTGTTGCAAGCTAATATTAAAAATTTAGTTCTTATAATTAAAAGATGATCATAGGATATATAGGATTCAATGGGATAGGAATTTGATGATGATAAAGGAGGATGCTGCTGCTTACAGGAGATGAGTTGATGGCAGTAATAATCTTGAAGATAGCCAGGTGGTTTTCTAAGTCTAGTGATACTAGGAGAGGGTACAGGATGGGATGGAGATGAATAAGGGAAAGGTGGATCAGAATGAGATGGTGATGTAGATAAAGGAGACTGAGATATTTCAGGAGGAGATTCTAAAGGAGGAGAAGGAGGGTGTGGGCTGGGAGGAAGAGGTTCTATATGGGAAGATGGAATATGAGGAAAAGACGGATTTCCATCAATAGGCAGCATGACAAATTGAATGAAAGAAGGATTTTGAAATGGAAAAGTTTCTTTCTGGAACTGAACTTCTCTTGAAACAAATACTACCTTGGTATTGAGATTGTGCAATACATAGCCCTTTGATGCCACAGGAAAACCTAAGAAGAGACATGGAATAACTCTTGATTCAAATTTAGTTTTGTTGGAACTAAGATTGCAGGCATGGACTAGGCACCCAAACACTCTGAGGTGATTGTAATTAGGCTTATTATTATGCGAACGTTCAAAAGGTGTTTGCTAGTGCAAAACTAGGGTAGGAAGAATATTAATGAAGTAGGTAGCATGTTCAATGCAGAATCCCTAGTAGGATAGAGGAAGATGAGCTTGAAATCTTAGTGCTCTAGCTACATTGAAAATATGTGGATGCTTCCTTTCCCCTATCCCATTTTGATGGGAGTGTAAGTACAACTAATCTGTTGAAGAATACCCTTAGATTTATAAAACTCTGTCATCGAAAATTCAGTTCCATGGTCTGTTCTAAGTGTTTTGATTTGAGCTCCAAAGTGAGTTGAAATATATTGATAAAAGCTTTGGATGATGGATCTGGCATGTGCCTTTGATTTAAGTAAATATAATCAAGTATAACGGCTAAAATCACCAACAATTGTTAAAAAGTAATGCTGTCCATATATGGTTGGGTATTTATAGGGACCCCAAATGTCCATATGTACAAGGTCAAAAGCATGATGAGAAACAGACAAAGAAATTGGGAAAGGAAGTCTTTTCATTTTGGCCAATGGACAGATTTTACAAAATTCCTTACAACTAGAGTCTATAACATCAGAGTTATCTTTATGGATTTCTTTTATTCTTGCAGAGGAAAGATGTCCAAGCCTATAGTGTCAGATCTCGGACAAGGAAGGTTGGAATGCAGCAGCAGCAGAAGGAGTGACAATAGGTGTGGAAACGGTAGCTGGTAATTTGGCTTTTGTGTACCATATAGATAATAAAGTCCATGGCATGGTTCAGCCGAACCAATCGATTTCCTAGAAAGATGATATTGGACCAAACAAGTTTTGCCATAAAACTGAATAAGCATAGGCAATGAAGCAGTCAATTTACTAATGGAAGGAGATTAAAAGGGAAAGAAGGCACAAAGAGAACATCACCAAGTACAAGTCCAGAAGTGACTTGAACCTCACCAATATGTGTGGCTAGCACTGTATGATTGTTAGACAATTTTATGATGGTATGATGTAAAGGCTTATATGATGAGAAAAGTTTTAAGGAGCAGGCAATATGATTTGTGGCACCTGAGCCTAAGATCCATACATTCATATTATTACTTGAACAATTACCTTTCTCTTGCTCAGCTTGAGCAGACAGTACTGCAGCATGGGAGGTACTACCAGACAGACTTACAGCAGAGACAGGTGTTAATACTTTTGATTCTTCCTTCATGCTCGACACGTTCATCAGTCTCATGTGTTGTTCATATGTCAGCATAGGAGGTTTGTACAGGGGCTCAATGTATTCCTGATGCTTGGATTCTCCACAATCTGTCACCAGATCCACCATATTAACCTGACCTTTGGACATAGAACCAGGAGGAAATCCATGCTTTCTATAGCATCTATCCATTGTATGTCCAATCATCCCATAGTGAGTGCACTGAGGCCTCCTATTATTGTCATGATAAAACCTACCACTACCTGTCCTGTAGGTGTTGCCCTGTGCCTTATTGAAAAATGCCTTAGTGACTGATTCAATGTCATCATCAACTAACAAGGTTGTAGGTGCATTAGAAAAGGATCCATGACTTGATGAACTAGTAAGCTTTCTCTCATATTTAAGATCCATAGAAAATGCAGTACCTATGTCTGGCAAGGGTGTCATGACAAATACTTGAGATTTAACAGACTCATAATCATTATTCGGTCCTTTCACAAATTTGATTACATAATCACTTTGAACAAATTCTTTCATCTGATTGGTTACATTACATCTACATCCATGACACTCATAGACTGGTATTAGCCTCAGCGTCAGCATCTCCTCCCATAGGACCTTAACCTTGGTGAAATAATCGTTACTGAAGAACTTTCTTGCTTAATTGCATAAAACGACTCAAGCAAATCAGATAACCTAAAAGCATCACCATGACCATAACTTTGCGTTAAATCCTGCCAGACTTCATGAGTTGTATCATACCACATGATGCTTTGTGATATTGAGGGTGATACACTGTTCATTATCCTTGAATGCACCATTGAATTCACTTGCCTCCATGTTCCAAAGATAGGATCATTTGCAGCTGGTTTTTGTATCATGCCGTCTATGAATCCTATCTTATTTTTTTATCACAAGCGCCATTTTGAATATTCTGCTCCAGGAATTGAATTGTGACGATTAAGAGGTGGTTGCACTAACACAATTACTGAACTATCGTTAGGATGAAGGTAAAACGGATTTGAATTGACATTGTCATTTCCAGGATTGTTCCTTTGATTTTGTTGAAAATTGTTCGTAGCGTGAACACTATTAGAACTTGAAGCAATGAATACTGAGATTAATCAAAGAGAATCAGCAACAATTTGAATCAGAAGAGAATTAACAGCAAACCAGATTACTACACTTCACAAACAGAGACGACAATCGCACTAGCTCTGATACCATAACAAAAATCGCTATGATCGCAACATAATTAACGAAAAACAAGTTTGATCCAAACATGAACTCCAATATAACATCAAATAACAACCATGAGAATCTACTATTGAATCAAATGATTAACAGAATTTGAATAATAGCATTGGCGCCAAATTATGTGAAGGAGAAAATTTTGTCCAACAGTTTCGAGAGAGAAATTGGAATGAGAAGGAAAGTGGTTATTTCATTGAACTCAACTCATCAATGATTTTTACAAGGCTTTATATACAGTTTTCAACTAATCAACTATCAGCTACACCACCTCATAACCGTTTTTCAACTAACGCAAGCTATACTAAGCTAAGACGCTGCTGCGTTGGTACTTGATCCGCTCCACTTCATATGCAACTTTGTGTTTCTAGCTTGATCCAGCAATTATTCAATCCACTAATCACATGTAAGCTTATTACTGATCCATGTATAGGTTTATCAACCAATGCCATGCTTTCAAACTGCCACATCATCCTCACTACTGCACTCCCTTTTAACTTAAGTAGCTGATACCTATTGTTTCCTTCCCGGTTCAGTTTCAACAGCCTGCATAACCTACAAAGATAGAGTGACATAGAAAAGAGTGTTGGGATATGAACTCCAATCCCGAGTAGGTTCAATAAACGGTAAAGTGAATCGATTCGGTAATACTTAAGAAATATCACAATGACCTCTAGACAGTATTACTATTCCGTGCAAAATCTCAAGTTTAGCCGGAGGGGTCACACACGGTCCCACTTAAAACCCAACTTCCTTAGACATAAATTATGTGCACGGTGTAAACGAACTTGACCTGTTGAATCCAGCAAAATAATAACCATGGTAGAAGAACTAATACCGTAAATGTTAATAAAATAGAGACACCGAGATTTGTGTAAAAAACTCCCTAAATAATTAGAGAGAAGAACCATGGGATCGAGCGATTAAGATTTTCTTTATATGTGGAGAAATTATTACAATACTCAAAGTTCTCACCCAGTAGAATATGATCACATTTCTAGTAACTGTCAAATTTTACCACTCCATCCTTCCTTGCACCTCACTGTGAATGTGACCCAGAATATAAAACACTCACTAACTTATACTTTATTTTCTTTGAAGAACCTTGGCTCTTTATTTGGTTTTTCCTCTCACTCTTGTATGTTTTCTCTCTTGTTATTGGTGTATTTTTTCTCTGCACAGAATGTTGTAATCTATAGGTAAATAAAGTGAACGCCATTTCCTATTCAAATTGCTGTTGTACGCTTTTCATTCTTTGTCAAAGAAGAAAAAAACCAGTGGTGCCTTTTATTTTTGACCAAACCTTATGCTTTTCCTCTGGACCCATGAGAGAGGATTGATTTTAGAGTATCAATCGACCTCCCATTGACAAAAAAATTGCCCATACGGTATAATTCTTGTCAATGAGTTTCTCAGCCAGATTGATTGGCTGACTGGAGAAGGTCTCGGCTGAATCAGTTTTGGGTGACAAGTTCTGGAAGAGTTCCAGAACATGGGAGAGGCTGAAGGTTTGGTTTGGAGTGGATGATGCCTCGGCTGTTCCAGACGCGTCTGAGAGTGGTGTCTGGTCATTCATGGTTTCAGGTAAGTGATGGTAAATGATGAGGAAAGCTTGTTCATTTAAGCAACGCTCGAAGGCTGGTTGTGATACCATATTAGAACTCAAATGTTTCTTGAAGAAATTCTGTTTTTCTTTTTTTAATTTGATCATATACAGCAGGGAGGACTAAATAGCTAGACTAATCTTCTAAACTAGGAAAGTCTATCAATTACAAATCAATCACACTTATTACAAATCAATCAACACTTATGGCTAATCTTCTTGATTTGATTTGATTTGCTTTTCTTACACTCCTCCTCAATTTGAGTCAGTGAATCGACAATGCTCAACTTGCTTAATGCCGAGTGAAATACTCCTGCAGGCAAAAGCACACGCTTCGGACCCTTGTACAGAGGAACCCCTAAATATGTAATGGGAAGCGTAGAGTCACGAGATCCAATAGCAGCCTTGATTGTTGAACAATGGCTACATGAAACCGAGGCCCAACAACGCAGAAACTCTCTGATAGATTCACCCCATGATCTGTGATAGCCTCATATGTACGCAAAAATTCCATAACAACCCTCGAACAACATTTTGCCCCCATTATTAAATACAACAATATCATCAGCAAATAAAAGGATAGGGATAAGCAAATCAACACCTGTACGATTGTGATAATCGTTGTGAGATAATAATAATAATTGATGAATTCCTCTTATAAGATACTCAACAGCAAGATTAAACAGTGTCGGGGAGATAGAATCCCCTTTGCGAACTCTACGACCCAACTTTAAATAACCTGCTGGATCATTATTAACAACATCGAAACACTGCAATTCGTTAGGCAACCACCAATTTAGCGTCTCCATTCAATAAGGAAAGCAAAAGACGTCATAATCTTTTTCCAGAAAATTCCAAGAAATTATATCAAAGGTCTTCTCCACAGATTTTAAGGAGCATCACACCTAGCCACTTTACCCAGACTTTCGTAACAAATTTATTGAACACCGTATATCAACTAATTGTACGATAATCAGCCCATGATTTGGGCAATAATTAGCACTCGCACGAGATAAGCATTCACGAGATTGGTCATCCTGCCATTTTATATATAACGTGTTTAGTTGCGAATATTGATTTAAACATACTTTGGCATGAAATATTCGGACATATTGATTTTAAACATACAAAAAGGATTACATAATAAATCTTGTTGGAGGGTTACCAAAACAATGGAAATCTGGTTGGAGGTCTAGCAAAACTATGCTTCGGAAAACCCGATCCATGTAGTGCTTTAAAAAAAAGATGCTTTAAAATCTAGAAATGAACTTAGGATTGATCTCAAGGTTGGACGTCCAATTATAGGATTGGATATTCAACCATCGGATCGAACGATCCAATCCAAAATATACAATCAGAACAAAGCCCAAGTATAATAGTTATTGCGTAAAAAAAAGTTACACAATGTCTGAGTCCGAACTGCACAGATAACTAATCGTTATTATTTAGCAATTAGACATCAAATTAAGTTACTGTAGAAGACATCAAGCTACTCAAAGGATATAATACATCCATTAGAGCCCATGTAAACTCCTATAAAAGAAGAAACATATCTTGTATATTAAATTAAGAATGGAATTTTATATTCTTTCAATCTAGATAATATTTATTTATGTAACTGATAAACTTGCTGACTCTATGAAAGCTACTTTGGCTCACATTTAATGCGAGGCTGATCGAGCCGAGCTTCTTATGATTAAAAAAATAAAATAAAATGTCCCAAATGGGAACTTCAGAAAATGAAATTAATGATCTAAGAAACAATGCAATCCTGAGATTATCAACATACTGAAACCTATATCAGAGCTCGTGTTAATCATTTTAAAAGGAAAACAAACTTTTAAGAAAGATTAATCCAAAATATACAATCGGAACAAAGGCCATGTATAATAGTTATTGCGTAAAAAAAATTTACACAATGTCTGCTCTTCTTCATATTAGAGCATATTTGGTTTTATTTTCTTGAACAAAGACAAGCAAAACATATAAAACATATAATATGATGATTGTTACGTGAGCAGATTATTTAAAATGAAAATGCCGAGGGTCATATCCTTCTTTCCTTGAAGGACTGTGAAAAATGATGAGGTTGATGGATAGAATCAACGTTCAGCTGACAATGTTGAGGAGCAACAACGGATTGGGATCAAGAGTGGAGGCAGTTGAAAGAAAGCAGAGGAAAGAGGAAAGGAAGTTGTGGCGGCAAAATTTGTAATTGAGGAGAAATGACAAGAATGTCCTTGTATTAGTAAAAGGAGGTTGGGTTAGTTAGGGGGTATCTTAGTAATTTCGCATTCCTTCTTCTTGCTTAAAAGTGCTGTAGCCAACGCTTTGTTGAAGCAGTTGAAATGCCATTTTTCATCTCATATCAATGCACCATTAATTCCTCTGGTTCTTTCTCTCCCTGCGATTACTCTTTGTAGTATTGTTGATTGAATTCAGTTCTTGTATTCCTATGTTTGTATGATTTTGCTGTTTTTGTGATTGATCACGTATACGGTTTACAAATTTCATATGGTATCAGAGATTAATTCATGAATTTTGGATCATTCATGGCGAACACCAACAATTGTCCTTCTACATCCCATGCTTCATTCAAATCTTGCGGATCCTGCGGATGATCCATTGTATATTCATCCGAGTGACAGTCCTTCTTTGATTCTTGTTCAACCGCTGTTGGACAATCATAATTACCATAGTTGGAGTAGAAGTTTCAAGCGCGCTCTTCAATCGAAGAACAAAATAGGCTTCATGAATGGCACAATCACAAAGCCTAATGAAACGTCTAGGAGGTATGCTGCTTGGACGAAGGCGAACAATATGGTTGTAGCATGGTTAGTGAACTCCGTAATTGCTCCAATAGGACAAAGTGTTATGTGGCTAGATGATGCTTTGGACATTTGGAATGATCTTAAACATAGATATGAAAATGTGGATGCATTTAGGCGGTCAGATCTTCAAGAAGAATTCTACGCTGTGAAACAAGTTAACTCTTCTGTCACAGAGTATTATACCAAGTTAAAGATGCTATGTGAGGAATTACTTGTGTTAAGGTCTATACCTAGTTGTAATTGTCATAGATGCACCTGTGACTTAACCACTCAAATGCATAAATTCATAGAGGATGATTCGGTTATTAAGTTCTTGAAAGGATTAAATGAGGAATTTGAGGCTGTGAAGTCTCAAGTGCTGTTGTCAACACCGTTACCAGATCTTAAAACAGTTTTTGCAATGACTGTTAAGTTTGAGAGGAAGGTTTCTTACTCTAATAATCAAGCGCAGTTCAATAATAATCCATCTGTGGTGATGAATGTTGAGAATAATACAAGATATGGAGGTTCTCAAGCAAGAATAGGGGCAGGAGCAAATGGTAATGATGTGTTCCCTAGACCCCCTAATAAAGGATATAGGAGGGAGTTTTCAAGATCTGGTACTCATAACTCTAAAGTACCTGTGTGCACTTATTGCAATATGCTTGGGCATACAGTTGATCGTTGTTATAAGAAGCATGGATATCCACCAGGGTATAAGCCAAGAAACAGTGTAAATTGTGTAAGTGGAGACTGTAGTTATCAATATCAGGATGATGGCGTAAACCAGTATGATGGAGAGGGAACTGAGATGTATGAAGATGGTGGACATAGTGTCGTGGCTTCTGACCCTGGGAATGCACAATGCCTGACTCAAGAACAGTATTCACAACTCCTTAACATGCTTAAAGATTATCAGGACAAAGGACATAAGGAAGGGACAGTGAGCTCCGGTGGAAGTGGTGGATTAATGCAGTGATGAGTGCACAGCAGATGAAGGCTTCAGGGAAGTGTGAAGGTAATACATCTTGTGAAAATTCAGTTGGTGGATATTAGACTCTGGAGTTACTTATCACATTTGTTCATGTATTCATCTTTTTGAATCATATCAGCCAATTTCTTGCATTTCTGTTAGACTTCCCAACAGCCATACAGCGTCACTCATATAGGGATTGTTAGAGTTAATCCTGATATGCTTCTACATGATGTATTCTACATTCCTTCCTTCACCTTTAATCTCATATCTCTCAGCAAACTCACTCAACATGGACTTATCACCATTACATTTGATAAACATCTATGCCTCATCCAGGAAAAGATGACAAAGAGGATGATTGGTTCAGCTGAGAAAAAAGAGGGACTGTACCAGCTGCAGGGCACAACCAATCATGCCTCAACAAGAACGTGTCTCAAAATATCTCAGTGTCAAGCTGCACCCTTGGCTGAGGGGTTGCTTTGGCACATGAGACTTGGCCATATGAGTACAGCAGGACTGAAGGAAGTGCACAAGCAGCAGCCAAACGTTGTGACTAAAGTGGACTTTGGATTCTCTGATGTTTGCCCTCTTGCTAAACAAAAAAGGCTGCCTTTTCCCAATTCCTCTTCTGTTTCTAATTCACCTTTCTCTATCATTCATATGTACATCTGTACCCAACTATGTACAAACAACATTACTTCCTTACTGTGGTTGATGATCATACAAGATATTGTTGGATATACTTAATGAAAACGAAGTCTGAAACCAGAAAGGTTGTTGAGAGTTTTTACCAATATGTGCTTGTGCAATTTGATTCCTGTATCAAAATCATTAGAACTGACAATGGCCAAGAATTTAACATGAATTCATTCTATGCGCATAAAGAATTATTCATCAAACAAGTTGCGTATATACACCACAGCAGAATGGGCTGGTGGAGAGAAAGCATCAGCATTTGCTGAATGTTGCGAGAGCATTGAGATTCCAGTCACATTTGCCCATCTCATACTGGGGTTTTTGCATCCAATATGCAGCCTACCTCATTAACCTTACTCCTACTCCTCTTCTAAATCACAAGACACCCCATGAACTCTTATTCCGCAAAGCCCCCAGTTATGAACAATTGAAGGTTTTTGGTTGCTTGTCCTTTGCTACTGACAACCATCCACACAAGGAAAAGTTTGCACCTAGAGCAATTCGAAGTGTCTTCCTTGGCATATAATCACACAGTAAGGGATATGTTTTGCAAAACATTGATTCTAAAGAGATCTTTGTGTCCAGAGATGTAGTATTCTGTGAACATGATTTTCCTTTCCAGCCATGTACAGATTCTAAAATTTACAATCCTTCCACTCAAAATCACGCTTTCGTTCTGCCTAGTACATAGTCCCAACCTTGGTATGATGATGAAGCACACATTCCTTTGAATGATTTCCAACCTGTAACTCAAGCTTCACCATTCCATATTGATCCGCCTCCTTCGCCTCATTCTGATCATGTATCTCCTATGCATGATGTAACTCATACCTCTCATGAAGCTGAATCTGAACCATCAGACCCTCTTTCACACGAACCCCCATTTGGAAACCTATATATTGACTTGCCACCTATACATACCACTGAACCACAACCTCAACCATTACCAGATAACCATTCTGTTCCCACAGCTCCTTAACACAAATCTTCTAGACTTAGGAGAGCTCCATCCTACCTCCAAGACTATTACTGCAACATTGCTTCCACTTCTGATCCGTCTGTCTCTTACTCTAATCCTCAACCTATTCATACATGACATTTGCATCTTTAGCTCCTCAGTATAAATCATATACACTGAATATAAGCAAACATGTAGAATCATCATCTTATGCAAAAGCAGCAAGTGTTCCAGCTTGGCAGGATGCAATGGATGCTGAGATCAAAGCTCTAGAAGACAACAATACTTGGAGCTTAGTACCTTTACCCCCTGGTAAGCATCCAATCAGCTGTAAATGGGTGTACAAAGTAAAATATAAGGCTGATGGTAGTGTGGAGAGATACAAGGCCCGCTTAGCTGCAAGGGGCTACACTCAACAATATGACATTGACTATCAAGACACCTTTTCTCCTGTGGCTAAAATGACCACAGTTAGAATGTTATTGGCTTTGGCAGCCAGGAGGGGATGACATCTTCAACAACTTGACATTAACAATGCATTCCTTCATGGTGATCTCCATGAAGAGATCTACATGACACCACCACCAGGAACCGTAATGTCTGATGTTAGGATGGTGTGCAAACTACAAAAATCGCTTTATGGCTTTAAACAGGCTAGCAGGGAGTGGAATGCGAAGCTTACAAGTTTTCTGGTTGGTCAAGGGTTCACACAATCCCGAAGTGACTACACCATGTTCATCAAGACAGTTGGGACATCTATGTTGGTATTGCTTGTGTATGTAGATGATATAATAATGTGTTGTGACAGTTTAGATGCTATATAGGAGCTTAAAAGTCTATTGCATCAGAAGTTCAAGATAAAGGATCTTGGTGAGTTGAGATACTTTTTGGGGATTGAGGAGTCAAGATCTAAAGATGGTTTAGTCATCAACCAGAGGAAGTGTGCGCTTGAATTGTTGGAGGATAGTGGTTTTTTGAGAAGTAAACCAGCTAAGACACCCATGGAGACGCATCTAGCCTTAACTCACAATGACCAGAACCTTATAATGATGTGTCTCAGTACAGGAGTCTTGTAGGGAAGCTCATTTACCTCAATCTGACCAGACCTGATGTTTCTATCGTGGTACAACAATTGAGCCAGTTCCTTGATTGTCCTACAGTCAACCACATTAAGGCGCCCCACAGAGTCTTGAGATATTTGAAAGGGACAGTAGGGCAGAGGTTGTTCTTTCCCAGCTCAGGTGAGTTGCAGTTGAAAGGCTTTGTAGATTCTGATTGGGTAGGATGTAATGAGAGTATGAAGTCCATAACGGGGCATTGTGTGTTTCTGGGTAGTTCTTTGATCTCTTGGAAGGCCAAGAAACAAACTACCGTGTCCAGATCTTCAGCTGAGGCTGAATATAGAGCCATGACAGCTGTAAGTTGTGAGTTGCAGTGGTTATTATATATGACTGATGAACTGAAATTGCCTGATCAGAAGCCAGTAGAGCTATTTTGTGATAGTAAAAGCGCTCTATATATTGCGGAGAACCCAGTATTTCATGAAAGAACCAAGCACATTGAAATAGATTGTCATCTTGTTAGGGAGAAGGTGCAAAATGGGATTTTAAAACTAATGCCTGTAAGGACAGATCTCCAACTGGCTGACATGTTTACAAAAGCTTTGGATTGGAAGAGACTGGTGGGAATATTGCAGGCGATTGGAGTGTTCAATCTATGACAAGCAGAGCTTGAAGGGGGTGTGAAGAATGATGAGGTTGATGGATAGAATCAACGCTCAGCGGATAATGTTGAGGAGCAACAACGGATTGGGATCAAGAGTGGAGGCAGTTGGAAGAAAGCAGAGGAAAGAGGAAAGGAAGTTGTGATGGCAAAATTTGTAATTGAAGAGAAATGACAAGAATGTCCTTGTATTAGTAAAAGGAGGTTGAGTTAGTTAGGAGGTATCTTAGTAATTTCGCATTCCTTCTTCTTGCTTAAAAGTGCTGTAGCCAACGCTTTGTTGAAGCAGTTGAAATGCCATTTTTCATCTCATATCAATGCACCATTAATTCCTCTTGTTCTTTCTCTCCCTGCGATTACTCTTTGTAGTATTGTTGATTGAATTAAGTTCTTGTATTCCTATGTTTGTATGATTTTGCTGTTTTTTGATTGATCACGTATACGGTTTACAAATTTCACAAGGACACACATTGGTAGCTTGCATCCTTAAATGTATTTGCTTTCGACATTACGAAAGCAAGTGTCGTTAGGGACTTGGCATTCTTCGTGGTTTCTGTACAAAAAAAAACTGTAATCAAAACCAGTGTACAGTGTGCGTTTGTGTAAACTGACGAAATACAAGCAGAACCGAGGCGAGTCTAAGGACTCTGTCCTTAAGACGATTTGCTCCGGTACGAAGTGCCCAACCGAAAACAGCAAACGTCTCCCAGGATACAACGGGTACAGTTCATACGACACGGCACAGTAACGTACAGAACTCGGCGAACCTGTGGGATGCTCTGATTTCTCGAACTGAAAACGTAACAGCGCAGTAGTATGCTGAAAACGAAAACGGAAGAAGG
The DNA here is from genome assembly GCA_036186865.1 of Eustoma russellianum. Classification (NCBI taxonomy): domain Eukaryota; kingdom Viridiplantae; phylum Streptophyta; class Magnoliopsida; order Gentianales; family Gentianaceae; genus Eustoma; species Eustoma russellianum. Next base: position 18,495,597 of record AP025062.1, on the reverse strand, counting down.
AAAACACAGTGAAATCGCAGTGAGCAGAGTGTAGCGTGTGTGTAGAAAGGCTGGAGAAGGAGGCGTTTTATAGGCGGGAAGGAAATGGCGGTTAATCTCCAGATTAAACCGCAGCCGTCGGATCAAACGGTTTTCATCCACAACCGTTAGATCGACGGTTTTAAACGTGGACCGTCGGATCTGACGGTTTTCGATCTCGGACGTTAGATGATAAACCGTAGCGGTTTATCATAAACCGTAGCGGTTTATCGTAACCGTTGATAAACCGTAGATCATAAACCGTTAGATCATAAACCGTCGGCAGATACGATCTCAGCCGTTGGATCATGATCCGCGTAGACAACGATCCACAACCGTTAGATCTTGCAACGGTTATGATCAAAAAAAAAATTTCAACCGTTGGATCACTTAATTTATTTTTCTGGAAAAAAGTAAAAGAAAATTTCTCCAAAAAGATAAGAACCAGGCGGACGAGCCACGAGCCACGAGCCCGAGCCCGAGCCGAGCCGGCCAGACGGGCGGGCGGCGGCGGCGCGCGCGCGTGTGTGGTGAACCTTGCCTGAGCTGTGTCCTGACTCCGTCAGAAAACTTCTCATGCCCAAGGGCACATTTTAGAAAGCTCCAACTTGTAACTTATATGGTGGCTCTTTCATCCCAAGTGACCAATGTGGTATTCCACTTAAAGGGTGATGTGTTCACATCCTCATGAGGCCACATCACCACTTTTTCATTTTTCTTCCAATTTTACTCCAACTTTGAGCATTAATTTCTCATTCACCCGGTATCGGAATCGAGTGATTCAAAAGCCTAAAGTCATCTACTTGTTACGTAGATAATTTAGAAATTATTAATTTTCGTTTTTGATTAACGAACACTAATCATAATTAAGCTCAAAGTATGGTGGTTGTCAACTTTTGACAAACCCACTTCCCATAATTTTCCAACTTACCTCATTTTCTCCAACAATCCCCCACATGAATGAAAATTAATGCAGATGCAGATGCAGACTCTATCGAGAAATCAGACAAGGATATGTTGCATCAGAAGAGGTAGCTTCTGGCTTTGAACCTTTCTTAGTGATATACCATCGGATCCACTCAGCTGGTTAGTGACCTGATGTCTTGAACTATCAGCCTTTATTGTGAACCTAGACAATGATACTCACACAACATTTCCTTTGACACCCCTTATTGGTTCTCATGGTTGTGTTCATTTTGGCCATGAACAACCTGGTTTCAGAAAGTGTATTAGAGAATTCTTGCCTCTCAGAATTCTCATAGAAGCGGCCCCCACTTCACACTTACATAGGTGATTCCTATCAAGAGTATTCTGCCATACCCCACTTGATTTATCAAGATATAGGACATCATTAAAAGCATCAGCTTACCCTCATTTCTCTGCAGACAGCACTTTTATTTAACGGAATGAGTAAGTGCTAACTGAATCCTTATAACTTAGTTTTCCCATTGAACCTAGATTCTGGGATCTCCAGTCAACAAGGTTGGGTTACCGTTACAAAGATTCATGCTTTGTAGGCTTAAGTCCCATTCCGTTTGTCAACTTTGACATTTGATCTCTAGGCAAAGCTTTTGTAAGCGGATCCGCAAGATTCTCCTTTGATTTTACGTAATCAATGGAAATCACGCCATTAGAGATCAACTGCTTAATGGTATTATGTCTCCGACGTATGTGTCGTGACTTACCATTATAGATGCTGCTTTGAGCTCGTCCTATAGCTGACTGACTGTCACAGTGTATGCTTATAGGAGCGATTGGCTTAGGCCAGCATGGAATGTCTTCTAGGAAATTTCGAAGCCATTCAGCTTCTTCCCCAGCTTTATCGAGTGCTATAAACTCAGCTTCCATAGTTGACCGAGCTATGCATGTTTGCTTTGTAGACTTCCATGACACAGCACCACCACCTACAGTAAATAAGTATCCACTGGTGGATTTAGAATCTTTACAATCTGATATCCAGTTTGCGTCACAGTATCCTTCCAATACTGCTGGATATCTTGTATAGTGTAATCCAAGATTCATTGTGTACTTGAGGTACCTCATTACTCTATTTAGAGCTTTCCAATGATCTTCACTTGGATTACTGGTAAACCTGCTCAATTTGTTTACTGAACAAGCTAAGTCTGGTCTTGTACAGTTCGTTATATACATTAGACTTCCAATCACTTGTGAGTACTTCAATTGAGCTACTGGTTCACCTCGGTTCTTCCTTAAGTGCATACTTAAGTCAAGTGGGGTTTTTACTGGTTTTGCATCAAACATATTGAATCGTTTGAGAACGGACTCAATATAATGACTTTGTGACATGATCAATCCTTCAGTTACCCTTGAAATCTTGATTCCTAGGATAACATTGACAACCCCCATATCCTTCATGTCAAAATTCCGTGTTAACATATTCTTGGTATTCAAGATGATGTCACGAGTACTGCCCATGATTAACATGTCATCTACATAGAGACATACTATCACATAGGCATTAAGTGTGTTTTTGATTGTAAACACACTTGTCACACTCGTTGATCCTAAAGCCGTTTGTCATCATTACTTGATCAAACTTCAAGTGCCATTGTTTGGTGCTTGTTTAAGTCCGTACAAAGACTTAACAAGTTTACAAACTTTCTTCTCTTGTCCTGGCACAACAAACCCTTCTGGTTGTTCCATGTATATCTCCTCCTCCAAATCACCGTTTAGAAAAGCCGTTTTTAACATCCATCTGATGGATTTCTAAGTTATAGACTGATGCAATCGCGACTAGCACTCTGATTGATGTAATCCTTGTCACTGGTGAGTAAGTGTCAAAGAAATCAAACCCTTCTTTTTGCCGATAACCTTTGGCTACCAAACGCGCTTTGTATTTGTCGATAGATCCATCTTCTTTTAACTTATTCTTGAAAATCCACTTGCATCCGAGTGGTTTACTTCCTGGTGGAAGATTGACCAGCTCCCAAGTGTGATTTTGAAGAATAGATTCTATCTCACTGTTGATTGCCTCTTTCCAGAATGAAGCTTCTGGTGTTGACATCGCCTCTGAAAAGGTCCTTGGCTCATTCTCTACCATGTAGGTTAGAAAATCTGGTCCAAATGATGTCGGTATTTTGGCTCGTTGCTTTGACGGGGTTCGTCAATTTCTTGAGTCGTTGTATCCCGAGTTCGCTTACTCGTACTGGCTTCTTTATCATTTCTATCTTTCTTTGGAAAGACGTCTTCAAAAAACACTGCATTTCTTGACTCCATGACAACATTTTCATGTATGTCAGGGATGTCAGACTTGTGCACCAAGAATCGATATGCACTACTGTTTGTTGCATCTCCTATGAATATACAATCAATTGTTTTGGGCCCTATTCTGACTTGTCTTGTTTAGGTACTGCTACCTTAGCCAGACACCCCCCACACTTTTAAGTAATTTGAAACTAGGTTTATAACCTTTCCAAAGTTCATAAGGGGTCTTAACCATCTTTTAGATGGAATTCTATTTAGAATGACATTGGCAGAGAGGATTGCTTCCCCCCACAAGTTCTGAGGTAACCCGAACTTATCAACATAGCATTCATCATCTCTTTAAGAGTTCGATTCTTGCGTTCAGCAATACCATTGGATTGAGGTGAGTATGGCGCAGTCGTTGATGATAATGCCATGTTCTGAACAGAATTCATTAAACGGTGCATCATATTCGCCACCTCTATCACTACGAATTATCTTAATTCGTTTGCTAAGTTGATTTCAACTTCATTCTTATAATCCTTAAAAGCATTAACGGCCTCATCTTTGCTACTTAGCAAATAAACATAACAGTATCTAGTGCAATCGTCAATAAAAGTTACAAAGTACTTTTTACCACCTCTTGTTTGCACAAACGTTAAATCACACACATCTGTATGAATTAAATTCTAACGTTTCAGTGTTTCTTTCAATCGAAGGAAAAGGAGCCTTAGTCATTTTCGCTTCAACGCAAACTTGACATTTTTTCTTAGTCATATTCAGTTTAGGCAACAAATCAAGATTTATCATTCTTTGAATTGATTGTAATTAACGTGTCCCAAACGTAAATGCCATAAACAGAAGACTCAAGCATATAAGCAGAAGTAGATGCATTTTCATTAGCCACTACGGGCAACAACTTTTTCTTTCTTAGGTACAATGGTCATAACGTTTAACTTAACATTCTGTCTACCAAGTACCCCCTTTTCCAAGTACAACCCATTCTTAGTAATGATAACTTTGTTAGACTCTAACACAAGTCTAAACCCATGCATCACCATCAAAGCGCCAGAAATCAAATTCTTCCTAATATCAGGAACATACAGAACATTCTGCAGAGTCAGAAACTTTCCAGAAGTCAACTTCAAAACAACATTTCCTTCACCTTCAATCTTGACGAAGCATCATTTCCCATGTAAAGCTGTGCACCATCAACGGGCTTGTATTCTGTGAACATTGCCTTGTTTGCACAAACATGTCTCGTAGCTCCAGTGTCAAGCCACCATGCGTGCGGATTTCACACAATGTTGCATTCACTCACAACAGCACAAAGATCCAGATCTTCATTGCGCCAACCAGGTTCGCCTTCGCTTTCTCTTTGCCTTTTCTTTGGCTTGCGACAGTCACTGCTTCCGGTGCCCCTGAATGCCACAATTGTAGCACTTACCTGTGAACTTTTTGGCGATCTCTTTGCCTTTGTTGTTCACACCCAACTTGCCTTTCTTTTTCTTCGTCGCCATGAGCCTGAGCCTTGCCTGACCAGAAAATTGAGCAAATTTCTTCTCAGATCTGCGATTGTCTTCTTCGATACGCAACCGAACAATCAGATCTTCCAAGGACATCTCCTTTCGCTTATGTTTGAGATAGCTCCTGAATTCCCTCCACGAAAGAGGTAGCTTCTCAATTACAGCAGCAACAAGGAAAGATTCACTAAGGGACATACCCTCTTCTTCCATTTCAGCCACTAACATCTGAAGTTCCTCAATCTGAGAAACAACAGTTTTAGAATCAGTCATCTTAAAATCAAGAAATTTACCAATGATAAATTTCTTCGCACCAGCATCCTCTGTCCTGTTTTTTGTCTAAAGCCTGCCATAAAGATTTTGCAGTCTTAAAGGTACTATACAGTCCATACAGAGTATTATCAAGACAACTTAAAATGTGACTCAAACAGACATAATCACTATATTTCCATGCTTCAGCCATCAAGCTATTCTGCATATTCACGTTTTGATCCTCGACTGGTATCACCACTGGAGGATCCTCGGTCAGCATTTTGGCCAGCCCCAGAGTTGTCAAAAAGAACAGCATCTTCTGCTGCCAACGTTTAAAGTAACTGCCTCCAAACTTCTCCGGTTTCTCAACCTGTCCAACAACCGGAACAGGAGCAGGAACGGCAGCGGGTGCAACTGGAACAGCAGTGTTCACTTCCTCGGACGGACCAAGGTGCACGCCATTGAAGGAGTTCGAACTTTCGTTCTCCATTTCAGATTCTGTGGGAATACAGACAGAACCAGAAACCGATTAGTTTCGTACAAACAGATGCAATAAACGCAACCAGAAAACCGAAACAGATTACAGTATATATATAATTCGTCTTAAGATTGTACAAAAAAACTGTAATCAAAACCAGTGTACAGTGTGCGTTTGTGTAAACTGACGAAATACAAGCAGAACCGAGGCGAGTCTAAGGACTCTGTCCTTAAGACGATTTGCTCGGTACGAAGTGCCCAACCGAAAACAGCAAACGTCTCCCAGGATACAACGGGTACAGTTCATACGACACGGCACAGTAACGTACAGAACTCGGCGAACCTGTGGGATGCTCTGATTTCTCGAACTGAAAACGTAACAGTGCAGTAGTATGCTGAAAACGAAAATGGAAGAAGGAAAACACTGTGAAATCGCAGTGAGCAGAGTGTAGCGTGTGTGTAGAAAGGCTGGAGAAGGAGGCGTTTTATAGGCGGGAAGGAAATGGCGGTTAATCTCCAGATTAAACCGCAGCCGTCGGATCAAACGGTTTTCATCCACAACCGTTAGATCGACGGTTTTAAACGTGGACCGTCGGATCTGACGGTTTTCGATCTCGGACGTTAGATGATAAACCGTAGCGGTTTATCATAAATCGTAGCGGTTTATCGTAACCGTTGATAAACCGTAGATCATAAACCGTTAGATCATAAACCGTCGGCAGATACGATCTCAGCCGTTGGATCACTTAATTTATTTTTCTGGAAAAAAGTAAAAGAAAATTTCTCCAAAAAGATAAGAACCGGGCGGACGAGCCACGAGACGAGCCCGAGCCCGAGCACGAGCCGAGCCGAGCCGAGCCGGCCGGACGGGCGGGCGGCGGGCGGCGCGCGCGCGCGTGTGTGGTGAACCTTGCCTGAGCTGCGTCCTGACTCCGTCAGAAAACTTCTCATGCCCAAGGGCACATTTTAGAAAGCTCCAACTTGTAACTTATATGGTGGCTCTTTCATCCCAAGTGACCAATGTGGTATTCCACTTAAAGGGTGATGTGTTCACTCCTCATGAGGCCACATCACCACTTTTTCATTTTCCTTCCAATTTTACTCCAACTTTGAGCATTAATTTCTCATTCACCCGGTATCGGAATCGAGTGATTCAAAAGCCTAAAGTCATCTACTTGTCACGTAGATAATTTAGAAATTATTAATTTTCGTTTTTGATTAACGAACACTAATCATAATTAAGCTCAAAGTATGGTGGTTGTCAACTTTTGACAAACCCACTTCCCATAATTTTCCAACTTACCTCATTTTCTCCAACAATCCCCCACATGAATGAAAATTAATGCAGATGCAGATGCAGACTCTATCGAGAAATCAGACAAGGATATGTTGCATCAGAAGAGGTAGCTTCTGGCTTTGAACCTTTCTTAGTGATATACCATCGGATCCACTCAGCTGGTTAGTGACCTGATGTCTTGAACTATCAGCCTTTATTGTGAACCTAGACAATGATACTCACACAACATTTCCTTTGACACCCCTTATTGGTTCTCATGGTTGTGTTCATTTTGGCCATGAACAACCTGGTTTCAGAAAGTGTATTAGAGAATTCTTGCCTCTCAGAATTCTCATAGAAGCGGCCCCACTTCACACTTACATAGGTGATTCCTATCAAGAGTATTCTGCCATACCCCACTTGATTTATCAAGATATAGGACATCATTAAAAGCATCAGCTTACCCTCATTTCTCTGCAGACAGCACTTTTATTTAACGGAATGAGTAAGTGCTAACTGAATCCTTATAACTTAGTTTTCCCATTGAACCTAGATTCTGGGATCTCCAGTCAACAAGGTTGGGTTACCGTTACAAAGATTCATGCTTTGTAGGCTTAAGTCCCATTCCGTTTGTCAACTTTGACATTTGATCTCTAGGCAAAGCTTTTGTAAGCGGATCCGCAAGATTCTCCTTTGATTTTACGTAATCAATGGAAATCACGCCATTAGAGATCAACTGCTTAATGGTATTATGTCTCCGACGTATGTGTCGTGACTTACCATTATAGATGCTGCTTTGAGCTCGTCCTATAGCTGACTGACTGTCACAGTGTATGCTTATAGGAGCGATTGGCTTAGGCCAGCATGGAATGTCTTCTAGGAAATTTCGAAGCCATTCAGCTTCTTCCCCAGCTTTATCGAGTGCTATAAACTCAGCTTCCATAGTTGACCGAGCTATGCGTTTGCTTTGTAGACTTCCATGACACAGCACCACCACCTACAGTAAATAAGTATCCACTGGTGGATTTAGAATCTTTACAATCTGATATCCAGTTTGCGTCACAGTATCCTTCCAATACTGCTGGATATCTTGTATAGTGTAATCCAAGATTCATTGTGTACTTGAGGTACCTCATTACTCTATTTAGAGCTTTCCAATGATCTTCACTTGGATTACTGGTAAACCTGCTCAATTTGTTTACTGAACAAGCTAAGTCTGGTCTTGTACAGTTCGTTATGTACATTAGACTTCCAATCACTTGTGAGTACTTCAATTGAGCTACTGGTTCACCTCGGTTCTTCCTTAAGTGCATACTTAAGTCAAGTGGGGTTTTTACTGGTTTTGCATCAAACATATTGAATCGTTTGAGAACGGACTCAATATAATGACTTTGTGACATGATCAATCCTTCAGTTACCCTTGAAATCTTGATTCCTAGGATAACATTGGCAACCCCCATATCCTTCATGTCAAAATTCCGTGTTAACATATTCTTGGTATTCAAGATGATGTCACGAGTACTGCCCATGATTAACATGTCATCTACATAGAGACATACTATCACATAGGCATTAAGTGTGTTTTTGATGTAAACACACTTGTCACACTCGTTGATCCTAAAGCCGTTTGTCATCATTACTTGATCAAACTTCAAGTGCCATTGTTTTGGTGCTTGTTTAAGTCCGTACAAAGACTTAACAAGTTTACAAACTTTCTTCTCTTGTCCTGGCACAACAAACCCTTCTGGTTGTTCCATGTATATCTCCTCCTCCAAATCACCGTTTAGAAAAGCCGTTTTAACATCCATCTGATGGATTTCTAAGTTATAGACTGATGCAATCGCGACTAGCACTCTGATTGATGTAATCCTTGTCACTGGTGAGTAAGTGTCAAAGAAATCAAACCCTTCTTTTTGCCGATAACCTTTGGCTACCAAACGCGCTTTGTATTTGTCGATAGATCCATCTTCTTTTAACTTCTTCTTGAAAATCCACTTGCATCCGAGTGGTTTACTTCCTGGTGGAAGATTGACCAGCTCCCAAGTGTGATTTTGAAGAATAGATTCTATCTCACTGTTGATTGCCTCTTTCCAGAATGAAGCTTCTGGTGTTGACATCGCCTCTGAAAAGGTCCTTGGCTCATTCTCTACCATGTAGGTTAGAAAATCTGGTCCAAATGATGTCGGTATTTTGGCTCGTTTGCTTTGACGGGGTTCGTCAATTTCTTGAGTCGTTGTATCCCGAGTTCGCTTACTCGTACTGGCTTCTTTATCATTTCTATCTTTCTTTGGAAAGACGTCTTCAAAAAACACTGCATTTCTTGACTCCATGACAACATTTTCATGTATGTCAGGGATGTCAGACTTGTGCACCAAGAATCGATATGCACTACTGTTTGTTGCATATCCTATAAATATACAATCAATTGTTTTGGGCCCTATTCTGACTTGTCTTGGTTTAGGTACTGCTACCTTAGCCAGACACCCCCACACTTTTAAGTATTTGAAACTAGGTTTATAACCTTTCCAAAGTTCATAAGGGGTCTTATCCATCTTTTTAGATGGAATTCTATTTAGAATGACATTGGCAGAGAGGATTGCTTCCCCCCACAAGTTCTGAGGTAAACCCGAACTTATCAACATAGCATTCATCATCTCTTTAAGAGTTCGATTCTTGCGTTCAGCAATACCATTGGATTGAGGTGAGTATGGCGCAGTCGTTTGATGAATAATGCCATGTTCTGAACAGAATTCATTAAACGGTGCATCATATTCGCCACCTCTATCACTACGAATTATCTTAATTCGTTTGCTAAGTTGATTTTCAACTTCATTCTTATAATCCTTAAAAGCATTAACGGCCTCATCTTTGCTACTTAGCAAATAAACATAACAGTATCTAGTGCAATCGTCAATAAAAGTTACAAAGTACTTTTTACCACCTCTTGTTTGCACAAACTTTAAATCACACACATCTGTATGAATTAAATCTAACGTTTCAGTGTTTCTTTCAATCGAAGGAAAAGGAGCCTTAGTCATTTTCGCTTCAACGCAAACTTGACATTTTTTCTTAGTCATATTCAGTTTAGGCAACAAATCAAGATTTATCATTCTTTGAATTGATTTGTAATTAACGTGTCCCAAACGTAAATGCCATAAACAAGAAGACTCAAGCATATAAGCAGAAGTAGATGCATTTTCATTAGCCACTACGGGCACAACTTTTTCTTCTTAGGTACAATGGTCATAACGTTTAACTTAAACATTCTGTCTACCAAGTACCCCTTTCCCAAGTACAACCCATTCTTAGTAATGATAACTTTGTTAGACTCTAACACAAGTCTAAACCCATGCATCACCATCAAAGCGCCAGAAATCAAATTCTTCCTAATATCAGGAACATGCAGAACATTCTGCAGAGTCAGAAACTTTCCAGAAGTCAACTTCAAAACAACATTTCCTTCACCTTCAATCTTTGACGAAGCATCATTTCCCATGTAAAGCTGTGCACCATCAACGGGCTTGTATTCTGTGAACATTGCCTTGTTTGCACAAACATGTCTCGTAGCTCCAGTGTCAAGCCACCATGCGTGCGGATTTCCCACAATGTTGCATTCACTCACAACAGCACAAAGATCCAGATCTTCCATTGCGCCAACCAGGTTCGCCTTCGCTTTCTCTTGCCTTTTCTTTGGCTTGCGACAGTCACTGCTCCGGTGCCCCTGAATGCCACAATTGTAGCACTTACCTGTGAACTTTTTGGCGATCTCTTTGCCTTTGTTGTTCACACCCAACTTGCCTTTCTTTTTCTTCGTCGCCTCTGCGACATGAGCCTTTGCCTGACCAGAAAATTGAGCAAATTTCTTCTCAGATCTGCGATTGTCTTCTTCGATACGCAAACCGAACAATCAGATCTTCCAAGGACATCTCCTTTCGCTTATGTTTGAGATAGCTCCTGAATTCCCTCCACGAAAGAGGTAGCTTCTCAAACAGCAGCAACAAGGAAAGATTCACTAAGGGACATACCCTCTTCTTCCATTTCAGCCACTAACATCTGAAGTTCCTCAATCTGAGAAACAACAGTTTTAGAATCAGTCATCTTAAAATCAAGAAATTTACCAATGATAAATTTCTTCGCACCAGCATCCTCTGTCCTGTATTTTTTGTCTAAAGCCTGCCATAAAGATTTTGCAGTCTTAAAGGTACTATACAGTCCATACAGAGTATTATCAAGACAACTTAAAATGTGACTCAAACAGACATAATCACTATATTTCCATGCTTCAGCCATCAAGCTATTCTGCATATTCACGTTTTGATCCTCGACTGGTATCACCACTGGAGGATCCTCGGTCAGCATTTTGGCCAGCCCCAGAGTTGTCAAAAAGAACAGCATCTTCTGCTGCCAACGTTTAAAGTAACTGCCTCCAAACTTCTCGGTTTCTCAACCTGTCCAACAACCGGAACAGGAGCAGGAACGGCAGCGGGTGCAACTGGAACAGCAGTGTTCACTTCCTCGGACGGACCAAGGTGCACGCCATTGAAGGAGTTCGAACTTTCGTTCTCCATTTCAGATTCTGTGGGAATACAGACAGAACCAGAAACCGATTAGTTTCGTACAAACAGATGCAATAAACGCAACCAGAAAACCGAAACAGATTACAGTATATATATAATCGTCTTAAGATTGTAAAAAAACTGTAATCAAAACCAGTGTACAGTGTGCGTTTGTGTAAACTGACGAAATACAAGCAGAACCGAGGCGAGTCTAAGGACTCTGTCCTTAAGACGATTTGCTCCGGTGAAGTGCCCAACCGAAAACAGCAAACGTCTCCCAGGATACAACGGGTACAGTTCATACGACACGGCACAGTAACGTACAGAACTCGGCGAACCTGTGGGATGCTCTGATTTCTCGAACTGAAAACGTAACAGTGCAGTAGTATGCTGAAAACGAAAATGGAAGAAGGAAAACACAGTGAAATCGCAGTGAGCAGAGTGTAGCGTGTGTGTAGAAAGGCTGGAGAAGGAGGCGTTTTATAGGGGGAAGGAAATGGCGGTTAATCTCCAGATTAAACCGCAGCCGTCGGATCAAACGGTTTTCATCCACAACCGTTAGATCGACGGTTTAAACGTGGACCGTCGGATCTGACGGTTTCGATCTCGGACGTTAGATGAAAACCGTAGCGGTTTATCATAACCGTAGCGGTTTATCGTAACCGTTGATAAACCGTAGATCAAAATCGTCGGCAGATACGATCTCAGCCGTTGGTCATCCGCGTAGACAACGATCCACAACCGTTAGATTGCAACGTTATGATCAAAAAAAATTCAACCGTTGGATCACTTAATTTATTTTTCTGGAAAAAAGTAAAAAAAATTTCTCCAAAAAGATAAGAACCGGGCGGACGAGCCACGAGCCACGAGCCGAGCCCGAGCCCGAGACCGAGCCGAGCC
>AP025062.1:18359209-18481536 GCA_036186865.1 Eustoma russellianum | reverse complement strand
CAAAAAAAAAAAAAACAACCAGAGCCTGCATCACCACCGTCTCTCCTTCTCCACCTGTTCCTCTAGCACCAGACTACCTTATTTTGTTAATAAATGCTCATCTTCGCAACCTCATCCTTGGAGCTTCCACTACACCGTCAGATCACTACTAGCCAACAGAGACAATCCCGATGATACTTCGCTCAGGAATCCTCCATGGAGCTTCCACTACGTTGTCGGACTGCTCGCCAACAGAGACAATCCCCAATATGTTTTTCGATCCCCTTTAAGTCATTGAGTTGCAAGTTTAGCCTGAGATCTCTGAATTTAGGCAGGGATAATAGCATGAAGATGAATGAATGTGGAAGCGATTCATGTCAGTAAGGGTCATTATGTTTTACAGGAAGGGAAGTTACATATAAAGGGATTCTCTGTTGGCGAGCAATATCAGAGTCTACAAATAAACTAATTCCAACTGAAGTGGGATTTTAGCTTTTTGGCATTTAATTAATGGTACTTGATGTCAGATGTCAAATGGACAGAAGAGACAGATCCTTTAATTTCATTCCTTACGCTCATTCAAGTCACAGTTACTAGCAAAGAACGGAAGGACTTCTACCATCCTTTAGGCGATTCAATGCATAGTTTGAGTAGGCAGTTTCTCAATCCAATAACGGATTTGGATTCATTGCAAAGAGATGAATCAAATAGAGGTAAGTTTATAATTTTGGGGTCCTAAATATGCGATCCTGTTTTTGTTGGGGATGCGGAATAGCAGAAGCAACCACGACGATTGTTAACAAAAACGCACAAACGTAATGAATAATAATCAAAGAAAACAATAAACGAAGAATACAAGATTTTACGTGGGAAAACCTTTAAGGGGAAGAAAAACTTATGGCGGCGGCAAGCCAAGAAATTCACTGTCGACCAATTAAGATTTTCGGTCACATCAAAACTGCGTCTAACAGGGGATTTTATAGGGAGTAAAGGATCAACATAATTTATGGAGTTTTCCTTCTACACCTACAGCTACATTACCATGAATAGGACTCTATCAGATATTTCTTATAAAAAGATAAGTATAGAAAGTTCTATTCAGAACATGATTCTCTTCAATCAAATCTACAATCAAGGAATATTCTATCCTATAAATTTCTGATATGCTGCCGAGCTGAGGTCATTGCTCGCTGTTCAGCTCTGCTCGGCAAAGCTTCTGTCCGAGATAACCTTAGCTGTGCAGCTCAGCTCGGCATTCTCCAGCTCTGCACTATCCAGCTCTGTCACAGCAATGTTCACCAAGTTCTGTTCAAGTTAACTTATGTTCAGCACTGCAGCTCAGCTCAGGCTGCTGAATTCAGTTCCACCCAACTTAACATACTCTTTGCGTTCGTCAACGTCTCCAGCTATATCAGAATCTACAAAGCCGAGTAGGTTCAGGTCATCATTGTTAAACTGTAGTGTCAAGTCTTGTGTTCCAACTAAATACCATACCCAGTAGTACTCTTGCGTTCGTCAACGTCTCCAGCCATATCAGAGTCTACAAAGCCGAGTAGGTTTAGGTCATCATTGCTAAACTGCATTGTCAAGTCTTGTGTTCCAACTAAGTACCGTAGTATCCACTTCAATGCAGCCCAATGATCAGGACCTGGATTAGACATGAATAAGCTCACAAGTCCCACTGCATGGGAAATGTCTGGCCGGGTGCACACCATGGCATACATCAAGCTTCCCACGGCTGAGGTGTAGGGTACCTTCTTCATCTGTTCAAGCTCATCCTTCATCTTAGGACATTGCTTCCTAGATAAATTTTTGAACTGCCCTACCAGAGTGTTGATACCGATTTTGCATTCTCCATATTGAATCTTTTTAGTACCTTAGAGATATAGGCTCTTTGGCTCAGCGTTAGCACTTGATTATTTCTGTCTCTTTCAATACTGAGTCACAGTATTTTCTGTGCCAGAGCAAGGTCCTTCATGGATAACTTCTTGGCCATTGTTCCTTCAGCTTCTTGATCTCATCAGTACTTCCTCCTACTATTAACATGTCATCTACATAGAGTAGCAGGATAATATACGAACCTTCAAACCTTTTGAAGTAACAGTAGTGATCACCATGACAACGCTTATAGCCGACCTCTGCTATAAAGTTGTCAAACTTCTTATACCACTTCCTCGGAGCTTGTTTCAAACCATACAAGCTCTCTGCAATTTGCATACCTGATCTTCTTTACCGGTACCTCATAGTCTTGTGGCTGCATCATGTAGATATCTTCTTCTAAATCTGTGTGATAAAAGGTTGTTTTGACGTCAAGCTGTTTTAAGTGCAGATCTTCTATAATTGTGATGCTCAGGACAGTTCTGATGGTGGACAGCTTGACAACTGTGAAAAGATCTCAGTGAAGTCTCAACTCCAACTTTCTGTTAGAAGCCTTTCACAACAAGCGTTGCTTGATAACTTTGAGTGTCGTCAGCTTCCTGCTTCAACCTGTATACCCATTTGTTCTGAATTGCTTTCTTCCCCGTGGCTTGTCTATAAGATCCCAGGTAAAGTTGCTCTGCAGAGGGTTCATCTTAGCTTCCATGGCTACCCTCCAGTCTTAACTTTTGTCAGAGCTCATTGCTTCTTCATAGCAGCTTGGCTCGTCACAGTCAGTCAGAGGCAAATAATAAAGTGAAGGTGAGGACCCAGTAGGGGCAGTAATGGTTCTCCTCTCTCTCCGAACAGCAATAGGTGGTGTAACTTGCTCTTTCGGAGCTTCATCTCCTGATGTGGGCACCTCAGCAGTCTGGTCTGCAGGTTTCCTCATCTCTGCATAACAAACGTCACTTTGCTCAAAATACTTGGGCTTTACAGGTTGCTTCTCTTCCTTTACTTTGTCCTTGTAAAGCACGTTTTCATTGAAAACTACGTCCTTGCTTCTGATCATCTTCTTTCCGACATGATCCCACAGTCTAAAACCAAAACTTTCACCACCATAGCCAATTAGAGAGCATATCTTGGATTTGGGGTCAAGCTTTGATCTCTTATCTGGCTTCAACAGTCCATAGGCAGTGCAGCCAAATACTTTGACATGGGCAAGTGAGATTTCCTTGCCAGTCCACTCTTCTTCAGGAAGTTTGCAGTCAATTGTGGTATACATACCCATGTTGATCTGATAAACAGCAGTGTTCACTGCCTCGGACCAAAAGGATTTTGGCAGATCTGCATGTATCCTCATACTTTTTTTCTCTCTCACAGATTGTTCTGTTCATCTTTTCAGCAATGCCGTTATGTTGAGGTGTTTTGGGCACAATCTTTTCTCTTCTGATCATGTTCTCCACAATAGTTCTCAAAATATTTGCTGCAATACTCTCCACCGTTGTCTGACCTTAAGCACTTCCGCTTCAGCCCTGTTTCATTCTCGGCAAGACTGTTCCATCTTTTAAATACTTCGAATACGTCAGCTTTGTGTTTCACAAATTACACACAGAGCTTCCTAGTTGAGTCATCAATGAAGGTAACATAACAACGAGAGCTATCCAGTGAAGGCACATCTGAAGGTCCCCACATATCTGTGTGCACAAGCTCTAACTTTTCAGCTCTAAGACTTCTCTTGTGCTTTGAAAAACTAACAGGTTTCTGTTTCCCCAGCACACAAGATTCACACAGTGGCATGTCAATGTTTGATAGACCTTCCATCTTTCCTTTGGATGGTATTACCGTCATCCCTTTGATACTCATGTGTCCGAGTCTTTGGTGTCAGAGCTCGGCATCACTAGCCAAGGTGACTGCATTAGCCGAGCTCCTATTGGAGAATTCGTAAAGGGTCCCAGCTCTCAATCCCTGCCACAACGTATCCGTTGACTAACTTCCAATGTGTTTTGTTGAGTCTTCCTTCCTGGTCGGAATCACCAACCAGCTGTGTTATTGAGATCAGGTTCTTAGTCAGTCGAAGTACATGTCTTGCTTGCAGCAGCTTCAACTATCTTCCATCTGGTAGAGTCAATATGATATCACCCTTGCCAATGATATTGCAGGAGTCATCATCTCTGAGATATACCTTTCCAAAATTTCCACTTTCGTAATTTGTGAAATATTCTCGGTTTGATGTGGCATGAAAAGTGGCCCCAGTGTCGAAGATCCAAAGAGCATCAGTTTGACTTTCACAACTCAAGATCAGGCCATCACTGTCAGATCCAGACTCTTGAGAGACATGAATTTCATTTTCGTTCTTGTCAGTCTGATAAGCCTTCTTCTTGACTCTACAATCACGCTTGAGGTGACCCTTCTTTTTTCAATTCCAGCAAGTCAGATTTGAGCCTTTTGACTTGCTCTTCCTGAACTAAGATCTCCCATTTCCTCTATCATTCCTCTCTGGGCAGGTCTGCCGTGCTCCTCTGTGTTCAGTGTGTCTCTAGTTTTTTCAGCGTTGCAACTGTTTTTCCTCCTCAAATATTCATCAAGTAGCACATCTACCACATTTTCAAATTTGAAGGTACCTTCCCAAATGAGTTGCTCACAGCCATGACAACTCCATCCAAATTGTCAGGCAGACTTGACAGTATCACCAAGGCCGGAACCTCATTGTCAAAGACAATCCCAACCGACTCAAGTTGGCTAGTAATCATTTTGAACTCAACCAAGTGTTCCTGCATCGTTTTGATTTCAGTTTTCTTCATGTTGAAAAGTCTCTTCATCCGATGCACCTTATTAGAGGCAGATGGCTTTTCATATATCTTTGTCAAAGCATTAATTATGTTCCTTGTGGTCTTCTCCTTTGAGATATTAAATGATATAGTTTGTATCAGGGACAGCCTAATGGCACCACGTGCTTTACGATCCAGAATTTCCCATTCTCGATCCGTCATGTTAGTAGGCCTCACCTCCTTCCCTTCAAGAGGCAAATATAGATCTCTCTGATATAGATAGTCTTCAACATGCATCTTCCAGAATCCAAAGTTTGATCCATCAAATCTCTCAATCCTTAATTTACCATCGTCGGCCATTGCTCCCACTCGGACAAAGAACCCTACTGCTCTGATACTAGTTGTTGGAGATGCGAAACAGTAGAAACAACCACGACGATTGTTAACAAGAATGCACAAACGTAACAAATAATAATCAAAGAAAACAATAAATGAAGAACACAAGATTTTACGTGGGAAAACCCTCAAGGGGAAGAAAAACCATGACGACGACAAGCCAAGAAATTCACTATTGACCAATTGAGATTTTCGGTTACATCAAAACTGCGTCTAACAAGGAATTTTATAGGGAGTAAAGGATCATAATGATTTATGGAGTTTTCCTTTACACCGCTACATTACCATGAATAGGACTCTATCAGTTATCCCTTATAAAAAGATAAGTATGGAAAGTTCCACTTAGAATAGGATCCTATTCAATCAAATATCCAATCAAGGAATATTTCATCCTGTAAACTTCTGATGTGCTGCCGAGCTGAGGTCAATGCTCTGCTGTTCAGCTCTGCTCGGCAAAGCTTCTGTCCGAGATAACTTTAGTTGTGCAGCTCAGCTCGGTGTTCTCCAGCTCTGCACTATCCATCTCTGTCATGCCAATGTTCATCAAGTTCTATTCAAGTTAACTTAAATTCAGCACTGTAGCTCAGCCCAGGCTACTGACTTCAGTTCCATCTAACTTAGCAGTTTTAGGATTTCTTAGGCCCCAAATTTGGAAGGTTGGGGCAAGATTGATGTTAACTCATGTGAATTTTGAGCACAGGAGTTACTGTTGATCATTAGGTTGATAAATGTGTCAAAGAGGTTGGATAGGTGGAGTTGGCTACTAAATACTTTTGCTCTCAACCCCAAAGGTAAGGAACTACTCGTGTCTAGAAGACTTCTGCATGTCTATTGCTTATTTTTAGTTCATTGATGAAATCATATTATGTTTTTGGGCTGTCTTGAAGTAATTGATAATTTTTACTCATGCTAATGTTTCATATGAAAGGAAAAGATGTGCTTCGGTATGCTTTATATGTGTATGGGGTAAAACTTTCATAAATTGAATTTTCTAGTATGAGACCGACTCCTTAAAGTGTAGATGGGACCTTTTTATTCGTCTTTTCTCTTTCAAATGAAATAGTTGTATTTTTATTCATTGCTAATGTTTCATTTGAAAGAATAAAATGTTTTTAGGTGTGCTTTTTTTGTATTATGGGGTAAAAATTTTCACAAATTGAGTTTTCTAGTGTCAGACCGACTCCTTAAAAGTGTAGACCAAACATTTGGTCTACTTGCTAGTCCGAAACTTAAGTTTCACCATTTTGTGTATATCTATAAATATCTAATGGACAGACTGAACCCTAGACCACACATGCAATATCCACATTGAGTATTCAATCTCAGCATCCACCTGAATTTGGCATATCTAGGAAATAGTACATGTCTAGAGGAATTTAGCATCTCTATGATTTTGTGTGAGTTGATTTGATGAAATCATGTTCTGTTTTTGAGTTGCCTTGAAGTCATTGATGATATTTATTCATGCTAATATTTCATTTGCATGAGAAAATGTATATGATTTTACAAATTGTATGGGTAAAAATTTCATAAACTGTGTTTTCTGGTGTAGAACCGACTTCTAAAGAGGATAGCTGAAGATTTGGTCTACCAACTAGTCCAAATGCTAAGTTTCAATGTTTGGTATATATCCAGAAATCTCATATGGGAGAACTGAACCTTAGACCGAACATGCACTCTCCACACTGTATGTTCAATATCGGCATTTAGTCTCTTACACAGTACAACCGCCTACTCGTTTTAGTCTTATCTTTAGATTTGTATCTAATAAGTTATTCAAGAAATGTGAGAAACCTCTTTCAAAGACTACTGTTGGAAAAGTACGTTAAAGTACTTCAAACATGTCATCCAATCATATATAAAACTTGTAAGATGTTGTTTGGGAGTTTGAAAGGATGTTATGAACACTTTGAACTCGAAAATAGTCACTTGGATCAATCCGTGTGCAGATTGGATCGAACCAAGTGAAAGCTAGAATAAAGTTGGTGTTCTGTTGGACATAGATCGATCAAATCGATCGATTGATGTGGTGTGAATGCAATGCTGGAAACTTTCTGTCCAACATAGATCGATCACATGGATCGATCAATGTGACATCGGTCGATACATAGATTGATCGATGTAGGCAGGATTCAAAGCTAAAAGTTTCTGTCCGACATCGATGGATCGAAGTGATATCGATCGATCGATGTGCCAACGGACAGAACTTTTCATTTTGAATTGCATCTTTTGATCTAAGGTCCATCTCCCTTCACCTATGAACGGTATGCAACTGTCTAGGAGGAGTTCTAAACTGCTGAAATAAGTTTTATTAGTTGGTTTTAACACAACCTAATGCCTATTTATAGTAGACCTTGGTATCTTGAACAATATACTACAACTTTGCAAAAACTGAGAATTTTTCGGCACTTAGTCTCCTTCAACTCTTCTTCTCATTCTCTTCTACTAAGCAAGTTCAATCTTTCTCTCCTAGAGAAAAGGAAAGAAATAGCAGTTATATCCTGGGAAGCATTTGCTTGAAGACTACCTTATGCTTTGGTAGAAGCAAAATTGCTTTAAGGACAGTGACAATCTATCACGTCTCGGCTTTATTGTTTTCTTGGTTGTTCGTATTCCTACACTATTTTCCTACAATCTTAAAGCAATTTTGAATGAATATGGCAACCAGTCAAGCACCTTTTCCTGATATGTCTAAGATGGAGCCATTCGATGACAAATTCTTCAAAAGATGGGCGGCCAAGGTGCTCTTCTTCCTGGAGATGATTTCTGTTTCTTACGTGTTAACACGAGACAAACCTACGGATGAAACAGAAAGCATCAAATATGAGGCTGACAACACAACTTGTAAAGTACATATTCTGCACTTCCTCTCCAATTCACTGTTTGACATTTATGTCAAATTCTCAACAGCAAAGGACATTTGGGCAGCACTTGAGAACAAATATGATTCTGAAAATGTTGGCAAAAGAAAGTATGTGGTCAATGAATTTTTGAAATTCCAATGGTGGACCATATACCTAAATGACCGGATTCACCAATATCAACAATTGGTGGACAACATGGAGCAAGAAGGCATCAAAGTTGACGAAACCTTCCAAGCAGCCTCCTAGTTAAAGAAGCTTCCATCTTCTTTGAACAAATACAAGAAGAGAGAAAATTATGATGATGCAAAGTTAACTATGGATGGAGTCATTAAACATATTCGTATTGAAGAAAATAATAGGCTAGATGACAAACAAAGTGATGAAAGAAACAAGCCAATGTGGTGGAGCATAAACCCAAAAAGCAAAAGGTTCAACACAATGGCAAATGTAAGACTTTTATGCAGGGACAAGGACAAAAGAAACTGAAAGGTGCCTGCTGGGTGTGTGGAAAGTTTGGTCACCGTGCAGCCAAGTACAGCCAGTGGAAAGGCAAAACTAGTAATCAAGCACCTCTAGTGGAATCTTCAAAGACAGACGAAGAAGTCATTGTTGCGGTCATCTTATCCGAGGTAAACCTTGTCAGTGGTGCTACAGAATGGATGGTAAACACAAGAGCTACCAAACACATTGCCACCAGTAAGGATCTATTTTTTGATTATCAAGAAATAGGTGATGGCGAACAAGTCTTCTTGGGAGATGCACATGGTATCCAAGTTCTTGGAAAAGGAAAGGTTCTTCTCAAGTTGACTTTAGGCAAAAGACTGGAATTAAGAAATGTGCTGCATGTTCCTTCCATGCGTAGGAACTTGATTTCCGGAGTAATACTGAACAAGGCTAATATCAAACTTGTTCTTGAATCTGATAAGCTTGTACTTTCCAAGAATGGAGAATTTGTTGGGAAGGGATTTTGCTCGGGATGTTTACTTGTACTTGATGCCATTTGTGTTTTAATAATAAGAACGCATCTTGTTCTGCTTATATTGTTGATTCTCTTGATAGTTGGCATGCAAGACTAGGATATGTTAATAAGGATGCATTAAAGAGGTTTAAGTTTACAAACTTGATATCTTATACAAATAAATGATCTTGACAAGTGTGAGTTCTGTGTGGAAGCTAAGCACCATAAAAAGTCCTTTATGTCAGTTGAAAGAGTTACAGATAAATTGGAACTCATTCATAGTGACTTAGGAGACTTTATTATATAAGTAAAGGTGGCAAGAAGTACTATATTACTTTCATTGACGACTTTTCTAGATACACTAGAGTTTACTCGTTGGCTCACAAAGATGAATCTGAAAGCATGTCCATCAGGTATAAGAATGAAGTTGAAAATCAACTACATAGAAAGTTTAAAAGATTAAGGACAGATAGAGGTGGTGAGTATAATGTATTATCTTTACAAAAGTTTTGTGAAGATAACGGAATTATACATGAGTTCACACCATCTTACGCCCCTCAATCTAACAGAGTTGCTGAAAGGAAAAATAGAACTTTTAAGGATATGATGAATGTCATGGTGATAAGTTCCGGTTTGCCTAATAATATATGGAGAGAAGCAATTCTTTCGGCATGTTATATCATAAATAGAATTGCATATAAGAAGACCAATAAAAATCCTTATGAACTTTGGAAAGGCTATGCACCTAACTTGAATTACTTCAAGGTGTGGGGTGTTTAGCCAAGATTGGAATTCCGGATTTCAAAATGAGTAAAATAGGTCCTAAGACTAACGAATGTATTTAATAGGTTATGCTCAAAATAGTGTTGCATATAGATTCTTGTCAATAGATACTGATTCCATTATTGAATCTAAGAATGCTGAATTTTTTGAGCATATTTTTCCTATGAAGAATGAAGAATTGATAAGTTCGGGCTATAAAAAAGGTGAGTCTGGTAAAGTTGTGAATAATGATAGTAATTCACCAAGGAGAAGTAAAGGAAAAGAGTAGAAAAATCTTTTGGAGATGATTTTGTTACAGCTTTTATTATAGAAAATGATCCAAAGATGTATCAAGAAGCTATAAAGTCTATAGATTCTAAGTTTTGAAAAGAAGCGATCAATAGTGAACTTGATTCTATACTTAGGAATAATACTTGGGAACTCGTAGACCTGCCTAGAGGATGTAAACCTATCAGTTGTAAATGGGTCTTTAGAAAGAAACTAAAGGCAGGCGGAACAATTGATAAGTTTAAAGCTAGGCTTGTAGCTAAGAGTTTCACCCAACAAGAAGGAATAGATTTCTTTGATACATATTCATCGGTTGTTAGAATAACATCTATTAGGGTGTTAGTAGCATTAGCCTCCATTTATAAATTAGTTGTACATCAAATGCATGTCAAAACCGCATTTTTAAATGTAAATTTAGAAGAAGATTTATATGAAACAACCGAAAGGAATGATTTCTAAGGGTCAAGAACAAAAGGTTTGCAGATTAAAGAAATCATTGTATAGTTTAAAACAAGCACCTAAGCAATGGCATGAAAAGTTTGACAACGCCATATTAGCTAATGGATATGTTGTAAATGAGAGTGATAGATGCATTTATAGAAAATTCGAAAATCTTGATGGTGTGATTGTTTGCATTTATAGCAAATTCGAAAATCTTGATGGTGTGATTGTTTGCTTATATGTAGATGATTTGTTAATTTGGAACAAACGTTGAAGTTGTAAATGGTCCTAACTCGTTTTTCCTCTGCTTTTTAAATGAAATATATGAGAAAAGCAGATTTAATATTTGGTCTCAGATTAGTAGAGAAATGTGGGGGGTATATGCTTTCTTAATCTCATTATGTTGAAAAGATTTTGAGGAAATTTAATCACTTTGATGTTAAGCCTGTCAGCACTCCATATGATGCATCTATGAGATTAGAAAAGAATAAAAATGATGATGTATCTCAATGTGAATATGCTAGGATCATTGGTAGTGTCATGTATCTAATGAAATGCACTAGACCAGACATCGCATATTCTGTAAACCAGTTAGCTAAATATACTCATAATCTTAGTAAAGAATATTGGGATGCTTTAAAGCGATTATTGAGATATCTAAGAGATACTATGGATTTGGGACTTATGTTTAGTGGTTGTTCAGCGGTGTTAGAAGGTTATTGTGATGCCAATTGGGTCACGGATAATGATGAAATAAACTTCACTAGTGGGTATGTATTTACTTTGGGTGGTGGTGCTATTTCATGGAAATCTTCTAAACAAACTTGTAAAGCTAAATCAACAATGGAATCAGAATTTTTTGCTTTAGAACTTGCATGTATAGAAGCAGAATGGTTAAGGAATCTACTTGTTGATATTCCTTTGTGGACTAAGCCTATGCTTTCCGTGTTTATTCATTGTGATTCACAGGCAGCGATCGCTCGAGCAAAGAATAAGATATACAATGGAAAGAGCCAGCACATCCGTTTGAGGCACAATATTGTACGTGATTTGATTAGTTCTGGGTTGGTTAACTTAGAGTATGTGAGGACCGAGTTGAACCTTGCAGATCCCTTGACCAAAGGATTGAACTGTAAGATGGTTCCAAAAACATCGAGAGGAATGAGACTAATTCCATCGGATGTGAACTCTCTATGACAGGAACCCAACTTGCTATTAGTAGAGATCCTACAAACAGAGTTCAATGTGGTAAAAACACGTCGTAGAAGAGTTCTATTAAGTACTATCATATATGTCCCTTCCTGTGTTGATGTCTGAGGATAGTACTTACTGCATGTTTGAGGGTGAGATTCAATTCTCTTAATGGATAATTCATACCATTATAAATGGTGGTGTGTTGCAGCACACACTTGATGAATATCACCTATATAAGTGTGGAAGTGGCACCGCTTCCTATGAGAGCCCGGAAAACTCTCTAGATCACTTATGAATCTTGGGATTGGGTGCAGACCCATTAATGCACCACACCGCGAACTTGTAAGAAGTTAGATAATGGCATGTCATTTGTGTGTTCATATAAACAGTAGTGAAATATGTGGTTCAAGACGGTTGTCACTCTATTTCTGTTTATATAACTACGAATTGTACTACCGGACAGTTCAAGACCTTTGTCACTGCTCCGTTATGTCATTATCTTCGTTTGATAGTAGAAAGATCAGTTTATTACCGTTCGTGAATGTTTGCATATAAGTTTGGATCATGTGGGAGATTGTTGGAAAAGTACGTTAAAGTACTTTAAAAATGTGTTCCAAACTTATATAAAACTTGTATGATGTTGTTTGGGAGTTTGAAAGGATGTTATGAACACTTTGATGCGCTGTTATCCGACCTGCACAATGTAACGAGGTCAGAGGACCCGGGAACTATGGCCCCGGGTAATACCCTCCGACGGTCAAGTCAGTTGAGGCCATTTATGGAGAGGTTTATATACTGATGAAAGTTTTTAAGGTTTTCTGATAAACCTGGTAGTTGTTTACCATGAGGAAGATGAGTCACAGTTGTAATTTGTGAAATGTTAACTCCTTTTCTCTCTCCTGTTTTCTGCCATTTATATGGCTGCTTGGGCCAATGCATGAGCAGAGCTCTGAAATCGTGACAGGCAAGGAGGTCGTAAGGATGACTCTTACTTTTGCATGCTCGCCACGTGGCTCGGTACTGTGTTGAGTAAGCTAGTTTGAGACACCTACCGAGGGGTTTCACCTGGTTGAATTACCCAAGGTAAACTCCTAGAGCCGAGGCCAAACCTTCCAGAAATACTCAGAAGTGCCTGAGATGACTTGGGATGTGGGGTCAGCTTGCTGAGACGTAAGTGGCCAACTTCAGAGAGCATGGGTAGGCCTATTATGATGTCTACCGCTGACGTCACAAGTGTGACCTGAGATCATCGGCTGAAATGGAGCCGAGACCAAGACACGACCTTTTGGCTGAGTTACTCTATGACCGAGATGGGGCCTTTAGGCCGAGATGGCACTGTGGCCGTTTTGTTGAGATGAATTGTTCGTTGGTATATGACCTTGCCAAGCTCGAGGCCGACCCGCGGGACTTAACGTTTTTACGTCCATACCCTACCGTTGACTATTGTTGACTAACAGGTGGTATTTTTTGGTTCATCACTTGCCCCCATATTAGTATGGCCGAGCTGACCTGAGAGGGCAGACTAATCGATTCAGAATCCCTAACGAGTCACCTGTTTATTGACGACGTGTCAACCTCTGATTAGACAGCCCAGCACATTTATTGGCTGCACAGAGTACGAAGCATTGATGGCATTTTTGGCCGTGCTGATTAGACCGAACTGACCAGATTCATAAATACATCATCTTTTCTGGCAAGTGTCCATCTCAGATTGGTTTGTTCTGCGCATTTACTGTTTGCGCAGAGTACGAAGCATCAATTATGCAGCTTTTGAAATCTGGCCGTTTCAGGAATCGAGGACAATTAAATCAATACGACCCTTGGGCTGCCGAGATGAAACCTTATAAATAGGCTCCCTCCTAGATCATTTGCACCTTTTATTCGTTTCTCTTGTTTACTCTCGGCATCTTGCTTGTGTCTCCCGCAATCCTCTGAAACTCCGGCGACTCCGAGCTTGCTCAACCTTCTTCCGACCTTCTTCTTCCTTTCCTTAAGATCTTTGTAAGTCTTCTTCTTCAATCTTACATTATGTCTTCTCCTTCTCGTGATTCACAAAACCTTACGGAGGGTGGTTCTTACGTCGCCGGCGGTGGAGAGACCATCAGCTCTCTATCTCCGTCAGGAAAATCAGCCTCTGACGATGATCTTCCCATCGGCAGTTTGCCTTAGACCACTGGTGACTCTGCTCAGTCCAGCAGGGCCCTCACCGTAATTAGTTCTTCGCCGGAGCAAGCAGGGATTGCTCCTGCTCCGGCATCTGTAATCCTCCGGCCCCTCTGAGGGGCCCATCTCAGTTTTCTAGAGTCATCGAAAGAGGTCGGCCATCTTTCTTGTTCAAGAGACTTCTTCTATCCTGTCCAAGGCCGACCTGGATAGAATCTGTAAATTCTACAAAATTGATAAAAATTGGTTCAGCCCAATCCTTCCTTTGTCCGGTCAGACTGCTTATGATCCCCCTAGGGATTATGAAGCAGTCTATGAAGATTACTTCAAATATGGCTTCAATCTTCCTGTCCCTGAGCCACTTGTCCGTATCATACGGGCTTATGGACTCATGCTTCCTCAAATCTAGCCTAATGGCCTCAAGCTCATTCTTTGCTATCTCCTTCTTCTCAGAATAGTTGAGTTCCCTTTCAATGCCACTATTTTTCGAGCCCTTTTTGCATGTCGGACCTTGCATAGCTAGTATTATTTCAGAAAGCGAGCGTCTAGTATAGACTTTCCTTTTCCATTAATATTCCCCACTTCCAACAAAAGATGGAAAGGGAAATTCTTTTATGTCAAAATGTCTGAGCTGCCGAGAAGGAACATCTGGAAGTCTGGCAGAGCTGATAATATGAGGCCAAGCCAAGACTACTTGCGATGAAGCCGACAGAATTCGGTCATTTCCCGTGATCATAGACTGGCAGAAGGTTGATTCTGAGATTTGGATAGCAGCCGACCTGGCCCACTCGGCTGTTGGTGACAACTATCTGCCTCTCTCCTCCAGACCAGTTACTTATTGTCCGAGGTTGATATTGTTGCTTTTCTTTTCAACAATTTTTCCTTTCTTCAGCGTCTAACTGTCTTATTCTTAATGCAGGTGCAATGGCTGGACCTTCTTCTCGTCTGACTTAATGGCTGAGGCAGCGGCCAGGAAGTGGGCCCGGAGGGAAAGGAGAATGGCTGCTCTTAGTTCTGAGGGAGCTTCTACTTCAACTCTGCCCCCAGCTCCAACTGTTGCTCCTGCTGAGGCCTTAGCCAGCAGAGCCTGATCAGGTAACTTTTTCTCTCAACTGCAAAAATTTTCTAAGTATTGAAACTTGTTCTGGTTTTGACTTGTTTAGTTTCTTTGCAGCTCTGTCCATTGAGATCATGGACGATGAGCCTGAGGCCGAGATCCAACCTCAGGCTTCTGCTGACCCAGAAATTCCAGCAGAGGCTGATGAAGGCTCTCGCCTTCGCCCCAGGGAAGAGGCAAAAGGGTGAAGGTTCCAGCAGCCGAGATCCGGGGCCATCTTAGCCCTCGGAGATGATCGTTGCTGAGCCGGCTGAGGAAAACCTGCCTCAGCCGGGAGAAGTTCAAGACCCAATCCTTATTGGGTTTTCAGAAGGGATTCAGCTATGGATCCCAGCATTGCCCGAAGACTAAACAAGGGTGGCAGTCTTGCCCTTGGACCACCAAAAGTTTAGGGCAACTGTCTGGGATGAGCTGACAAATGCCTTCTAATCAAACATTGCTTTGGTAAGCATACTTTTCTTTGAGCGCCTTGTTTGCTTTTATCACTTAAACTTTTTCTAACTCTGTTTCTTTTGCAGGTCCGAGCCCAGGAGTTAGAGATTCTGACTCGCAGTGGAGAGTTTCTTGGGGAGCTCGAGACTAAGAATAAACAACTCGAAGAAGCTGAGCTAAAGAGAGCTGAGTTGGCCCAAGAAAACACTAACCTGCGAGCTGAGATCTCTCAATTCCGGCGGAGGGCCGAAGATGCTGAAGTGAAGCTGGCCACCTCCAGCTCCAAGGTGGACGAGTTGAAAAACAAGGTGACAGATTTGGTGCTGACCTCTACTCAATCTCTAAATGAGAATGAGTTTCTGAAGAAAGCAATTGGCTGAGGCTGATACAAAAGAGTAAAGCTGATGAGGAGCAGATTGGCTTACTGCGTCATCAATTGATTGAAGCTGAGATCAAGACTCTTATGGACTTCAAAAAATCTATGTTTTTTGAAGAAAATATGATCCTTCTGCAAAGTTCAGCCATGGAGGTTGGCCGAAGAGAAGCCATCGATGTCTGCTCAACCATTTACCAAGACTTAAACAAAGAGGATCCTCGCCTTGCTGAGTTGTACAATCCCAATGCTCCTCAAGACTTTGAAGAACAATTTCAAAAATTTGTAGACGGGGCTGACTTGAGGGAAGACGATGACTTGGCTTATGATTCTTTTTGTTTATCTTTATATGAGCAGACATCGATTTGTATCTTGAACTTAAATTCTCAATCAATGAAGAACTTGTCTTTTGCGGCTCAGTTTTTCTTCTGTTTTCATCATTTTCATCAAGTTTATTTTTCAAATTGGTTGTTGCTGAGTTTCCATGTCAGTCTTATCAAACTTGATCAACTTCATTGAAAATAAACTAAGTCTCCAAGTTATAAGATAAACCTGTTGTTTGGCTGAGCTAATTCATGGATAAACTTAAATGAACTCTGCCCTGTTTGAACCATGCTCTGACTTTGACTATAATTGTAATTCCAAACCTTGAGTTTGTAATATTGCCTTTTAACGCAACTTTATCTAGTTTTACTAGATCAAGTAAGGTATGTGTACCTTGTTTTGTTTCACCTCGGCCTCTTTATGTTAAGTGGATTTTTCAAGCTTGTTTATACAAGTCTTCCCTCCGGTGAATGTTTACCTCCTGGTTGCTGAGGTTTTGCAAATCATCCTTTAATGGATTTTTGCATCGGTCCTGCCGAGGTCTTATTTTATCCTTTGGCCGGATTTTGCCTCGGACCTGCCGAGGGTCTTGATTTACCCTATGATGGGCATTTGCCTCGGACCTGCCGAGGTCTTGATTTACCCTATGGCGGGCTTTTGCCTCGGACCTGCCGAGGTCTTGATTTACCCTATGGCCGGCTTTTGCCTCGGACCTGCCGAGGTCTTGATTTACCCTATGGCGGATTTTTGCCTCAGACCTGCCGAGGACTTGTACAAGCATTCCATGGTGCTCGAGATTTGCTTGTACATCTGATAGAATACTTCTCTTGATAGATGCTCCAAAGAAAACGTTTTGATATACAAGATAGTTACAATTACATCATTGATATAAGAGCCGAAGGTGAGAAGAATGCCAAGTTCGAGGAAGAGTTCGGCCTTCTAAAGTCTGTAATTTGTAGGCTCCAGCTGAGTGTACTTCGACTATTCGATAAGGACCCTCCCATTTAGGATAAAAGTTCCTGCTGGGATGGCATGGCTGACTTCATTATTGCGCGTCGCTAGGTCTCCCACTCAAAAAGATCTCGGACGTACTCGAGAGTTATAATATTGGGAGATCAAGTTTTTGTACTATGCCATGCGGATGTGAGCTCGGTCTCTTTTTTCCTCAAGTTCATCTAAGTTTAACCGTAGTTCTTGGTCATTGCTTGAGGCAGAATAATGATCTACCCCGGGCTGATGTAGAACCGATCTCTGCAGGAATAAGAGCTTCAGTACCATATACCAAGGAAAAAGGAGTTTCCTTTGTTCAAGTAGATGGCGTAGTCCGATAGGCCCATAGAACGCTAGGTAATTCATCCACCCAACTAGTTCTTGCCTTATCCAGACGCTTTTTAAGACCATCTTTTATAATCCTGTTAGCAAGCTCTACTTGGCCATTTGATTGAGGATGAGCTACCGAGGAGAAGCGTTGCTTGATATGTAAATCAAGACACCAACTCTTCATAGGATCTTCGGCAAACTGCCTTCCATTGTCTGAGATCAAGACCTGGGGTAGGACGAATCGACAGATAATATTTTTTTCATAGGAACTTTTTTATTTGGGCCCCAGTTATGGTGGCCAGTGGTTCAGCCTCTATCCATTTGGTAAAGTAGTCAATAGCCACTAATAGAAATCTAACCGAGCCAGGAGCTCGGGGGAGAGGCCCCACTAAGTCCATGCCCCATTGTACAAACGGCAAAGGACTAGAAATAACGGCCAACTCATGGCTCGGCAAATGAGAAGTCGGGGCATGAGCTTGACAAGATTGGCACTTTCTGACTAGCTCTTCTGCATCTTTACGAATGGTAGGCCAGTAATAACCAGCTAAATAGCACTTGCGGGCTAAAGAGCGTGTTCCGGAATGGATTCCGCATATTCCCAAGTGCAATTCTCGGAGAATATAATCTCCTTCGTCTTCAGGTACGCAACGCAACCATGGCTGTGAAAAAGACTTTATGTACAGCTGATCATTAAAGAGTGCGTACCTGGAAGCCTTCAGGTGAAGGCGCCGAGCTTGAGACTTGTCCTCAGGCTGGGTTTGATGTTGCAGGTAGGTGACTATCTCATCCATCCACGTGCTGTGGTAGTCTTGTTGCAAGACTTCATTTCCATCAAAAGCACGATGCTTCACCAACTCTACAACAATCTTTTTCCCTATTATGGCCGAGGTGGATGAGGCCATCCGAGATAGTGCATCGGCCCGTTTGTTGGCCGATCTGGGGATATGCTCTATCATAAAGTGCTCAAACATTTCCTTCAGATGTTGAACCTTGGCCAAGTATCGCTTCATGTTGTCCTCCTTGGCCTCATAGTCTCCATTAATTTGAGAGACTATGAGCTGTGAGTCACTTCGGGCAATTATTTGCCGTGCCCCCCAATTTTCGAGTAAGACTTAGCCCTGCTATCAAAGCTTCATACTCGGCCTCATTTTTGGTGGCCTCAAAGTCAAAGCGCAGAGCATATTCCATCTCTTCCTCGTTTGGATTGATTATCAGGAGCCCTGCTCCACTTCCCTCATTTGAAGAAGATCCGTCTACGTATAAGATCCAACCTTGTGTTGGAGGATGGTCCTCTTCAACGGATATCCCTTCGACCAAGAAGTTGGCCACATACGTCTCAGTAAGCTCCATAGCCCACTTAGCAGCTCGGCCAGAAGTGTCTGGCCAGGATAAAATTTGCTTCAAGAGCTGATCCGTCACCACTATTATAGGATGGGCTTGGAGATAGGGTCGAAATTTTCTTACCGCTACTATTAGTGCTAAAATAATTTTTTCAGCATTGGGATAATGCACTTCGGCTCCATGTAAAACCTTACTAGAAAAATAGATGGGTCTCTGTACAGCATCCTGCTCCCTGAGCAGAACTGCGCTTACGGCCTCATGGCAGGTTGACAAGTATATGTACAAAGTCTCCCCAGGAAGAGGAGATGTCAGCATTGGCACCTCGGCCAAGTGTGCTTTCAAATCGCCAAATGCTTTCTGACACTGGTCATCCTAGAGAAAAGCAGTTTGTTTCTTCAAAATCTGGAAGAAGGGAAGTGATCTTTCAGCGGACTTAGAAAGAAATCTGCTCAAGGCGGCAATTCTGCCTGTCAACCTCTGAACTTCTTTAATGTTCCGTGGTGGATGCATACTTTCTAAGGCCTCAATCTTGGCCGGATTGGCCTGCACTCCTTCCTTAGACACCATGTATCCGAGAAACTTCCCCGTACGCACTCCAAAAGTACATTTTTTCGGGTTCAGTCTCATTCGGGAGTCTCTTAAGATGACAAATACCTCCTGAAGATTTGAAATATACTGATCAAGAGACCTGCTCTTGATCAACATATCGTCAATCTACACTTCCATAACTCGGCCAATCTGATCTCGGAACAATGAGCTGACCAAGCGCTGGTAAGTAGCCCCTGCGTTTTTAAGACCAAAAGGCATGCTAACATAGCAGTAAGTACCCGACTCTGTCATAAAGGAGGTCTTCTCTTGATCCTCCTTTGCCATCATGATCTGATGGTAACACTTGAAGGCATCAAGAAAATCAAAGACCTCATACCCCAAAGTAGAGTCCACCAGCCTGTCAATTTTTGGTAAAGTGTAACAGTCCTTTGGGCATGCCTTATTCCGGTCGGTATAATCAACGCACATTCTCCAGGTCTTGTCAGGTTCGGGGACCACAACAGGGTTAACATGCAACCATTCTTTATGGCATAATGATAAGAAAGTAACTTGAAATTAGTCTTGGTTGATCCTATCTTTATATGAACATAATTTTATAATTTTCAAAATAAAATGGATGATCTAAGAGATGGACTTGCCTTATGAGCCTTGGATTGTAACTTAACAATTAAAATTGCTTAGAGTGAGCTGGTTCTTGGACTAGACTTGGAGTTGCCAACCTCTCACCTTCACCAAGGGGGCATGGTTTTTTTGGGCATGAGGTGGGTGAGTGAAAAATTCAGACTTAGGAAGGATGAGACATAAGGATTTCAAGAAGGTTTCATAAGAGTGCATTATTCTCTTGATTTAAATTGTGTCATTTGATGAGTTATGTAATTGCTCCATCCTTGAGGAGTCTTCTTCACCTCTTTCTAGCACACATAGAGCATGGTTTGAAGGTGAGAGGGTGGGTAAGATGAGCTTGTTGCAAAGGAAAATGCTTGAAGAACATCTAGTAATTCTTACCTTAGAAAGTTGAAGGAGTTGTTTAGCTTCTTATCCTCCTTTCTTCTTCTATGCTTGAAGAAATTTCTTCTTCCTTCACCTCCTTATGGGGGACGGTTTTGAGGCTTATAAGGGAGAATGGAATTGCCTTGAGATGAATCTAGAGGAGGGAGAGAGAACATGCAAGTGGGTGGAATGTAAATATGGTGGAAGACAAGTGTGATCAAAAATTGCTTCTTCCTCCTTTCCCTCTTTAGAAGCACGCCTAGGACAAGGAAGAAGGGTGCATGTTGGTTGTTTTGGAGTGTTGGCATAATGATGACAAAAGGAGTAACGATAATGCCTAAGTTTAAGCTTTTCTTACAAGTTGGAAGAAAGCTTATGGAAAGTAAGCTTTTGGCAAAAACTAACCAATGCATGTAACTCCTTAGGTTGCTAGTCCTGCATGTTTACTTGGAAGAAGGAAAATAAGACTAAAAAAAATTCATGGGAGGTTGTAAGGGAATAGGGGCCGGTTTTGAGG
Organism: Eustoma russellianum; assembly: GCA_036186865.1. NCBI lineage: Eukaryota > Viridiplantae > Streptophyta > Magnoliopsida > Gentianales > Gentianaceae > Eustoma > Eustoma russellianum. Next base: position 18,460,900 of record AP025062.1, on the reverse strand, counting down.
AGGGGTTTGGAAGGCAATTTAGGCAATTCCCCAATTTCTAGAGTCTTCATATTTAGAAGCCTTATTTTTATTTATGTTCTTTTTTGTAATAGTTGCATAATAGTGAAATTTGATGTGCATATAAATTACATTCCTAGTTGTGACATAATTATGAATCCAATTTTACTAAATCTATAATCATATAACGATATGTTTTATTTGATCGGGAAACAAATTCATAGTGTCAACGTAGCCATGAACTTAATCTTGTTGAGATGTGCGCTTAGCATATTATTATATGACGACCTGGCTTATTTACTCGTTAGGGAAAACGAGTCGTAACATATAGTATTTGTCTACTGCAAGATTACCTTGTTTAAGCTCATGAAGATGAGCCTTTAATTTTGTATAATTCAGATATGTTGTCTTGTTTGCAATACATTTCCTTTAGTACAACACATATTTATCCTGCTGTGTTATACATCATAAAATTATCAGAGATGTTAGGTTGCATAGAACATATCAGCCATGACGTTATCATGCTATTTTCATACTTCCACATTCGATAATTTACATTAGTTTCTACGGGAATAGTAAATGTTCCATATAAGTAATCATCATTGCCTTTACCTGTCACAAACATTTCCACCCCTCGAGACCATCGGAGGTAGTTATCTCCATTTAATTTGTGACTTGTAATAATAATAGAAGAGCCGTCAAATATTTGCTGGCTATGAGATACTTGATCAGAAGCAGAGGTGGTCTCTGTATATTCGGCTGGGTTGAAAGGGGCAGCCATTGTTGAAATAATTCAGATAGCAAAAAAAGAGTAGAATGCAGTTTGAAAATGGATGAAAGAATCAGTTTAGCTCTTATACCATGTTGAGATTGAAGAATATAAAATTCATCCACGTTAAAATTCAATGTACAAGGGTGTTTCTCCTTTTATAGGACTTGACATGGCCGCCAATAGCTTTATTTTTCTAACAGTAACTTGATGTGATGTCTACAATGGCTAGTTGGTAATGACTAATTGCATGCTCAGGTCAGACATATATACAGTTGAAAGAATCTGAGCTACTACATTTCTATGTACATATATAAGAGTAAGCTGATGTGCACAGATTTGCTACCAAATACTTTGTTGTTACCATGTGCCCTCACCACGTCATCTCAGGTCTTCACACTTGTATAATCCTAGCTTAGCTCTTCATTTCGGCCCTTCTTCACTTGGGCCACTTATAGTTCTGTTCTCAACTAAGCTCTTCACCTCGGCCACTTATATTTCTGTGCCGAGCTGCTACCAAGATAAGCTCTGTAGTATACCTTTAGTACAGCTTCAGCTCAACAGCTTATATTTTATACTTCACCAGTACGGTTGCTACTCTGTTTCACTCAGCAGTTCGCCTGAACTTACATTTCTACAGAATTGTCTTGAAATAATTGTTTAATAGCCTCATATACTCTCATGAGGTTTTGTGATATTCTGATTTGCTTTGGATGCTGGGATGTTGATGATACAAAAGAAAATTGTTGAATCTTTCTTGGAGATCCTATCTGAAACACATGTAGTACTATTTCAAGCTTTGGTACCTTGAGAAACATAGGTGCTGCAGCTTTAGCCTAGGTTTTATAGACAGAACTTGTTATGCCTGTGTACGCGCGGGCTAACATATATTATACAAGATATACCCACACACACGGAAACAACATAGAAAATAATATATATACATATATTACAAACGGCTGAAAAAAATAAATAAATAAAGCCTATCATCCTAATGTGACTAAGAGAGTGAATGAGATAGAATTTAATTATAATGCAAGTCTTAAACCCATTAGAATTGTGCTAACCTAAGTATACTAGAATTAGATAACCTAAGTGTACTAGGATACTATTTATACACATCTATTGCAGCGTCCTGCCCGGGACTAGGGTCGTGGCACGGTGTACCCGCCGTACTCTGCTACGAGAAGTACAAAGCGTTGATACCATTCATGCACAGATCTTCATAACATGTATCGATGACCAGAAGCAAAGTAACATAAGCAGAAATAAACATCGACATAATTACATCCTAATACATCCGAATAAGTGTCATCAATACATCATGAGTACAAAATATCATAATACAGAGCTGAATATCCAAAATACAAAAGATGCCACTGCTGGCTACTAGTCAGCTCTTCACACCTAGTCTCGAGGCTCATCCTCTATGAACTTTGGCTCGGGGTCTTGAGGGTCTGCATGGTGAAATAAAAGGGTGAGCGATAACGAATTGCTCAGCAAGTATTTTCTGCCTAGATTCGTCAAGTGGATCATGTATGGAGACTTGGGAAGTGGGTAATATAGTAAAGTATAGCTCAAATATCAAATGTATCATATGAATGGAGATAACAGTAAAGAAATCAACAAAAGTAAACAGTACAGTAAATCTGATAGATATCATATAATAGAAGAATATCATAGATAAAAAGCATCATAAAGTAAACAGACTCTTCCTTTAATCATTTTTATCTTAGCATATAGTTGGTATCGTTCTTGTGTGCAATCTCTTCGGTTTGTTTCTTATTGTTCTTTAATAATACTTGGCCTCATACTACAAGAGTCATAACTTAGGGGCACTAGAGGGTGCATGAGATATGATCGTGATATATGCATCGTAAAACTTTTGAAAAACATTTCCTTTCATACATACATAAACATGACATGACATGATTGGCTATAGCACTTTGCTTAACATAAGAAAGATACCCAGGACATATCGAATGATTCCATGAGTAGCCACGAGTACCGTCTATGAATCCCGATGGTCTAACCACGGTATTACATCATACGTACATAGGACTAATGGTGACGCGTTATAACAGAGAACCCGAGTCCCGGACATGGTGTTACACTCTGCAACAACGTATTTTGCCCCTGACATCCTCCTCCAGGACCAGACATCAGACAGGTCTCTACACATAACGTCGTAGACGTAACTGAAAGGCAGAGAACTCTTGTCACAGACAAGGTGTTACACTCAGCCAGCAAGTCATACGTATACAGAAAGGTAGAGAACCCTTGTCCCTGACAAGGTGTTACACACAACCACATATACATGCATAAGTCATGTGGAATCATACGTCTCGTGGTACAATTCCTTAAATAATAAAAAGTTTAAAACATTTCTTGCAGAAATCATTTCATAAACATGTTTGTCTATAAAACTCATTGTGTTGAAAAATCATGAAGACGATATGCATGAGGGAATGCTTAATGTATGTCTCTTTTCTAAAATTAGCTTCATGGTCATTCTTAATTGTAATTAGTATTTATTCGCTCATAATTGTATTTAGTTAATATTTATTCAATTAGCTTGTCTTACTTGGGCCAATTTGCCCTTTTTGGGCCGTGTGTTATCATACATGCATAATCTAATTCCTTTGATGTGAGGTGTTAGGCAATTATGTTATTTGCTTACATATATTACACATGTAACACTTATATTTAGGTAAGAGAGTACAAGTGGTTATAGATAATTTTGTATAGGGCCATACACCTCAGGCCGAAAGTTGGTGTAGGTCTTCTCTTAATTCCTCCTTTTATCTATTGCAACATTTATGCTTGTCTTCTAATGATAATATAATCCCAACATATATTTTATGAGCTTTTACATGACTAGGCTTGGAAAAGAATAATACATGACAAGGCACCCAATTTGGGCCTAGGGCTGAAAAGTGCCCATTTGTACAGATTAAAGTCCTCAATTTCATGGTGGCAGATCATTTAGGTTAACGAGGTTTAGGCAGGATATAAAGACACCTTACAGTATACTTAAGGGCTTATATAGTATCTATGCTTTGGGTGTTTGTACTTTTTTGGTTTTTTTCCTTTATCTTTGTGTTGTATTTTATGTGCATATACACGTTTATGACCATTTTCATATCGGTAGCTTCATATTTGTATTTACTAAATTTTTTTACTAACACACTATCACGTCATATTTCCTATTACTATGGCATTTATGCAGGTACAACCATAGCCGGGGGTCTCACTGGAAGCAAACTCTCTATCCCTAGGGATAGAGGTATTTTTGCCTGCCGCTCACCCTCCCCAGACCCTAATGATAGCTTTTCCTGTCATTGATGATGATGATGATGAAAGTCCTCAATTTCATGTAGTGTTCCATTTTGTTCATTTTTCATATATATGGCACATAATAAACACCTAGTCACATAGAAATTGTTACCTGGTTGTAATTCATCATTTTAGGGGCCAAAATGGCCTTTGGGCCGAAAACTAGTAATGTCCAATTCTTGGAATTCCAACATTATGTAATTGTTACACTTATGGCCATTTTCTTTTTATTTACATATCATTCTTATACATAATTATATAAATATACTCCAATGGAAATTTGTGCCTCAATGTGACATGATTTAGACCCCTTGGCCGAAAGTAGAGGGTGTTTGAATATGGATATTTCAACATATAGAACACATGCTTGGTGCTTTTGATGATGACATATATCTTCATGTTTTACTTACCATAAGTATTTTTATAATGATTGATGATGCACACCAAAATCCATAATTTAACATGTTCAAATCACATCATATAAATATATTTATGATCACAAGATTATGATTATGGTGGTGATCATGATAAAAGTGACATGTAAGCATATAGGGTGTATCATCCATGGAATCACACCTTCTTAGGCCACGATCATCAAGATACACATCATGATGATGGTGATGAATTCATGGCCTATGATGGAGGCTCAAAAACCGTCACATCTAAAGAGGAAAATGATGATTCTATGACGTTGATGATCAAAGATGACATTTTTTATGACATACATTGTGAAATGATTTGTATTGTACCATCAATCTATTATACTATGACCATAATCATGTGAATCTGTTCTCTTACATATGAACATAAAGAAAATGATGTAATTCTTCACATGCATGATGAATATGATGATTGATGAAGTTCTTAGTACACTTTCTAGGAAAATGTACTCATATTCCTACGATTTGCATCAATGTGATAAATGAATAATAAAGTTCAATTCTTCTTTCCATGCACGCCCTCAAAGGGCTGTTCATGCCTCATTTATGCCATGCACGTTACATCTAAGTATCATCGTAGTTATATTGATGAATCCATTCAAGAAAAGTACACGTTCATACAAAAATTGAACATGCAAACATACTTTTCATCAATTGTGTTAGAGACTTCATTTTAGTTGATACCTGCATGATCCATTTCTTTCATTATGAACATAAAAGAGTCCAATTTTAGTTTTCTTAAATGAGCTAGGAAGAATACTTGCCTTGGATGTTTGAATCTTACACTAAGTAGTGAAAGATTTCTTCTTTGGTCCCTAGCTTGGAAGTCATGGCCTTGAAGACCAAGAAGAAGAAAGAATTAGTCCTTTATGAAGGAAATGAGAGTTTGAATGTACTAGAACCAATTATAAATGATTCTCACCTTGAATGGCTTGAATAGTCCTACTTGTTCAACTAAGATAACTCCTTTTACCTACTTAAAAACTCTCAGTTATGGCCTAACATGGGAGAGGTTGTGAAGACTTTGAAGAGATTAGTGATAGTAAAAGGTGTAGAAAGGATGGAAAAGTGCTTTACCTTGATGTTTATAGTGGATGAATACTTGACTTCTTTTTCAAATTGAAGAAGTCCCCTTCCTCTTGCCCTGGGGGCTCATAGTTTAGGCCCAGAATGGAGGAGATGGTGAGGCTTTTGAAGAGATTGAGGATGGAATATAGTTGTAGAAGAGAAGAATAACAGATTCCTACCTTTGATTTAGTACTTGCTTGAAGATGGAGGATGTCATTGCTTCTTTGGCTTGGTATTCTCGGGTTGGAAGAGAAATATGGGAGAAAGAAATTTTCTTGCTATTGAGAAGAGAATGGGAGTGGAGAGAGAGTTGTAGTGAGAGGATGTAAAGGATAAAATGAATTGGAATTGTGAAGATGGAATGTTCTTATTCATTCCATCTTGCTTGGCCGAGTTCAAGGATGATGGGGAGGGAATGATTGATGTTCTTGGTTAATGAAGTTAGTGGAAGGAGAAAGGGAATTTGCATGAAATTCTAATGGGGAACTCTCTTACATGGTGTAAGAGATGAAACGATAGGAAGAAATTGAAATGGAGAAAAATTCTTGGGAAGAAAAGAAAGAAAAGGGTCGGATGGGGAAGGGTATGCAAGTGGGAAGGAAAAGACTTTTGCATGAAATGGGATTGGTTGTTAATTACCTTGTATGAGAGATATGACATGATGAGATGAAAAGAAAAGAAGAAAAAATCAAAAATTTAGAAGAAAAACGAGGGGTGGCCGGGTAGGGGAGAAAAATGGAAGCAGGGAGAAAAAGAGTTTGTATGCAATTTGATAGTTTGATTCTCTTTCATGTTGTAAGACTTGAAATGACGGTACCACCTTATTTAGATTAAAAAGAATTTCTTCATGTCTTGTTTCCTATACATGGCCGAAATCATCTTGGTGGATGGGAGGGTGATGGTTTCTTCTTGTTGGAGAGTGGAATATGTAAGGAATTCTTGCCATGCATGAAAGGTAATTGGAGAATGATCTTACATGTTGTAAGAATGGTGATGATGAAGAGAGAGTAAAGAAAAGCAAGTGGTGGAAGTAAATAGTGGTTATAAGACATACATGGGTTATCATTGTGTGGAATAAGGTGTTGAGAAAATAATTTAAAAGTTAAATAGAATAAAAATGCAAGACAAGTTTGTCTTGGATAAGGATGGGGCGTGTAAGGAGGTGGTGGGGTTCAATTTACTATTCTAGCCTTGCTTTATTTCTTTATGGTTACTTTTCTTTCCCATTTTATTTAATTCTTAAATAAAATTTGTACCACTTATTTATATGCATTAATAGTTAGTCTTGCACCCATTAGGTTAATTCTTAGTAGTTCTTAAATTTTATTTAGATAACCTATACATACTATACCAAGTGTGATACGACAGTCACACTTAATTTCTGTTGTGGTTTCCTTTGTTTTCTTTATCCCCTATCCCAAGGATGCAGGTTGTAACATCTATATCTATACACACATAGCATAATTGAACTTCATCCTAATATCCTTTTCTTCCCTCTCCACCACAGCAGTCATCCTCCCGAGAAAATCCCCTAAACTCCCAACAAGCATGCTGCAGCTAGGCTGCCCTCTTCCCACAAGTTCTTGGACGCCGGCAACAAGGAAAAGAAAAGAAAATGCAGATTCCCCATTATTTTTATACACACAAATGGCATCCATCATTCTCCCCCAAAATTTTCTCCAGCCACAGCCGTTGATACATTTGAGTTTTTTCCCGAAAAATTACGATAAAAATGAAATTTTTTACCTAAAACTAATACATTTTTGAAGTTTTCTCATCTAAATATAGATGTAAATATCCAAAAGTAATTCTGAATAATTCGTTTTACACAAAATAAGTAATGGACTTTAACCGATGCAAGCCCTGGTGACTCCATTGCTGACTACTTGAGCAAATTTATACTAGACGTAGGCGATGTAGAATGAAATATTGGGAGGATAATAGACTAGAATGATAATAGAGTAAGAAACAATGGTATTAAAATATTTTGAACAATGGAAGAAAGGAATTCCAATACTTCTAATATAATTTTTTAGTTGAAGGACGGGCAGCACCGTCTGGTTATTTTATTAATATAAGAACCCTCACTTGTGGCGGAGGAATACCGTGGTTACAATATCAGCCCTGTCTATGGTGGGAGACTCTCCCAAACTAAACAGTGTAAGGTAGAAATGATATATAGAAAACATAATATACTAGAAACTAGCAATGTGAAAGTCGAAATAAAGCATGTAATACAATGAAATTCATAGGGAAAGTAAAATGTGCCACTCCGAGTCCCGGATAAAAGCAGCCGCATCTTCAACCGGGGGAGCCGTTGCAACTTCATTTGTGTGTACCTCAAAATGTTAAACATGTGAAATATTACATATAAGAGGTGTACAGTAATGCAAGAAACAAGAGAAGAAGCAAGTTTGAGCTGAATACCCGGGTTGTCCGTATCCCCATCAGATACAGACAACGAATATGTTATGCCATCCCATTCAACTTTGAGTATAAAATATCAAACATTGAGCGTCGTTGGGTTGATAGAGATCCTTAGCAAGAAATAGTCAGATATCAGCAAGCAGATTAACATCTTTGAAACAAACGCTGTAAATATATTATAATGAACGTACCCAGCCGCTTGCATCAACATGAAATTTCCAAAATAGATGTCATCGTCGGATGTATGGTGTGTGAGTATCCGCCTGCAAGCTACCATGCGCCATTGGCAGAAGGTCCACCCGACGACCAAAAGTGCATAAGCGTCCGTTCATTAGTCCATGCTGGGCCAAGAAATGTGCTACGATGTTACCCTGACACGGTATATGTGAGAGTATACAGGCCATGCAGTTCAGGAGCATCAACGAACGTTTATGATCCATGCCCAGTCGTGACGCAGGGGATACCGAATTACTGATCATATCTAGCAAGGACTTACAATCTACCTGGATGTGAAACTCAAAAAAACCTAGTGTTGCAAAATAAATGAGAGAGAATAACACAACCTGCAACTCTGCATGTAAAGGAGTCAAAACCGGCAAAGGAAAACAAATAGCATAGACCAGTCGACCCTTGTCATTTCGCAGAACCGCCCCTCCAGCTGCCCCTCGGCGTCCTGCTGCGGCATCTATATTAAGTTTTAACTTGCCCGTTGGTGACAAACTCCAGTGAATAATCTGTACTTTCCTTGATCGTAAAGGTGGCGAGTAATTTGCGGTTATTAAATGCTGAATTGAGTCCGCAAATTTGCTCCCAGAAACAGACGAACACCAGGTATATATGGCAACTCTTATTCTTTTCGTAAGATGTAATAATGAAAAGGTTTTGTCCCCAAAATGTACTGCTGCATATTCCTTCCAGATTGACCAAGATGCAAGCATTGGAACTACAGCTGCTAACTGTCTCGTCATAGTGGCCCGCTTTGCATTACTCCACCACACACGCAAGTTTTGCTTGAAAGATAATGCCGTTTGTGTCGACCCAGAGAAGATCAAAGATATATGCCTCGATATGTCACGAATCACTGAACACGTATAGAAAGTATGATTTTGATCTGCTGATTGCCCTCGATAGAAAACACAACACGTTGGGTAAGATACTAGCCATGCACAAGTATTATCCGGCAAGGAAGCACATTATACCAGAATCTCCACAAGAACATTTGATCTTGAGGAGGAGTTCCTCTCCACCATATGTATCGGCTGAAAAGAAAATTACTTCCCTGCGTTCGACAGGAAGAATACGCATTGCGAAGAGTAAATTGACCATGCTCACCATCCACCCAAGATAATCCATCTGACGTAACGTGTACATGCAGCTCACAAAAGGAATGAATATTATATAATTGTTTCTAATCCGCAGAGTCATATATAAAAGCACGCATTTCACCTCTCATCGCATACTTTTGCCTGAGATATTGTGCCTAAGTCGACGTCGATGTGTGATACATCCACCACAACTTACATTCATAAGCCTTCTGTAAAACATCAAGACTGCGAATCCCCAATCCACCCTCCTCCTTTGGATGACAAATCGTGTCCCACGCTCTCTAGTGGTGTCGCTGTCCCCATAAAAACTGAGACATCTTGCGATTTAATTCCATGATAACACTTTTAGGGAGCCGGGCATTAGCCATTATATGTAAAGGCATGCCCGATAAAACAGACTGGATAAGCGTTACTCTGCCTGCCATACTGAGGAGCTTATGCGACCAACCTGTTAAACAGGCATCAAAATAAGCAAGCAGAGATGTACAGTACCGCAAGCGATTAATGCCTTTGAAAAGATAGGAACCTAAGTATTTAATACGCAGGACAGACACCTGCATATTCAAGACTGATACCGCTCGATGAGAGGAGGCACTACCACCAACAACAATTGAGTTTTATGATAGTTGACCAATTGTCCTGAAGCAAGCTGATATTGTTCTAAGAAATTCTTGAAGGTTTGCAAATTATTAACTAAACCATTCAGGAAAATAAACAAGTCATCGGCAAATCTGAGATGCGATACTACCAGAACACGGTCACTGGTAAAACCTGTTAAGCTTCCATTTTGGAACAAAGAAGTTAATCCCCTAGAAAATCCCTCGGAAGCTAGAATAAAAAGTATATGTGGTAACGGATCCCCTTGCTTCACCCCTGAGATGGCCGAAAGAAGCCACATGGCTTGGAATTAACTAGCACTGAGCAGCGGGTCGAATCTAAATCATTCAAAATGAGCCGTACAAATCTGGGATGAAAGCCAAATGCACAAGCACTTGCTGAAGGTATAGCCATGAAACACGATCAAATGTCTTGGCCATATCCAACTTAATCATTACCTGTCCTTCGCGACATTTACGATCTAAAATATGAACCATTTCCTTTGCCATCAACACTTGTTCCGAAATATTGCACCCGAGCATAAAACATGCCTGCTTTGGAGATCTCAATCTAGGCAATAACGTAGAAAGGCGAGAGGAAATAATATGAGTAACAACATTGGACAGAAAATTCGTCTAACATATTGGTCAAAAGTCTGCAAAGGTGTTAGGATTGGGCATCTTGGGAATCAAAATATCAACGAGGCGGCCATGACCTGAGGAACCCGAATACCCAGAAGAATTCTTGGATTGCAAGTAACACATCTAATTCCAATACAGGCCAAAAGTGCCGATAAAATGAACCTGGGAAACCATCAAGGCCCGATGCGCTAGAGGGACTTAGCTGCCACACTGCTCTCTTAACCTCATCTTCCTGTGGCAACGCTAGAAGATCATCATTATCCGTCTCTGTCAAAACCTGTGGACTATTCCTCAGGATAGTGCTATGATCAAATGTAGGCTCGTCACTGAATAGAGAATCAAAAAACTGACCCCCCTCCTCTTCTATATCCGGCACAGACTAGCAGTCAGTCCCATCTACTTTCCGAATGGTTATAATAGCCTACTTCCGCCTCCTTGCCTTGACCATTTGGTAAAAATAGGATGTATTAGCGTTTCCTTCTTTTATCCACTTTATGTTGGCCTTCTGCTTCCAATAAAGATAAGATCGAGATTGTAACTTTAAGAGATTAGCTTTGTCAAGATGATATGCTACTCGAGAATCTTCAGATGGAGAGGCATCATAAACCCTCTCGGCACAGATTGTCTCCTCTTCTGCTACGAATAATTCACTGAAAATATTTCCAAAGACTTCTTTATTCCATCGTCTCAAATCCGTTTTTAGTCGTTGCAGTTTATCATATAAGCCATACATGCCGCCACAGGTTGGGTATGTCCTCCAGTGTGATCGAACAAAAGGCTCAAAATCCGCATGTGTGAGACATACGTCAAGACATCTAAAAGATGATTGGCCAATAGTTTCAACCGGCGTGTATTGCAATAGTAAAGGAGCATGATCCGATGTTGCTCGATGTAGATGACTAACCAAGCTATTACCAAATAAATCTAAAAGCTCATGTGTATAGAAAAAACGATCCAGTCGATGCCACACCTTATCCAGCCCCCTCCCATCCGACTATGTAAATTTGGATCCCGTGAAAAGGTATGTCTAACAACTCAGCAGATTCAACGAATTCGTTAAAATCAGCAAGCGTGCGTAAAGAAAGAGCAGCGCTTCCTTTATGCTCATCCAATGAAAGGAACATCTTAAACTCTCCCCTGATAAGCCAAGGACCATTATTTTCAGCCCTTACCAGTGTCAAATCGGCCCATAATGTACTCCTATCCGCCACTGCATGCCTAGTATAAACTGCGATGAGCTACAAATCCCATCCACTTGAAAGCCATTTCATGTGCATCGATGTATTTTGTACTCCATGTCGAATGTCTAGAAGCTCAAAAAAAGAATCACGCCAAAAGATCTAAATATTATCATCATTGGAAGAACATGCGTGCCAGAAACCGAATTGCAAGTGAAATTCCAAACATGTATGACAAATCTTGGGTTCAATTAAAATGAGTAAATGTAAAGGATACTGACGAATGAGAAAGAGGATGTGTGTGAGCGAGGTTCGAACAGCCCAAACATTCCATAAGAGTGTCCTTATTGAGAAATATCAGTGGAAAAGCGAGTGTCCAAACGATTTATTGAGGCCCGCGTAACCATAGATGATGGGTGAACCGCTGGCATGTCTCCTTTCTTGCGACGTGGGCATCTTGTACGAATTTGCATCAGATTGTCCACTGCATATGCCACATCTGGGTGTTCTATATTCGTAGAGCCATCTTCGGAAGGTGGAGTATTAGCCAACACTTTAGCAACATCCAAAACTACTGTACGTAATTCATAGGTGTCAACCATATGTTCCTTATGAATCTCTAAATCTGAAGCATGTGATAATTTACGATGAGTATCTTCCTCTATAGTAGCCATTACTGTAGCTGATGAACAATGTAAACAAGACAAGTCATGCATTTCGGAAATCTCTGCTATTTGAGCCGAGTGTGAACTGGAGGGTCTTGTGTTCAGAAGCACAGGGGATGTAGCGAGTTCTTCTATATTTTCCTCTCTGAAATGATCGTGAACATCATGTTGTGTTGCGCATGCTATTACCACATCAGGTTCTGTTGCAATTACGTTATGGTCGTCTGCAAAAGTCTCTGTATTAACAGTCTCCAATGAATGCTTCTTACGCGTCCATCGCTGAGCAGGCGGATGCTGAATGGATTTAAACTTAACCAATATCTCAATCATCCCCGGAGCAGTGGTCTGTTGGGGAACATCCATATTCTTCCCTGCTATGCATGAAGATAAAGAATGGCCAAGCACTCAACAGGAGGAAAATTAAGCAAGCAAAGCTTCGTACTCCACAGGCTGAAAAATGTTGTACTCATCACATTAAATTTTTATCCGTTGGGGAAGTTCTTGCAAAACATCAATCTCAATACAAATGCGACCAACCAAGGGACGTAACAACTGCATGGTCACGGAATATGCTTTCAAGGGTGTACCAATCATTTTGGCAATCTCAAACAGTGCCTCTTGCTTATGCAAATATATTGGTAGTCCTGGCAAGGAGATCCATACTGGCACTATTGGAATATCGATTTTAGGATCATAATCATACGACCATTTTATGACACGCATGTGGAACCTTGAAAATGTCCATGTTCGCCTCGCAAAACACCGATAGTAATCAGCCTCCTCCTTAAATTGCATCAAAATATGTGTCAAATCTAGCAAAATGATCTTAACAGAGGCCAAAAATCTAATTCTTTCAAAACATTTACGTATCGCCTCTATCTTCGGGCGACCATATCAAAAACTTCCAACAAGACAATATTTGAAAGACTCAGCCAAAGCAGTTACCTCCTCTCGAGTGAATTTGGTTGCAGAAACCCTTTTGTATCTAGCTATCTCACGAGGAGGAAGAGCGGACGTTGGAACAGGAGTCTTAAACAACAAAGAAAAAAAATGATTCTTTTACGCCATGGAGGTGCCGTTGGATTTGCGATCAATCGCAGGGATCACAACAAAGGAAATCAATGGAAGAAAAATGAGAAAAAATGCTGGAAGTAAGCAGATCGCAGGAAGTCAGATTCATCATTGCGCCGGAATCGCCAACCGCCAAAGCGCCGTCAATACTTTTAATACACACACACACACACACACACATATATATATATATGTGTGTGTGTGTTAATATATAGATATTTATATATGTATATATATACACACCTACATACGCACCACACATAACACAAATTGTACCCCATTCTCATTCTCCAAAATTCGGCCAGCACCACCCCTCCCCATAGCCATTCGGCTGCCATCTCCAAGAGGCAAGAGAAGGCCAATTCTTGTCAATTTCAACAAGATTCTTCGTACGATATCGTATAATCGAGACTAAAGGCAAGTACCCTTGCTATATTTGCTATGTTTATACAACGTTATTATGCTTTTTTATATCAAATTGGATCATGCATATATAGTTGTGTTTTGCATAGATTGATGTATATACGTATGTAATTGTTGTATCTATGTATCGATTATGTGTATATACGTATGAAAGATGCATGAATCTTTTTGAATTATATGTATATGGAATCAGGTTGGTATTATGTGCCGCTGCCATGGTATTTATATTGATGATTATGCATGATTTAATTTGATTGTTATACATGTTATTTTATGTGATCGGAATTATGTGAATATATACGTGTTAATTGGAAATCATTTTGTCCGAAATTGGTACGTTGGCCGTAGGCTAGGCTATGGCAAGGCCGGGCTCTGGCTGGCAGGGCCTTGGCAAGGTCGCTGGTTCTGGCTGGCAGGGTCATGGCACGACAGTAGCAGGGCCGCGGTAGGGCTGTTGTAAGACCGCAGGCTCTGGCTGGCAGGGCATTGATAAGGTCGCTGGTTTCTAGCAGGCAAGGCAGCGTGCCAGGCTGGCAGGGCCGTGGTAAGGCTGCGGCTTGGCACGGACTGAGTCGCGAGCTCAAGTATTACGCATAAGTATAAACGCATATATACACGTGTATTGGCACAAACATATACGTGGATATACTTATACGTTGGTGATAAGTCCAAATTAAATATGAAAATAAAGTGATAAACGGAAAAGTAGAATGGATATTGCAGATGGATGCCGTAAGGGGTACCGGTTATGGGTATCAGAAATGGATATCACATATGGATGCCGTAAGGGCTAACCACATATGGGTATCAGAAATGGATATCGCATATGGATTCTGTAAGGGGTAACCGAATATGGATATCAAAATGGATATCGCATATGGATGCCGTAGGGGGTAGCCGCATATGGATATCAGAAATGGATATCAATAGGGATACCGGAAGGGGTAATCGCCTATGATATTGGAAAATGGAAAAGGAAATATGAAAATGAAAAATGAATATGATATGGAAATGGATAAAGGAAAAACGGTTGTCGAGTCATTGCATTCATGATTTTGAAAAAAGTTTTATCATGGTTTCTGATTGTACTAACACTTGTGTGCAATGACTAAGTTGCATGTGCTTTAGTTGCTTGATTGTTCAGAAGGGTAAAAAGGTAAACTTTACTTGCAAAGAGAATCATGCTTTTTTATATATCATTAATTATTTATTTACACTTGCTTCTCTGTGTATGATGGTAAATATAGCCAGGTTACTTACTGGGCGATGTATGTTGCTCACCCCCTCTATCAATCAGTTTTGCAGATAGACAGGTAACTGAGTTAGTATACCGTGAAAGATCAGGAATGAAGACTTCGAGGCTGAGGATATTTCAATGAGACTTCCGAGGACTTCGCTGGGGCAGTTATTTTGATATTCCAGGTTTATATATTTTTGGAGATTTAGTGGTTATCTACGTTTGACCATTGTATCGATTTAGATTTGTCTAGACATTGTATTAATGAAGATGATTATTTTATCGAGGGTTTTTTGTTTATGACTTCTGCTGACATCGATTTACGTTATTATGATGACGTGTAACGCCTTGTATTCTCCTTAGCGAGATACAGCGGGTGAGTCGTTTCGAGTACTAGGGCTCAGGATAGGTCGCTACAGATGGTATCAGAGCATGACTCTAGATCCACGGTGGAAACATAGATTTATGCCATGATCCTAGAAATTAAGTTACAATTTTGTCACTAGGTCATGATCTTAGATGTAAGTGACGATCTTGGTTAAGAATGATCGTGGACATATGTACCGGTTTTTAGGCGTAAGCAATAATTATATATTAATCATGTCATTGGAAATAAGATGTAACATTAGAAGTTACACAATGACCTTGCCCATAAGTTATGATCTTAGACTTGCGGAATGATGATACTAAATATCGGCTCTAGAAATTAAGTGGTGTTCTGAACATTATGTGATGATTTGAAAATAAACATTGATCTTAGTCATAAGCTGTTGTTATATTCTAGAAATAAGTAATGATTTTAGGCGTAAGCAATGATGATACCGAGTATTGATTCTAGACACAAGTCATGGCATTAGACCTAAGTGATGATCAGATAAGGGATATGCCCGTATATACCTAGGACACTCCATATGACCTTGAATTATTTGCCTTACCTAAGTGCTGCTTATAACCATTTTATAATCTCTTAGATCCGACCCCTGCAAACCCGGTGCTATTATGATAAATGAAGTGGGTTCACGTCTCTACCTCGATAATAGTGCCGAAAAATGACTAGGTCTAAGGTGTGATCGTAGTCCTTAAAAGGGGATTTGTAGTAAAACGATAATGACTAAGAAAGGATTTATTAGCGTTGTGATCCGTAGAGTGTAGCAAAGAATATCGTACAAAGGAGTTTTAGTTATGATTAAGATGTTGAATTTTAAGAGTATCAAATAGGCCGAAGATATTAGTATTATTAGGGATATTCATTGATAGTGATAAGCGAGCATTATTACAACAAATATAGTGGAATGTCAAATTATTACAAACCTGGATTAAGTGTTGATTCTTAGGAACACATAAGTACTGAAGAATCAAGTATGCTTGAGACCTCCTTATCTATCTCCTGTTTTCTGCCTTTTATATGGCTGCTTGGGTCAATGCATGAGCAGAGATCTGAAATCGTGACAGGCAAGGAGGTCGTAAGGATGACTCTTACTCTTGCATGCTCGCCACGTGGCTCGGTACTGTGCTGAGTAAGTTATTTTGGGACACCTGGCGAAGGGTTTCACCTGGTTGAATTACCCAAGGTAAACTCCTAGAGCCGAGGCCAAACCTTCTAGAAATACTCAGAAGTGCCCGAGATGACTTGGGATGTGGGGTCAGCTTGCTGAGACGTAAGTGGCCGACTTCAGAGAGCATGGGTAGGCCTATTATGATGTCTGCCGCTGACGTCACAAGTGTGACCTGAGATCATCAGCTGAAATGGAGCCGAGACCAAGACACGGCCTTTTGGCCGAGTTACTCTATGACCGAGATGGGGCCTTTAGGCCGAGATGGCACTGTGGCCGTTTGGCCGAGATGAATTGTTCGTCGGTATATGACCTTGCCAAGCTCCGAGCCGACCCGCGGGACTTAACGTTTTTACGTCCATACCCTACCGTTGACTGTTGTTGACTTTTTTAGTTCATCATGATGTTTAAAGCTTGTTAAAGCAGACGGTAAACATTTTAATTGTGTGATAATGTGAAGCATGTGATGGAAAAAAGATAAACCCCACACCATGTGGTGTTGTTGAAGCATGCCAAGGTTGTAATTGATATCCGAAGTCACATCTTGAATTAATTATAGTAGCCAGTACCATAACCCTTTTCACCACATGCTTTATAACTTATAAACTATTTTAAATTATTTTACATAATAAAATGTTACTAACATAACATCCTTTGCAGTCCACCTGTATGTCGTTGTCCATCATCACTCAACTCTCTACTCAAACAAAGACATTTATTCAAAAGACAATCTTTACACGAAATATGTAAAATTGCTCGATATTTGTGTCCGTGGAAGACAAAATAATATGAACCTTGACTAATATATTAAGTAATAACAGTTTTTCGCTATTTAAATTATTTCATATGCTGATTCCCCCAAGGAAATCCTGATTCTGCAGGCTTATGTGATTACAAGGAAATAGAACAAAACATAAGAATTAGTTAGTCCCTCATGATAATTTTAACTTTAATGATTCGTTCTTGTATATTTGGCTCTATCTGTCTTCTTCTTTTTCTTTTTTTCTCTCTCTCTCTCTTTTTTTATTAGAAAATATATCTCTATCTTTCAACTCTTGACATATTCCTCTATTATTAAAGCACATATCTACGCAAGTACATATAGAGACGAAGGTCTTCTTGGAAACAAATTCTCTATCTCTTGAGATGGAAGTATTGTTTGTCTGACTATCACCTTCCCAAACTCTAGCGATAAGTTTTGCTGTCGCTGAGATATACTAGATATGATTGTTGTTGTATTAAAACAAATAACACGACTAGTTTTTTCTTTCTACATTTTTGGGGAGGAAAAGAGACTTTTCCTTGTGAGGGAAAAGCAGGTAATTTATGAATTGATTATTATGTGGCTGAAAGTTTTAGATACATCTGTGTGATACTTAGGAGAATAATGTTTTACTAATTAGAATTTTAGATAAAGCAAAAACAAATGAACAATTCATAGGTGTTAAATGTAAAGAAACTAAAAAAGACACCGCGTCAACTTAGAGTAAAAAAAGAGCGTTTTCGATGTATCAGACTCCTGCGTTTGCACAGGATCAGTAAAGAAGCAATTCTGATGTACGTAGTTTTATCTTACACTTTGTGCAAGAGGCCGTAGAGAAATTATGAATTCAATGAAGTGGTCACTGGTTGAGACAAGCAACAAAGAGTCAATACAAATGAAATAGTCAGCTTGTTGTCTGAATTATTATACGCCTTTTCTTTTCTTTCCCACTTAAAATGCAATATGTTGATACTGAGCTCTATTAATATCAATTTGATGTTATTATATTATGGATTTCATTCTCTATCTTTATATCGAAATTTATAATTTCTTACAAAAACAAAGTAACACGGTGCACAAAAAGAAATGTTTTTTTTCTCCTTTGTATGATTTTTCCTTTTTTATGACTAAAATTCTATCATAAAATTCATCACTTTACATAGTACAAAAGCATGAAAATCTATACTCATTTGATTGAAAGTTTCAACAAACTTTGACATTTGCTTTAATTTTCGAATAGAGAAAACTAAATAAAAGGACGGCATACAATTAAAGGTGGTGAAATTGTGAATCAATCGAACTGGTACAAGATGAGACGAACAAAGAAAGAGTAAAATATAAATAAAACAATTAGTTTTGTGTTTCGATTGTTATAAGTCTTTTTCTTTGCTAATAAAATGCATCAGGTTGTTATCATGAAATTCAGAAATTATGTTTTTAAGTTAAAAGTTATACTGATTATTAGTTCACAAAAGCAAAAACTCACCATGCCTTTCACTATTAGTGATTTTCTTTCTCTGGAAATAAAAAACATTATGTCATGAAATTCATACTTTGTATAATAGGGAAGATGACAAATCTGCACTCTTTTAATTGAAATTGTCAAAACTATTTCACATTTGCTCATTCAAAGATATGCTTGCAACTTTATTAGACTTGACATAATAACAACAAAAGAATCCAACAGCTTAAACCAAAATTGTGACATGGAAAATCTAGTCGCTTGGATTATTAGATAAACATAAAAGACACCTATAAAAATTCAAGATGCATAGTAAGCATCGAAACATGCAACAAAATTACAAGTGGTAAAAGCATAAACGTCGTCCCAATGCACAAGGTTTCCGTGTTTGCTCAGAATTTGGAGAGATGTCAGATCGCGAGATTTACACAACTTTATTCAACATTTTGTGCAAAAAATTGTTTCTGCTGCTCGAACTCGTGATCTTAAAGTCACAAAACAGCAACCTTACCGGTTATTCTAAGAACTCGTCTAAAAGCATAAGGATCGAAAAGAGAAATATATATTACAACAAAAGTACAACACTAAAATGCAAAAGTAGACGGCAAAATCCAAGCTGTATGAGTAATAGCATGAGTTAAAATAGCCACCCTAAGATCGATTGACGGTCATTTACTTTATTTTTGGATAAAAAAATATTACACAATGTCCAAATGTTTAGTGTCTGTCTCAAAGTTGTACTATCATTTTTTTAAAATTTTTGTGTTCTATCTTGTCCTCATAAATGGTCTAATCTGTAGTTTTTTATCTCAGGTATTAAAAGTTAAGGTAAGATAACAACGTTGCCTCTACTAAAATCAATATTTTTATGCATAAAATATACTAATTATTAGTTCTCTATCATCTCTAGTTTAAAATTGTTGGAGAAATTGAGGTAAATTAGAAAAGTGTGGCAAGTGGGTTTGTCAAAAGTTGACAACCACCATATTTTGAGCTTAATTATGATTAGTATTCGTTAATCAAAAATGAAAACTAAAAATTTCTAAATTATCTACGTAACGAGTAGATGATTTTAGGCTTTTGAATTACTCGATTCCGATACCGGATGAATGAGAAATTATTGCTCAAAGTTGGAGTAAAATTGGGTGGAAATTGGAAAATTGGTGATATGGCCTCTTGAGGAGTGAACACATCACCAATTTGCTTATATACCACATTGCCCACTTGAGATGGAAAGGCCATCATATATAGTGTTAGTTGGAGCTTTCTAAAATGTTCCATTGGGCATGGGAAGTTATTGACGGAGTCAGAACGCAGCTCAGGCAAGGTTCACCACACACGCGCGCGTCGCCGCCGCCCGCCCGTCCGGCCGGCTCGGGCTCGTGGCTCCGGCTCCGGCGGATTCTTATCTTTTTGGAAAACTTTCTTTTACATTTTCCAGAAAAATAAGTTAAGTGATCCAACGGTTGAAATATTTCATCTGACGGCTGAGATCATATCTGGCGGCGGTTTTTTCATCTAGATCTAATGGATGTGGATCGTAGTCTACACGGATCATGATCTAACGGCTGAGATCCAGATAAAACTGCTGCAGTTTTTCATCCGACGGTCTACGTTTAAAACTGCTGCAGTTTACGATCTAACGGCTGTGGATGAAAACCGTTTTATCCGACGGCTGCGGTTTAATTTGGAGATTAACCGCCTAATCCTTTCCGCCTATAAACTGCCTCCTTCTCCAGGTTTTCTTCACTGCATTCTGCACTGTCACTGTTTTTTTTCCTCCTTCCATTTTCGGTTTTTGCATACTACTGCACTGTTATTGCGTTTCCAGTTCGAGAAATCAGAGCATCCCACAGGTAGTTCTTTACGTTGCTGTGCCGTTTCGTATGAACTGTAGCCGTTGTATCCTGGGAGACGTTTGCTGTTTCTGGTTGGGCACTTCGTACCGGAGCAAATCGTCCTAAGGACATAGTCCTTAGACTCGCCTCGGTTCTGATTGTATTTCGTCAATTTACACAAACGCACACAGTACACTGGTTTTGATTACAGTTTATAACATTCTTAAGACGATTTTCATATATATCCTGTAATCTGTTTCGGTTTTCTGGTTGCGTCCACAACGTCTATTTGTATGAGACTAATCGGTTTCGTGTTCTGTTTCTGTATCATCCCACAGAATCTGAAATATGGAAGGCGAAAGTTCCAACTCATTCAACGGTGTGCATTTGGGCATTTCTGAGGAACAGAACAATGCTGTTCCTGTTGCACCCGCTGCTCCAGTCACTGCTCATGTTCCTGCTGTTAGACAGGTTGAAAAGCCAGAGAAGTTTGGAGGAAGTTACTTCAAACGCTGGCAGCAGAAGATGCTGTTCTTCTTGACCACGTTAGGTTTGGCTAAGATGCTGACTGAGGATCCTCCGGAGGTGGTGCCGGTGGAAGATCAGAATGTGAACATGCAAAACAGTCTGATTGCTGAAGCGTGGAGTTACATCAATTATGTTTGTTTGAGTCACATTTTAAGTTGTTTGGATAACTCATTGTATGGATTGTATTCTACTTATAAAACTGCGAAATCCTTATGGCAGGCGTTTGACAAGAAGTACCGCACTAAGGATGACGGTACTAAGAAATTTATTATTGGAAAATTTCTTGATTTTCAGATGACAGATTCCAGGACTGTTGTTTCTCAGATTGAGGAACTTCAGATGCTTGTTGCTGAGATGAAAGAGGAGGGCATGACCCTCAGTGAATCTTTTCTGGTTGCTGCTGTGATTGAGAAGCTTCCTCTTTCGTGGAAGGAATTCGGAAGCTATCTCAAGCACAAGAGAAAGGAAATGTCTTTGGAAGACTTGATTGTCCGACTTCGTATAGAGGAAGACAATCGAAGGGCAGAGAAGAAGCCGTCTTCCAGTTCTGGCCATGCCAAAGCTCACGTTGCAGAGGCGACGAAAAAGAAGAAAGGAAATTCTGTCGGAGTGGACGCGAAGGGCAAGAAGGTTGCCAAAAAGTTCACTGGAAAATGTTACAATTGTGGGATTCAGGGGCATCGTAGTGTTGACTACAGGAAGCCCAGGAAAAGGCAAGAGAAAGCCAAAGCCAACCTTGTAAGTGCAATGGATGATTTGGGCTTGTGTGCTGTTGTTTCTGAATGTAATGATGTAGGTAATCCTAGCCAGTGGTGGGTGGACACTGGAGCCACTATACACGTTTGTGCAAACAGGGGAATGTCCAAAGAATATGCTCCTGCAAAAGGCAATGAAAGGCTGTACATGGGAAACAAGGATAGCTCGAAGATTGAAGGTTCGGGCAAAGTGATTCTGAAGATGACCTCCGGAAAAGAATTGACACTATAGGACGTGCTGCATGTTCCCGACATCCGCAAGAACTTAGTCTCTGGTGCTTTACTAGTCAGGCATGGATTTAGACTAGTATTTGATTGTAACAAATGTATTCTGACTAAGAATGGTGTATTTCTGGGGAAGGGGTACCTGATGGACAATATGTTTAAACTTAGCGTTGTAACTATTGTACCAAAGAAGACTATGCCCGGTAAGGCTAATAAGACTGCTTCTACTTCCGCTTACATGCTTGAGTCTTCATGTTTATGGCATTTTTTTGGGTCATATTAATTATAAGTCATTGCAAAGAATGATTAATCTCGACTTATTACCCAAACTAAGTTTCAATAATGAAAAGTGCCAAGTCTGTGTTGAAGCAAAAATGGCTAAGTTACCATTTCCTTCAATCAAAAGAAACACTGAAGTGTTAGATTTAATTCACACAGATGTTTGTGATTTAAAGTTTATGCAAACAAGAAGTGGTAAAAAGTACTTTGTGACTTTTATTGACGATTGCACTCGATACTGCTACGTTTATTTGCTAAGTAGCAAAGATGAGGCCTTAGATGCTTTTAAAGATTATAAAAATGAAGTTGAGAATCAACTTAGCAAACGAATTAAGTCAATTCGTAGTGATGGCGGTGGCGAATATGATGCACCATTTAATGAATTTTGTTCAGAACACGGCATTATTCATCAAACGACTGCACCATACTCCCCTCAATCAAATGGTATTGCAGAAAGCAAGAAACGAACTCTGAAAGAGATGATGAATGCTATGTTGATAAGTTCAGGCTTACCTCAGAACTTGTGGGGGGAAGCAATTCTCTCCGCCAACGTCATTTTAAATAGAGTTCCATCTAAGAAGATGGATAAAACCCCATATGAACTTTGGAAAGGCTATGAGCCTAGCTACAAATACTTGAAAGTGTGGGGGTGTCTGGCTAAGGTCGCAGTACCAAAACCAAGACAAGTCAGAATAGGGCCTAAGACTATTAATTGCATATTCATAGGATACGCAACTAACAGTAGTGCACATCGATTCTTGGTGCACAAGTCTGAGATTCCTGACATACATGAAAATGTTGTCACGGAATCAAGAAACGCAAGTTTCTTTGAAAATGTCTTTCCAAAGAAAGACAATAACATTGAAGAAGCAAGCACTAGTAAGCGAGTACGTGACACAACTCCTCAAGAAATAGAGGAACCTCGTCAAAGTAAAAGAGCCAGAATACCAAAGTCTTTTGGACTAGATTTTTTAACGTATTTGGTAGAAAATGATCCAAGAACATTTTCCGAGGCTATTTCAACTCCAGAAGATCCCTTTTGGAAAGAGGCAGTTAACAATGAGATAGAATCAATTCTTCAAAATCACACATGGGAGCTGGTAGATCTTCCTCAAGGGAGTAAATCACTTGGATGCAAGTGGATTTTTAAGAAAAAAACTCAAAGAGGATGGGTACATTGATAAGTACAAGGCCCAGTTGGTAGCTAAGGGCTATCGACAAAAGGAAGGTTTTGACTTCTTTGACACTTATTCACCAGTAACTAGGATTACTTCCATAAGAATGCTAGTTGCTATTGCTGCAGTCTACGACCTAGAGATCCATCAAATGGATGTAAAGACTACCTTCTTGAATGGCGAGCTGGAAGAAGAGATTTATATGGAACAACCTGAAGGGTTTACTGTCCCAGGACAAGAAAGGAAAGTTTGTAGACTTGTTAAGCCTTTGTACGGACTTAAACAAGCACCAAAGCAGTGGCATTTGAAGTTTGATCAATCCATGATGTCAAACGGTTTCAGGATCAATGAATGTGATAAGTGTGTTTACATCAAAAAACACACCAAACGCCTATGTGATAGTATGTCTCTATGTAGATGATATGCTAATCATGGACAGTACTCACGACATCATCTTGAATACCAAGAAGATGTTAACGAGAAATTTTGACATGAAAGACATGGGGGTTGCTAATGTTATTCTAGGAATCAAGATTTCTAGGGTAACTAAAGGATTGATCATGTCACAAAGTCATTATATTGAGTCCGTTCTCAAACGATTCAATATGTTTGATGCAAAACCAGTAAAAACCCCACTTGACTTAAGTATACACTTAAGGAAGAACCGAGGTCAACCAGTAGCTCAATTTAAGTACTCACAAGTGATTGGAAGTCTAATATACATAACGAACTGTACAAGACCAGACTTAGCTTGTTCAGTAAACAAATTGAGCAGGTTTACCAGTAATCCAAGTGAAGATCATTGGAAAGCTCTAAATAGAGTGATGAGGTACTTTAAGTACACAATGAATCTTGGATTACAATATACAAGATATCCAGCAGTATTGGAAGGATAATGTGATGCAAACTGGATATCAGATTGCAAAGACTCTAAATCCACAAGTGGATATTTATTCACTGTTGGTGGTGGTGATGTGTCATGGAAATCCACTAATCAAACATGCATACCTAGATCCACAATGGAAGCCGAGTTTATAGCATTAGACAAAGCTGGAGAAGAAGCTGAATGGCTTCGAAATTTCCTGGAAGACATTCCATGTTGGCCTAAGACAATCGTTCCTATTAGCATACACTGTGATAGTCAGTCAGCTATAGGACGAGCTCAAAGCAGCAACTACAATGGTAAGTCACGACACATACGTCGGAGACATAATACCATTAAGCAATTGATCTCTAATGGCGTGATTTCCATTGATTACATAAAATCAAAGGAGAATCTTGCGGATCCGCTTACAAAAGCTTTGCCTAGAGATCAGATGTCTAAATTGACAAACAGAATGGGACTTAAGCCTACAAAGCAAGAATCTTTGTAACGGTAGCCCAACCTTGTTGACTGGAGATCCCAGAATCTAGGTTCAATGGGAAAACTAAGTTATAAGGGTTCAGTTAGCACTTACTCATTCCGTTAAACAAAAGTGCTGTCTGCAGAGAATAGTTAGGGTAAGCTAGAGCTTTTAATGATGTCTTATATCTTGATAATTCAAGTGGGATATGGCAGAATACTCTTGATAGGAATCACCTATGTAAGTGTGAAGTGGGGCCGCTTCTATGAGAATTCGGAGAGGCAAGAATTCTCTAATACACTTTCTGAAACCAGGTTGTTCATGGCCAAAATAAACACAACCATGAGAACCAATAAGGGGTGTCAAAGGAAATGTTGTGTGAGTATCATTGTCTAGGTTCACAAAAAAGGCTGATAGTTCAAGACATCAGGTCACTAACCAGCTGAGTGGATCCGATGGTATATCACTAAGAAAGGTTCAAAGTCAGAAGCTACCTCTTCTGATGCAACATATCCTTGTCTGATTTCTTGATAGAGTCTGCATCTGCATCTGCATTACTTTTCATTCATTTGGGGGATTGTTGGAGAAATTGAGGTAAATTGGAAAAGTGTGGCAAGTGGGTTTGTCAATAGTTGACAACCACCATACTTTGAGCTTAATTATGATTAGTATTTGTTAATCAAAAATGAAAACTAAAATTTTCTAAATTATCTACGTAACGAGTAGATGATTTTAGGCTTTTGAATTACTCGATTTCGATACCGGGTGAATGAGAAATTAATGCTCAAAGTTGGAGTAAAATTGGATGGAAATTGGAAAATTGGTGATGTGGCCTCTTGAGGAGTGAACACATCACCAATTTGCTTATATACCACATTGCCCACTTGAGATGGAAAGGCCATCATATATAGTGTTAGTTGGAGCTTTCTAAAATGTGCCCTTGGGCATGAGAAGTTTTTGACGAAGTCAGGACGCAGCTCAGGCAAGGTTCACCACATGCGCGCGCGCACCGCCGCCGCCCACCCGGCCGGCCGGCTCGGGCTCGTGGCTCCGGCTCTAGCGGATTCTTATCCTTCTTATCTTTTTGGAGAAATTTTCTTTTACATTTTCCAGAAAAATAAGTTAAGTGATCCAACGGTTGAAATATTTTTGATCATAACCGTTGCAAGATCTAACGGTGTAGATCGTAGTCTACACGGATTATGATCTAACGGCTGAGATCATATCTGGCGGCGGTTTTTCATCTAGATCTAACGGATGTGGATCATAGTCTACACGGATCATGATCTAACGGCTGAGATCGTATCTGACAGCAGTTTTTCATCCAACGGTCTACGTTTAAAACTGCTACAGTTTACGATCTAACGGCTGTGGATGAAAATCGTTTGATCTGACGGCTGCGGTTTAATCTGGAGATTAACCGACTAATCCTTTCCGCTATAAATTGCCTCCTTCTCCAGGCTTTCTTCACTGCAATCTGCAATGTCACTGTTTTTTCCTCCTTCCATTTTCGGTTTTTGCATACTACTGTACTGTTATTACATTTCCAGTTCGAGAAATCAGAGCATCCCACAGGTTCGCCGAGTTCTTTACGTTGCTGTGCCGTTTCGTATGAACTGTAGCCGTTGTATCCTAGGAGATGTTTGCTGTTTCTGGTTGGACACTTCGTACCGGAGCAAATCGTCTTAAGGACAGAGTCCTTAGACTCGCCTCGGTTCTGATTGTATTTCGTCAATTTACACAAACGCACACAGTACACTGGTTTTGATTACAGTTTATAACAAAAATCTTTAACATTGATGTATCGTGTGTTTTTGAGTTAAAATGTAAATTTATTTAACTTTGATTTAAAAAAAATCTGGTGCCCTTTATAGTTCAAAAGCCCAAGTAAAAGTCAAAACAAATAGAGAAAATATCATGAATGATTTGTCTGCACGCAAGAGACCTGAACATAATTATCCAAAAGAATATCATATTTATCCCATCTGACCAGAGCACCAGTTTATGAAGAATTCATATTTTTTGCATGTATATTGATAAATAGAGACCCTTTTATATAAAAGCATAAAATTCTATTTTATCCGTGATCAAGGATTAACTATGAGATTAGATTAGATGTGTAAAAATGACAAAATGCGTCTTTATCAAAACAAAGGTTATGTATTTGTCATTTTTTTTGAAACAAAGTTGTTTTATTAAAACAAAGCCTCACTTATGGCGGAGGAAAACCTTATTACATCAATAAAAGTATAACGGACAAATGGAATGAAGATTATCAACATCCAAAACAGATATACTATGCCGCATTAAAACCTTGCCAAGTAAAACCACCCTTGTGGATAAAACCTTGGCGAAGGAAAAAGCGTACATATTTATATGTTTGGAGTGTTGATAGACGTTACAGTGTAAAAGGAGAATTTCAAGAATCCACATTTGACACATTTGGACCGACTGACGTTGAAAGTGTAGAAACTCCCTAGCATGATGTTGAAAACCAAACCCGTAGCGAAAATCATCCGTCTCAGCATGTGAAGCAAGTTGTTGATGTGAGTCCGTCCATGCATGAAGAATACATGAGAGCGCATTAAACATGAAGCTGAGATATAAGAAAAGGCAGCACCAAGTTATTGTAAATCATACCGAGTCTTCCTATACTCATCAAAGTACATGCAGAGAAATAGAAAGAAAGCCAATCCATATGGAAGACGAAGGGAGGGCATCGCCCAACAAGCCACAAATGATCCAAACCCCAAGGATGCAGAAGTCGCAAAAAATGCCAAGCACGATAGTGAAGCCCAATTCCGTCCAAGAAAGGAGGATGCGAGACCGTCCATGTACAAATGAAACATGATAGTGCGTCAAACATGAATAGTAGACATAAACAGTAACCACAGACCAAAGAAACGTGAAGCTCACCGAGTCTGCCTGTACCTGGCACAGTACATGCAGGGAAGTCAGAAGAGTGCCAATCCTTATGGAAGACTTGATTGTACCGACACTTGCCCGTGGAAGTATTGAACGCCAAGTCAGAGTTAGTGGGTGTCCATGCACAGTAGTAATTAAACAATGTGTCATTTATACGTAGACAACGTAAAATACTGCAGATATAAACGTACCGAGTCTGCCTATACCTAAGGAGTACAGGCAGAGTATTCGAAAGGGCGCCAATCCATATGGAAGACCAGAAGCTCAATACGTACGCAAGTTTGATGATGTGAGGTCCAAAGTAACTGAAGCGCGAACCAATGGTGGTAGGCTGCTGCTAGTATAGGAGCATGTTCTCGGTGATGTCATTGCGTATTGGGCAAGGTAGTGAGTTGCCATGTTGGCCTCTCTATATATATGCGTCACTTCTAAACGATAGAGGTTAATCAACGTTTGTAATAACCTGAGATGATAGTTACCAAATACAGCTTGCGGTTGGCGTAGACGTAGCGACATTTGTGCACAGTCGGTCTCAATGATGAGTGATCGATATAAAGGAAGAAAATATAGTAAGCCAAATAGTGTAGCCTGAATCTCGGCCATCAAAGGTGTGCTTGGAGATAGTCGAAAGGAAAAGGCGCGCACACATGCACCAGAGTGATCACATATGATTACACCGCCAGAAGCAAACTGGCGGCCAACAGCTGCATCAACATTAAGTTTGAATCGTCCTGATGGAGGAGTATGCCATCTTACCACTTTGAGACGCGGGGGTCGAATATATGGGATCCATGAAAGAGAGAGAGACGGCCCTGCTGCCAGTTTTGATTCGTGTATTGTGCGAGTCCAGATGCCAATATCAAAGTGTACTGAGGCTCGAAGCCCAGATATAGAAAAGGATGCAGAGTCTCCGTACACCAAATGAGTGTAACTGCGCCAGATATTATTCACTAGAATAGCCGGAATGACAATTTTTAAAACCCCAAATAGAGAGGAAGATGAGCGGTACCACCATGACAGTAGGTATTGGCGCAGATTTAGAGTTGTAGGGGGTACGCCATTCAACTCTGATGCAAGAAAGTCCATCAAAGCCGAATTTGAGGACCAAATAGAAATACATGATCCACTGTTGCCGAATTATGCTTGCAAAAAGGGCATCGCGTGGGGCGCGCTGCAGAGTAATGGCCAATATAGTCCTCAAAAGGTAATGCAGAGTGAAATAAACGCCAAAGTAGGATTTTTGTGGTTGGAGAATGTTGCTTGAACCAAATAAATTTAGTAGAAAGTAGCGTTGGCTTGGAGGCACGACAAATAGCATAAGCCGATTTTATTGTGAAGTCACCCGAGGGAGTCGGTTTCCATGTAAGGCAAGGACCTGAGCCTGCCGTCTGAGAGATGAAAGTGGCGTGTATGCGACATATTAGTTTCCAAACCGGGGAATCTAGCAGTCGTGGGTGATAATCCCCTCGCCGTCCATATTTGACATGCATATATCGACTCCATAGAGTGTCCTGCTTATGATATGACCACCAAATTCGGCAGTGGTATGCCTGTTGTAATATGTTAAGATCGCGAAGTCCCAAGCCACCTTCCTCAATAGCCAACGTGATTTGTGTTAGGAAATCCGACAAGATCACTGCAAAACGCACAGCGGAAAAAACAAAACTTGATCTCCGATTTCCTACCGATGATCCATGTTGTTCGTTTATATCGATGAAAGAAACGTAAAATTACCTCCAAAGATTCGAAATCTGTAGGTGGAAGAGGTGCGAAATCACGAACACCCTCTGTCGGTATCCACACGAACGCTTCCGTCCGGAGTGCTAGCTCTACAAACGGCGCGACTGAAGAACTCGTTTTTCTCCAAAAACGGCTCTAGGGTTTCTGTTGTTTTCGTGAATATTTCGTACGTCTCTATGTACGAGATACATAGATATATATACACATATATGGATATTAAAACCGAGTCCTAATCGGTTTCGTTGATGCCAATCAAAATCCATATCAGATATGGATTCTGTCAGGATATTCAAAATCCATATCAGATATGGATTCTCTCATTCTTATTCGACAGTATATATATATATACATATAACCACAAAAACGAAAATAATAATAATGATATTAATAATAATTAATATCCAATATTAATATTATTAATATTAAAACGATAATAATAATAATAATTAATATCCAATATTAATATTATTAATATCATTAATCTCAGCCTTACGCATTCTTGTGTGTGACTCGATAGGCCCATATTAATTGGCAGTTGATTAAATCTCTATTAAACCAACAAGTCGTAATTGGCCTCTAGCAAGGCATTACAACTACCCAATTAATACGAGTAAAGTCCAACTAGCCTAATAATAGTACATGCATTAATCCCTTTGTCACACGATATCTAGTTTGAACATAAGTCATGGTCAGCGTCATACTTATATAGTTCAAACATATGATTACTCGATCTCTAAGTAGACAGATAAAACAAATGATATTGATCACACTATCAATTCATTTGAGCACGGCCATGCATTTCACAGTCTTACTAATCGAGGGGCCCAAAGATATCTCTCTCAAAAGAGAGGGACAAATTCTATCTTGATTGTTCAATATCCTCTACATAATTTCTATCACATTCAATCATGACCTTTATTATTATCCAGTTACGGATAACGTTTGATCATGTCAAAATATAATAGTCCTTATGTTGGAAACTATGACAATCTCAAGTCAAAGGATTAAAAACATGACTATCATGAGATTTACTTATGACGCTAATCCATGTAGCAATCTCATAATGGGTCTATCCAATACACTGTTCTCTAACAAGTATCTATGAGATTGATTCGTATCACCATACACATAATTATCTCATGATTATCAAATCAATACTCATACTGATTATAAATTATTTTATCTCCATAACAATAATGAATCAGGGACATATATCAAAATTGTATAACATACTAACCAACAATAATGATAATAAAACCTCTTTTATTAATAATAAATGCATAACATAAATATCCAAATCATGGCCTAGGGCACATACACTAACAATCTCCCACTTGCACTAGGCCTACAAATATCTGAGACCCATAGATCTAGTGTGCTGATCATGCTTGACCCGTGAGAGAGGCTTAGTCAATGGATCTGCTATGTTATTGTTTGTGTCAACTTTGCATATCTTGACATCTCCTCTATCGATGATGTCTCGAATGAGATGGTAGCGTCTGAGTATATGTTTAGATCTCTGATGAGACCTAGGCTCTTTTGCTTGTGCTGTGGCACCATTGTTGTCACAATGAATGTCCACAGGATTTGCAATGCTAGGTACCACTCCTAGCTCAGTGATGAACTTCTTCAACCAAACTGCTTCTTTAGCTGCATCTGATGCTGCTATATACTCAGCCTCTGTTGTAGAATCAGCCACAGTGCTTTGTTTTGAACTCTTCCAACTACTAGCTCCACCATTCAATGTGAATACAAAACCGGACTGCGATCTGAAATCATCTATGTCGGTTTGGAAGCTAGCATCTGTGTAACCATTTACAACTAACTCGTCATCCAAACCTCCATAAACCAAGAATACTTCTTTAGTCCTTCTGAGGTACTTAAGAATATTCTTGACAGCTGTCCAGTGACCTTCACCAGGGTCAGCTTGATATCTACTTGTTGTGCTCAATGGATATGAGACATCTGGTCTAGTACATAACATGGCATACATGATCGATCCTATAGCAGAAGCATAAGGAATTTTATTCATCCGATCTCGCTCATCAGATGTCTGAGGACATTGATTCTTGCTTAGATGAATGCCATGAGACATAGGCAGGAATCCTTTCTTGGACTCTTGCATGTTGAACCTTTTCAACATTTTATCTATGTATGTACTCTGACTCAAGCCTATTATCCTTTTAGATCTATCTCTATAGATCTTGATACCAAGGATATAGGTAGCCTCACCCAAGTCCTTCATTGAAAATGAATTCCCTAACCAAGCCTTAACCTTTTGCAAGGTAGGGATATCATTCCCAATAAGTAATATGTCATCCACATATAAGACCAGAAACACTACTGCACTCCCACTAACCATCTTGTAAACACAAGGTTCATCTTCATTCTTGATGAAACCAAAGTTCTTAACTGTTTCATCAAAACGAAGATTCCAGCTTCGAGATGCTTGCTTCAATCCATAGATGGACCTTTGAAGCTTGCAAACCTTCTTTGAATTCTCAGGATTTACAAAACCCTCAGGTTGTGTCATGTACACATCCTCGAGTAAATTTCCATTAAGGAAAGCAGTTTTGACATCCATTTGCCATATCTCATAATCATAGTATGCTGCAATGGCAAGGAGAATTCGAATAGACTTAAGCATAACTACTGGTGAAAAGGTTTCATCATAGTCTATACCATGAGTTTGCTTGAAACCTTTAGCCACAAGCCTTGCTTTGTAGGTTTGCACATTTCCATCCATGTCAGTTTTCTTCTTGAAAACCCATTGGCAACCAATAGTCTTAATACCCTCTGGAGGATCAATTAAAGACCAAACTTGGTTATCAAACATGGATTGCATCTCAGAATTCATGGCTCCAAGCCATTTATCTGAATCTGGATCTGACACAGCTTCCTGATATGTAGTAGGCTCATCTTGATCTATGAGCATAACTTGACTATCATCAGTCACAAGAAATCCGTATCTCTCTGGCTGACGATGTATCCTATCAGATCTGCGTTGGACTTGTGTTATATTTTCAGGCTCCACAACTGTTTGTGGTTCTGAAATCGTCTCTAAAGACAGTTCAACGATATCTTGTGGAACTTGAGTTTCCTCAAGTTGTACTATACTCCCACTTGTTCTCTTGGAGAGAAACTCCTTTTCCAAAAAGACTCCATTTCGAGCAACAAACATTCACCACCTCGATCTGATCGAAGGATTTTAATTGTCTTACCAAGTTGATTTTGTACTTTATTTTGAAAAGTTCTAAACATTTCAAAAGACTCATGCTTATGTTTCATTAGGTAGACATAGCCATACCTACTGAAATCATCAGTAAAAGTAATGAAATACTGAAATCCTCCCTTGGCATTAATGCTGATTGGGCCGCATACATCTGTATGTACCAAGCCCAATAAGTCATTAGCCCTTTCACTATGTCCAGTAAAAGGAGTCTTTGTCATCTTTCCAAGCAAGCAAGACTCGAAATTTTCAAATGATTCAAAATCAAATGAATCTAATAATCCATCTTGATGGATTTTAGATACGCGCTTCTCATTTATATGGCTAAGGCGACAATGCCATAAATATGCAGGGTTTAGTTCATTTGGCTTAGTTCTCTTTGAAGATATGTTATAAATATTACCGTCATTGGAATCATCAAGGTTAAGGACATAAATGCCATTATAACTACTTGCAATACAATAAAGCAAGTCATTTTTATCAAAAATAGAACACTTCTTATTTTTAATTAAAAATGAATAACCTTCATCATCCAAAACAGACACTGAAATAAGATTCCTACTCATAGTAGGAACATAAAAGCAATTGTTTAAAACTAACAAAATCCCATTGGGCAAGACAAGCTCATAGGTCCCTACAGCTATAGCAGCAACTCTTGCTCTATTGCCAACACGTAGGTCCACCTCGCCCTTCTTCAGCATCCTACTCCTTTTGAGCCCCTGCATATTTGTACAAATATGGAATCCACATCCAGTATCTAATACCCAGGAAGAAGAAGTAGATAAATTAATTTCTATAACATAAATACCTGAAGATGTAGTCATACTACCCTTCAGCTTCTTCAACTCATCCAAATAAACCTCGCAATTTCTTTTCCAATGCCCAGGCTTGTTGCAATGGAAACAAGTTCCTTCCTTAGGAACCTTTGCCTTGGGACCAGGTTTCGGTTTAGCTTGACCCTTTGCCCCTTTTGCACCCTTTGCACTTTTAGCCTTACCCTTGCCTTTAGCTTTCCTTTTCATTAGCTTGGTATTGAAACTCAATACATGGGTAGGCTTCTTGATATTCCCCTCAGCAGTTTTGAGCATACCATGTAGCTCAGGAATAGACTTTTCCATATTATTCATATTGTAGTTCATGACGAACTGAGAAAAACTGCTAGGCAAAGAGTGTAGGATCAAATCCGTGGCAAGTTCCAAACTCAGGGGATATCCAAGTCTTGCAAGGTGATCTATATAGCCTTTCATCTTCAGAACATGAGCGCTAACAGATTCACCTTCAGACATCTTACAGTCAAAAAGTGCAACAGCGGTGTCGAACCTATCCTGCCTAGCCTGTTGTTGGAAAGCTTGTTTGAGATGCACACTCATCTCATAAGCTTCTAAGTGTTCCAGGTCTTTCTGAAGTCCTGGACACATAGTTGCCAACATTAGACATCCTATGTCATTGGAATCTTCAACATGCTTCTTATACTTGTTCTTAACAGCAACAGAAGCATCAGCAGGAGGGGGTTCAGGGACAGGGTCATCGAGCACGTAGGACTTCTTTTCTTGCTTGAGAACAATTCTCAAGTTTCGAAACCAGTCAACAAAATTAGTCCCACATTCTTTTAGTTTTTCCTTCTCAAGGATAGATCGCAGCGATAAGGTGGAATTGTTATTAGCGGCCATTTATGATCTACAAAACATGCAAAGTAACACTTTATTAATAATGAGGTTAAAATTTATAAAACTCCTACTAAAATATAACCCTCAAAGGTGGTCGGCCATACCAGAAAGTGCCAACCAAAGAATACCTGAAAGGCGCAGCAAGTGCGTCAATATCAAGCAGACCAACTGCTTCACTTCAACGAGATGTTGCTCATTTAAACTATACAATTACAAGTAAATGACAAAAAAGCCCTTCACTCTACTTCATATACAAAATAACTGCCAAGGACCTAAAAGCCTTTTCACCCTATTTAAAACTCCTCCCGCGCTAGCTTCTTCTTCTACCTCTAGCAAATTCTGCAACCACTTCCGCAAATCACGGGTTACCTGCGTCACTCCCACTCCAACAAGCATCTAGATATTTATTGAGCTGACTACTCATCCCAATCGTTGATTCTCCCATTTATCTATCGGTGTCAGCCTCCGAGATCATTAGTCACCTTCATTTTATCTCCTCCTTTCACATCTCCCCTCAAGCCATGCTTGGTGTAGAGATTAAATATTCCCAGAGAACCAGTCAAGCTATTTAATCTTCTTGAATCTAAAGCTTTAGTGAACAAGTCAGCCAGCTGTAAATCTGTGCGAATGGGCATTAATTTGATCACTCCTTCCTGCTCATTGTCTCTCACAACATGACAATCTATTTTTATATGTTTGGTCCTTTCATGAAAGACTGGATTTTCAGCTATATAAATTGCACTCTTTCAATCACAAAAAACATCTATTGGGCTTTGATTCTGGTTCATCATGCCTAAATCTCTCAACAAGTACATAAGCCGTTGGATCTCACATGCAACTATCGCCATGGCTCTATATTTTTCCTCTGCAGAAGATGTTGACACTGTAGATTGCTTTTTTGCCTTCCAAGAGATTAACGCATCTCCAAGGAACACATAATAACCTGTTATATTTCTTCTCGTTTCATTACAACCACCCTAATCTGCATCCACGAATGCTTTTAGCTGTAAGTCACCCCTGCTAAGAAATAACAGCCCTTGTCTTATTGTTCCTTTTAGAAATCTCAAGATTTTATGAGCAGCTTTCAAATGGTTTTCAGTGGGACAATCTAAAAACTGACTTAGTTGTTGAACTGGGAAAGCTATATCCGGCCTGGTGATGGTTAGGTATATGAGTTTGCCTATCAACCTCCTATATTGAGGAATGTCCTTTATCAACGATGAATCCTGATGTGTAAGCTTTAGATGACTCTCCATTGGACTCTTAGCTGGTTTAGCTACTAAAAAACCTGCCTGCTCCAGTAATTCTAGTGTGTATTTCCTTTGATTTATATGAATGCCCGCCGTAGCCTTGGCTACCTCAATGCCAAGGAAATACTTCAAGTCTCCTAGATCCTTGATTTGAAACTTGTTGTGAAGTCCATCCTTGATGTCTTCAATGGCCCCTCTATAAGCACAAGTGATAATAATATCGTCAATATACACTAGGAGTATAAACAATGACGTTCCCACTGATTTTGTGAAAATGGTGTAGTCTGCTTTAGATTGTTGAAATCCTTGGGACTGTAAGTACTTGGTTAATGTAGCGTTCCATTCTCTACTAGCTCACTTCAAGCCGTACAAAGACTTTGTAAGTTTGCAAACAAGTTCAGGTCTGGGGAAGGAAACTCCAGGTGGAGGTAGCATATAGATGTCCTCATGGAGATCTCCATGAAGGAAAGCATTGTTAACATCCAGTTGATGGATATCCCACTGAAACGTATCCTGATAATCATTACCAAACTATTGGTTATACCATTTGGCAACCAACCATGCCTTGTATCTTTCCACTGTCCCGTCTGATTTCAGCTTCACTTTATCAACACATCTGCATCCTATGGGTATCTTTCCAGGGGCGAAGGCACTACAGTCCACGTCTGGTTGGCCTCAAGTGCTGCAACCTCTGCAGCCATGGCTTCCTGCCATACAAAAGAACTAGCAGCTTCTAGGTAAGATTTAAGCTCGGTATGTGTGCTTAGACTTAATGCATATACTTTATATTTTGGAGCTAGGGATGCAAATGTCATGTACTTATCTAAAGAGTGAGGAGAAGAATGTGAACAATGATCAGATGAAGGTGATACAGATGCTTGATTACAGTAATGGTCTTTTAAGTATCCAGGGACTCTTCCGATACGTTGAGGCCTGTTGTTTTGTGATGGTGTGGTCTCATGATGCTGAGTCATGTCATGTGTATTTACTGGAATGGGAAGGTCTACAATGATTTCACGTTCGTTTGGAATATTAAGTGAAGTGGAATGTTCAGAAGGTGTAATAGAGTCATCACAAGAATTGGAGGAGGAAAAAGGGTCTAAAGACTGATTTTCCTCTGCTGGTTGGGAAGGCTGGGCAGTGTGAGTTGAGTCATTCAAGGAATGTGTAGGTATGCGGTTGTTGGATTCACAAAGAGGCATTAAGAAGTGATCTGCATTGATCTGATTAGGACTTATAGGCTGGGATGGATAATATGGCTGTGAGTATAGTCAGATGATTTTACCTATGAAAAGGCAAAAGGAAAACTGGTTTCATGGAAGACCACGTCTCTGGATATATAAACATCCTTTGTGGCAATGTCTTGGAGAATGTAGCCTTTAGTGGTGTATGAAAGGCCCAGAAAAATGCTTTTCCTACTCCTTGGAGCAAACTTTTCTTTGCTTGGTTATGTTCATGCCAAAGGCCAAGCAACCAAACGTTCTAAGATGGTGGTATGAAGGAGGCTTTTTATAGAGTTTCTGGTAAGGAGTTTGGTGATTAAGAAGAGGAGATGGAGTGATGTTGATGAAGTATACTGAGTGATGGATGCAAAAGCCCCAGTAGGATGAAGGAACTTGTGACTAGAATCTATGAGCTCTTGCAACTGAAAGGATATGTTGATGTTTTCGTTCAAGAACTCCATTTTGCTGTGGAGTGTACACACAGCTTGTTTGATGAATTATGCCTTTATATGAGTAAAAAGAAGTCATATTAAATTCTTGTCCATTATCTGTCCTAATGACCTTAATGTGGGAATCAAACTGAACAAGCACATACTGATAAAAACTAAGCATTATAGATCTGACCTCAGATTTTGTTTTCATCAAATATACCCAAAAAATCTGCTATAGTCATCAACAATTGTGAAAAACTAACGCTGCCTATACATTCTGGGATATTTGTAAGGTCCCCATATATCAATATGAACAATGGAAAAAGGTTGGAAAGTTACCGATGAAGAAATTGGAAACGGGGATATCTTTTGCTTGGCAAGGGGGTAGAGAGTACATTTCTTTAGACAATCATATGCTACTGTTATCAATGGATTTGTATCATGTAATACTCTCATTCTGGATGCAGACATATGTCCCAGCCTGGCATGCCATAGGCAAGATTCTGAAAGTGACTCTGCACTAGCTTTTGAAACTGATAGAGATTAAACTGAAGGTGAAAACTGATAAAACTGAACAAGCACATACTTATAAAAACTGAGCATTATAAATCTGACCTCAGATTTTGTTTTCATCAAATATGCCCAACAAAATCTGTTATAGTCATCAACAATTGTGAGAAAATAACGCTGCCTATACATTACGGGATATTTGTAAGTTCCTCATATATCATTATGAACAATGGAAAAAGGTTGGGAAGTTACAGATGAAGAAATTGGAAACGGGGATCTTTTTTGCTTGGCAAGAGGGCAGACATTATATTTCTTTAGACAATCATATGCTACTATTATCAATGGATTTGTATCATGTAATACTCTCATTCTGACTACAGACATATGTCCCAGCCTGGCATGCCATAGGCAAGATTCTGAAAGTGACTCTGTACTAGCTTTTGAAACTGATAGAGATGAAACTGAAGATGAAACTGATGTTGAATCTTTGGGAGGTCCCTGAAGATAGTATAATCCATGTTTCACTCTAGCTGAACCAATCATCCTCTTGGTCATTGAGTCCTGGATCATGCAAAGATTGTGATAGAAGAAGACAATGAAGGCCTTATTTTGAGTTAGCTTGCTCAAGGAAAGTAAGCTATAAGCAAAGCTAGGAACAAAGAATACTTTTGTGAGTAGCAAATCATGATTGATTCTTACAAAACCAACATGTGTCACTTTGGCAAGAGATTTATCTGGAAGTTTGACAAACAAAGAGCTGACAGGATGGTATGAATCAAACAGACTTAAACAAGAACTTACATGATCACTAGCTCTAGAATCCAATATCCATATGTTTAGGCCTTAACACAATACATTACCTGAAACATTACCTGAATCCCCAGTCTGTTGTGCTGACATGATAGCATGGTGAGTGGCTGCATTACCTGAGGCCTCAGTCATCATCACCTTACTCTCCCTCTCCTGATGGTCCTTGAGTAAGCACATCAACTGAGTGTATTATTTTGGTGTCAGTGTTGGTACTGATGACTGATTATTCCCACCATTATTTCCATCATATGCATGAAATGTATCCACATCTGTCTGACTCCCTGCATCTTCTTCTTGATGTGATTTAGCATCATTATAAACTAAATTCACTTGTCATTTCTGCTTGTAACCAGGAGGATATCCATGCTTCTTGTAACATCTATCTACATGATCTCCAGTCATGTTACAATGTGGGCAAAAAGGGACTTTACCACTATTCTGATTGAATCTTGAGTTCCCTCTTCAATATCCTCGGCCCATTTGCTTTGGAAGGGAACGATTAAAGCCTGTACCACCAGTATTTGGCTTTGCACTTGATGAACCAAACTTTGATTGATTGTTTTTATACACACTCATAACAATGGAAGGATTGTTTACAAACTGTTTCTGACAACCACTATAGTTAAGTTTTCGCTCAAGCTTCACTGCCATTGCAAACGCCGTTTTGAGATCAGGAAGTGGAGTGGAAAGAAGTATTTGTGATTTAACTGCCTCAAACTCCTCGTTAAGTCCCTTACGAAACTTAATCACGTAGTCATCCTGTACAAATTTGTTAATCTGAGCCATTATATTACCCGTGCATCTATTACAAGAACAATTAGGAACTGCTCTTAGAACAGATAACTCCTCCCAAACAATTTTTAATTTCGTATAGTATTCATTTATCGAACAAGATTCCTGTCTAATTGCGTAAAATTCTTCTTGTAAATCTGATAACCTGAATGAATCAACATTCCCATACCTCAACTTGAGATCATTCCATATTTTTGTTGCGCGATCAAGCCATATCACGCTCTGCGCTATACTAGAAGATAATAAGTTCACTAACCAGGACACTACCATGTTGTTTTCCTTCATCCAAGCATTGAATCGCCTTGTTCCTTCTTCTGGCTTCCTGATGCTACCATTGATGAATCCAATTTTGTTCTTAGATTCCAAATCATGCCTCATAGATCTGCTCCATCCATGATAATTGTTTCCATCTAGTAGCGGTTGAACAAGAACCATCGCATGATTATCACTAGGATGAATATAGTAAGGATCCTCATAAGGATCAACAATTTGATGAGAAGTGGAGGGAGAACTAAGTGAAGGAGATTCTCCATTTTAAGCCATAAATGTTCCAAATTTCATTTACAAGGCTCTGATACCATGTGAAATTTTGTGAAATAGTGAATCAATCGCTTGAATTTGCAGAAATGAGTTGTTGATCTTGTATAAAATTGCAAGATCAATGTTCACAACAATGCAACATAATGCTGGAGAATCAAGGAATCAAAATAATAACAAAACAGAATAGAGATAGAGAGAGTTAAGAAGGAGGAATCGAAGCTGCTGCCATTGGAAAATATCAAGCAGACCAACTGCTGCACTTAAACGACATGCAGCTTATTTAAACTGTACAATTACAAGTAAATGACAAGAAAGCCCTTCACTCTAATGCATATACAAAATAACTGCCAAAGACCTAAAGTCTTTTCACCCTATTTAAAACTCCTCCCGCACTAGCTTCTTTTTCTACCTCTAGCAACTTCAGCAACCACTTCCACAAATCACGGGTTCCCTGCGTCACTCCCACTCCAGCGAGCATCTAGATATTTCTTGAGCTGACTACTCATCTCAATCGTTGATTCTCCCATTCATCCAACGATGTCAGCCTCCCAGATCATTAGTCAGCTTCATTTTATATCATGCTTTCAAAATATGCATAAAAAAGTCTTCAAATCCGGCGAAATGATATTTATACACAAACATATATATTTTTTTTATCGAAAGAGATATGTATTATTAGATAGCCTCACTTGTGGTGGAGGAAAACCTTATTCCAAAGAAGTCATCGTATGAAAATAAGTGAAACAATGAGCTAATGATTGCCAACCTCCAATCGTATATGATATGCCGCATTAAAACTTTGCCAAGTAAAACCACCCTTGTGGATAAAACCTTGGCGAAGGAAAAAACATACATATTTATAGAATGTGAGAGTTGGCTAAGTACAGAGTAATGCTGGAAACCGTGTCGCAGTGATGATCCAATAGCCGTAGAATTCCGAGTATAAGCAGTATGAGGCCAGTATAGAATCCGTGTAAACGCAGCAGGCTCGATCCAAAATACCACAGGACAAAACAGAAATGATAACATCAGCCGAAACTAAAGAATATGGAGCAAATATAGTGAACAAGAAAAGCACGTACCCATGCCGCCTTGATTCAAAGGGAACCAAGGCGACATCCGTAGTATAAAACGTTGCATGGTGCCTACATCCTTCCAAGTATCTGAAGCTAGTCTTGATTTTAACCTCCTTCGATTCCAGCGTAGCATGCTCAGCAGGTGATATAGAGAAGACAAAGTCGTTGGAATATCCAGCAAATCAATAATGTGTGAGTATAAATGGAATAAATAGAAGCCAAACTTGGCAAAGCAAAAGTAGATGCAATGGTGACGAAAACGCACCAGTGTTGCCTATGTCAGTAAACAACACAGGCAACATAAAGAAAACATCGCCAACACTATATGAGACATGATCATCGATGCAAAGAAGGTAACTAAAGATCCATAAGTATTGCGCCACGAACCTCGCAGGGTAGATGTGGAGTGTACGATAATGCTGAAGGCCAACCATCTATATCCATGACGGGCGAGTCTATGATCAGCAGTGTTGGCCTCCCTTGGACAATGCTGTATGGTTGATTGATTTAATGATAGAAATATGCACACACACTGAAGATCAAGCTCCAACAAGCCCGTGATCGCCCGAGTAGATGCTAACATTGCAAGAATTGATTTGCAGTCTGTCTCTATTATAATGTTGCTATATTCCCTCGCATAATATGCCAATGCGAACGTCAATGTCAGTAGCTCTGCCCTCAGTGGTGTAACTATAGGTAATGCAAAGCATATCGCCGATATCAACTGGCCATGATATAAACGCAACACTACAGCTCCTGCCACCTTAAATCTGCCCACCGTTGCATCAACATTTAGCTTCAACTTTCCTGAAGGAGGTAGTTCCCATCAAACTATCCGGAGGCGTCTTGTCCGCAAAGGCGGCGAAAATTAAGAGCTACTAAATGAGAGATATTCATTGCAAACTTTTTGCCATTCATTGCCGCACTCTATGTATAAATTGTCATTCGTACCTTTTCACGAAGCCTCGCATGAACAAAGGTTTCTGAACCAAACCTTATTGTCGCGTATTCCTTCCAAATAACCCATGTTACGATAGAAGGCGCTACAGCCTGTAGTTGTCCTATCATTGATGTCAGATTAGATGTGTGTCACCAGCGGTTAAGATGCGCCTTAATTGTGTTACTGTTAGGCAGAGGACCAGAAAATATAATTGCTATTTCCAGCCATAGCGGCCGAATCTTTGGAGAGTGGAGAAATACATGATCTTGAGCATCTGAATGTAATTTACAGAAAGCACATTGAGATGGAAATACTGTAAGCCAAGCCTGCAAATTATCCACCATTGGTAATGATCGCAAACATAGCCGCCATAAGAAAATCCGAATACCCGACTGGGATTGCTTCCACCAAATATAGCGATACTCACTTATCTGGACTCATGTTGATGTAATTTCAGCATATGTGGATTTAACAGAGAATTGGCCATTAGCATCCGGTATCCATTGGAATGTATTGTCCAACCGCTCCGTCTTGGACTCCATAAATTCGTTGATGCGACATATTCGCTTCCATGTTGGCAATTCATAAATATGAGAATATACAGAGTGATAATTTCCATATTTGCGTTTGCTAAATTGAGCCCATAGAGTATCTGAATGATTATATTTCAACCACAACTGACAATCATACGTTTTTTGCACCCCCAAAAGATTTCGAATACCCAAACCACCCTCCTCAATTGGGCGGCATATCGAAGACCAAGAATGCCAATGATATCTGCCCTTCCAAAGAAAAGCAGCCATTTTACGGTTTAAGATGTCCACCACACTTTTCGGTAAATGAGAGCTTGCAATAATATTAATGGCATCCTGCGTAAAACATGTTTTAACGTCACCAAACGCGCAACCATTGAAAGCATCTTATTTGACCAAGAAGTTAGCCTCAAAATGATTTATGATAGAAGTACAATACCTGGATCAATTGATTCCCTTATGTAGATAAGAGCCAAGGCACTTTATAGGCAATGATGATAGTCGCATGCCCAACACTGTCGATGCTGCCGAGCCCGAGACTCTTCTGCCCACCACTATTTGACTTTTATGATAATTAACCAATTGTCCAGATGCATTTTGGTAAGATGTCAAAAAGGAACGAAAACGTTCCAAATTCCGTCTCGCCCCATTTAGAAAGATCAACAAATCGTCCGCAAATCCTAAATGGGAAACACATTGTACACGGCCCGCTGTAAACCCCGTTATTTCACCTGCGGACATCATTGCCTTCAAACCTCGAGAGAACCCTTCTGAAGAAATTATAAACAATAATAGGTAAAACGGATCCCCCTGTTTAACGCCTCTACCCATAGGGAAGAATACTGATTGTTTACCGTTTATAAGAATTGAATAGCGAGTAGATCTTAAGTTATTTAGCAATATACAGACCAATCTGTGGAGATATATATATATATACATATATAATACATAATATATATATAATACATAATATATATATATATATTTTTATGGAAGTATATATATTATTAATGACCTCACTTATGGCGGAGGGAAAACCTTGTTACAAATTGTTCATAAAGTGAAACCAATAATGAAGATAGCTAATGATACTATAACGCCAATCATATATGATATGTCGCATTAAAACCTTGCCAAGTAAAACCACCCTTGTGGATAAAACTTTGGCGAAGGAAAAAGCGTGCATATTTATATGATTGGACCAGTTAAATGTTACAGTTTGTGTTGTAAGCGAAATGTAATGTACTATCCATGAACTATGAAGGCCTTCGAATATATATATATATATATATATATATATATATATATATATATATATATATATATATATGCCTGTATATATAATACATAAAAGAAAAAATGGCATCTTTCTGGCGGCGGCAAAAACGACAGGCGGTGCGATGACGATCTTCCGGTGCCATTGCTTTCTCAATTTCGCTTCTAGTATTTGCTTTCTTTATTTCTCGATTTGCTATTTTGGATTTTTTGAGTTCGTTCTGGGTTGCGATCAAAATATAGCTGCAAGACTGTACTGGATCACCAGCGATCCTTTGCATCTGTGGCTAAGGCGACTGCTCCATCTCTGCCTTCTCGTGAGATAACTAGGTTGAAAGGTGTTCCTGTAATCAAATTAACTCGTGAGGAGGTAACGATTCTAGCAGATTCTTTTAAACACTGTCTAGTAGGGACTTTTTGGTATGGTCGTCCCAAAGTTGACGCCGTACGTAAATGCTTTGAGAAGATTGGTTTTCAGGCTGCCATCAAAATCACGGTTTTAGACGCCACTCATATACTGCTGCAATTTGATTCGGTGGCAAATTATTATAGATGCTTCTCACGTCGAACATGGACGATATTAGGGTATCATATGCGTGTTAATAAATGGACTTATGATTATAATCCCAAGGTTGATGTACCTATTGTGCCTGTGTGGGTATCCTTGTTGGGTCTTCAAATATATCTTCATAAGCAGGAAGCATTATTTGAGATCGCCAAAATGATTGGCACGACATTGAAGGCTGATTCAGCAACCATGCAACTTCTGCGACCTTCCATTGCACGAGTATGTATTGAGATGGACGTTTCTCAGGAGCTATCTCAGAGATTATACATTCAAAGTGATGATTATC
The DNA here is from genome assembly GCA_036186865.1 of Eustoma russellianum. Taxonomy (NCBI): domain Eukaryota; kingdom Viridiplantae; phylum Streptophyta; class Magnoliopsida; order Gentianales; family Gentianaceae; genus Eustoma; species Eustoma russellianum. Next base: position 18,416,010 of record AP025062.1, on the reverse strand, counting down.
ATTTTTTCCCGCCTGTGGAATATGAGCTGCTTCCTCTTTATTGTACGGATTGTAAATTACTAGGTCACTCTACTGGTACATGCAATGCTTCGTCAGTAGTGGATGTGCCTCATCCCTCAGCTAACACCAGTGTTTCATTGCCTATAAGGCCTAAGAGGGTGGAATCTACAGTTGCACGACATTGAACACCCAAAAAACACAAGCTCCAAGACCTTACTGACACTGCACAATTAGTTGTTCCGCAGGAGGTGGAACCCTAGACTGTGGAACATTCAGAGCTAGCTTTTGGTTCTAAGGATGACACTAGAGAACTGCTCACAAGCCTACGGGAGCCTACTGAGCAAGCAGGAACATATGCTCAAGAACCAACAGTGTCCTATACTCAAGATTTATCTCGATCGCACTATACTTCTGCAGCCAATAGAGTTACTGCTGAAGTGGAGGATGATCCTGTGATTGTGCTTACCTCAGATTCTTAATTTCACGAGGATCATGTTGTTGATACACAAGAATTACACGAGGCAGTGTTGGATGTTGCGCACGTGTTGTCGAATACACCTTATATTGAGACTGCTCACTTGATATTACACACCCGGATGTCACGCAGGCGGTTGATCATTTGCTTACACTGCGGACCCGACGTCCATGTAGGAAAAAAGGGGAGATGCCTGTGGCTCCCCCGACATTGGTTGTAACATGTGGAGCTTTGCAACGTTCTTCCCTTAACTCTTCTGCTCATTTATTATTCGGGGAATTAACACTTCCCTCATGCGGCTTATCTCACTCACTTATCAGTACAGGTTACACTTTCTAATTTTGATAGAACCTAAGCTACGGCCTTCTAGGTTGGAGGGTCTTCATCTACAACTTTGTTTTACTAATGCATGTTCTTCTGAGGATAATAATATTTGGGTATTCTGGCGTGATTCTTTTTTGGAGTTACTAGATATACGGTCAGGTGTGCAGAATCTGTATTTGCAATTTCGGTGGTTAATTACAGGGAATGTCTTTTAGTTAACAGCTGTATATTCCCGTCATACGGTTGTGGCTTGCCGACCTCTATGGGTTGACTTATGGTTATTTGCTGACAGGAATACACTACCTTGGCTCATTGGTGGAGACTTTAACACTATTCTATCTCTGAGAGACCATACGGGCATTTCTACACCAGCATTGCGTACATTTTTGGATTTCAAACAGTTCGTTGAGTCTTGTGAATTATTGGATATTCCCTTTCAAGGCTCTCGTGTTACGTGGTCAGATGGATGGGGTCTTGGTATGGTGTGACGTCTATTAGATTGGATATTTTGTACACATGGATTTTTTGATATTTTTGGTGTAGGGTTGGTGCGTCACTTACATCGGGCAACGTCGGATCATGCTCCTCTCTTGCTCCACTACACATTGGCTGAACATCTTGGGCCTTCTTCTTTTCGGTTTCTTGAGGTTTGGTTAACGCATGAGGACTTTGATGGCTATGTGCATTCACATTAGCGGACATACCCAACATGTGGTGGCATGTATGGATTATATGATAAACTGCAAAGATTAAAGATGGATCTTAGATCTTGGAATAAAGGCGTCTTCGAAAATATATTTAGTAACTGGTGGTGGCGAAGAGGAGGCTATGAGGACAAAAAGAGATTTTGATGCGCAGCAAACAGAGTCCACTAGAGAAGCGTCTCAACTGGCTAAAGCACATTTACTGCGGATACAAACACGTGCCTATTTATATTGGAAACAGAAGGCAAATGTTCGTTGGATAAAAGATGGTGATGCTAATAGGGCTTTTTTCACCAACTGGTAAAATCACGTAGACAACGGCAGGCAATTGTATCCATTAGCAGGCAGGATGGTGTGGAATGTGATATAGTACCGACTATACAAGCAGAGGCGGTCAATTTTTTTCAGCAGTTATTTTCCTCAGAGCACACATATGATCATGAAGATATATTGTGGCATATTCTGTGTTTTGACAGAAGAGGATAATACAAGCCTTCTGCTTCTCTCACAGACGGATGAAGTTAAAAGAGCGGTATAGCAGTTGAGTCCGTCGAGTGCACCAGGTCCAGATGGCTTTCCTGGTGCTTTTTACAGACATTTTTGGCATGATTTGTGTTTAGATGTCTTGCTTGCAGTCCAAGAATTCTTTATTGGTATACGTGTTCCAAAGGCGATGGCTGCTTCATTGATTTGTTCGATTCCAAAGAAGACCAATCCTAATACATTTGCAGATTTTTGACCTATATGTTTAACAAATTTTGTTTCTAAGGTGGTCACTCGCATTATTCCCACGCGGGTATCTATTCTCCTGCCGCGTCTAATATCTCCGAAACAAGTAGGCTTTATGCAAGGCCGTGGCATTGCTGAGCAAGTATTGATGGCGAAGGAGATGGTTCATCCGTTGGATCGTAAGTGTAGAGGGGGTCATATAATGATCAAGTTGGATATGGCAAAGACATTTGATCGGATTTCTTGGTTTTATTTGGAGCAACTGCTGCTACGTTTTGGATTTCATGCGCATTTTGTTAGAATCCTCATTAATAATTTGGATGATACACACTGCTCTATCTTGATTAATGGGGTGCCCACTGGTTTTTTCAATATTTCACGTGGAGTAAAGCAAGGCGACCCTTCGTCACCCTGCTGTTTATTCTAGCTTCAGAAGGATTTTCTAGGGGACTTAAAGCGTTATTCTCTAAGGGTACGCTGTGAGGATTTAATACTGGCCGAGTTCCAGGTATTTCCCATTTGGGATTCACTGATGACTTACTTATTTTCCTAAATGGTTCAAGTTCAAACCTGCGACTGTTTAAATCATTTTTGGACACATATCAACAGGCATCTAGACAACTTGTAAACTTTCATAAAAGTCAATTAGTTGTTGGACAGAATTGTTAAACCACGCACCTGCAATAAACACCACTAGAGGGGGAGTGAATAGTGGTTAGCGGAAATTACACTACTACCCTTAATTAAAAACCCCTTTGAAAACAGAATCTGAGACTACCTCAGATTCAGAACCCGTTTTAGAAAAATTTAAAAGTCCTTGTACACAACTCCAAAAATTATGAAAATTTCCAGATTTTAACTTCAATGTGTTAACAAGACTCTGTCCAAAAATCAGACAAAAATAAGATCGTTGGCCCTTCAAACAAATAAAAGGATTCAGATGGTCAATCTGGACAGAATTGGACAGAATGTTGCTGCTTTTGAAAAACGTGTTTCTCTTTGAATAATCAACCAAAAGGTGGATATTTATATCAAAACACTCATTAGGATATGTAGTTCATGTTTCCAAAATGCCCTGACCTTAAACAATTCTTGATTAATACAGAATTTTAAGTTTTCTCAAAACTAGTGAGATTGCAGCCAGAATGGAGCAGTTATCTAGAAGACTAACTTTCCCTTGCTTAAATCAAGTGATTCTTGCTGCAAATGAAAGCTAACAGTCTGAAGTATAACTCCAAAAAAAATCACGAATTTTAGAAGTGTTTAGCTATTTTCTCAAATCGTGAGAAGTTGTGTAAAAACTACAGTAAAAATGGGCAGAAAACAGAAAGGTAGAAACAAGACAAGAACACCGAGAATTTATCCTGGTTCGGCCAATGTGACCAACCGCAGTCCCAAGGAACAGTCTTCCTTAGATTTCACTATGAAATGAATCACCTTTCAACAAGAACCAAGCTTGATCCTTAGGTTATACACCAACCCTATTCAAGACTTGGATGAACACCTTCTATGCAACACTTAGTTGCAACACCTATACCACCTATTGATGTAGCCTTATCGAATTGGCTAATCAATCTTACAAATGAAGCTCAAGAGGCTTGTAGCTCAACAAATACAGCAAGAACACCTTTGCTACAAAGAATGAAACAAGAACAACAAGAAGAAGATGATGGCTAGACAAATCAACAAATACTTGTGAGCTTCAAGTGTGTTTCATCTTGTTCACCATTACCTCCTATTTATAGTGTGAAATGAGCCTTGGTGATAAGAATGCACAAGTGTCACCATCTTCATCATCAAGTCCAAGTGTCTTCGCATCACTGGTTGTCTTTGTACACTTGGCAACATAAAGCAAAATAATTGGTCCACCTTGGCAATATCATGTTGGCCAAAATTTCCACCATGGCGAGTCTTGATTATCCTTTGCAAAATGGAGATAATATGGAGAAGATAATGCCACCAATGTACCTCAACTTCTTGGCTTGAAAATAGGCATGTGAGGCTTTGAAAGATTCAAACTCAAAACAGCCCCTCACTTGGATGTAGTAGCCGTTGGCTACTAAGTCAAAATTTCCAAGTTAACATTTTTGTCAACTACCTTCTTTTTGATTGGTCCACTTGTCACCAATATATAAAATGAATAATATATCACGTCCACCTGACTATAAACGTTTTTGAGCATATGTATATGTATATCAACTCAAATTTTTGAAGAAGAAATCACCAAATAATAATTGACAAGATTATGTCAATATGTAACACCAAAATTCCAACTATTTCTTCTTGTACGTAGTGATCACTTCCACACCTTTAACACCTTTAATATCTCTGTATAATGATGATAAACATACTCCATAACATATATAAAAGAGTCTTCAAGAAAGAAATAGAATGTGACATCACAACTCGTCACATATCCTGCTATTGTCAATAATATCATCATTTGAGAGAATAAGATAAAGAACCACCAAATAATATTCAAGATAATAACTCAACTCCAGAATGAAGATAATAATATGCTTAAGAGATTCCTTGAGTGAAATAACCAAAAATACCCTCAGGGGTAAAATGACCAAAATGCCCCTGGTGAGAGAAAATTCCAAACTGACCCCGATGGTCAGAAATAATCATAATATCATCTTTTTCATGATAAATAAGATGAGAATAATTCCTTGATATATATCCACCATATCATGTTCCTACAAAACTCAAAATACCAATTTTACCCATTTTGGTAAGTTGTAGAAATTTCCAAGGCACATTAGTCACAACACATTTAAAATCACCAAAAACACATAATATTCACATAATGAACATGTATAAATCATATACAAATGAAAACAACCATTTTATCATATTTTAGAAAATTATTTCTAAAAACCCTAGACATGGATCGATTGAAGTGGCTCAGGTTGAAAGATCAATGTCTCACCGTAAGTTTCAAAGCTTGCCTCTGATGTACATCGATCGATCGAAGTGAGAGTTCGATGTACATCGATCGATCAATGTGTCTCAGGTTTAGAGATCGATGTCTCACCGTAAGGTCTTGAACTTTCACTGCCTTACATGGATTAATCGATTTGAGGGATCGAAGTACATCGATCGATCGAAGTGCAACAACCTGAGATATCGATGTCAACTTTTTTAACTTTTCAACTTTTAAACACATATAACATCATGTATGATATTTTTAAGTATTTATCACTTAAAATCATGACTTTGAAAATTATCCAAACATATTTCTCAATACGCTGTTTCAGTTCAAAGGGTGATCGCAGTCTTAAACATGCGTATTTCGTCTTTGCCAATAAAGTATTTGGGGTCATATCTCTTTAAGGGCATAAATCAAGCACAATACTGTACAGCATTACTGGACCATTTTGAGGCCATATTAGCTAGTTGGGCGCACCAGCTGCTTAACACAGCAGGCCGCATGACTCTGATAAAATCAGTTTTATCATCTATGCCTCTACCCTTAATGGCAAGTGCACATTTTCCAAAGAGTGTTATTGCAGAGCTTAACCATAAAATGTTGCCGTTCTTATGGCGAAAAGGTTTTCATTGGCATTCTTGGGATTCTATATGTTATCCGCAGACAAAAGGTGGTTTAGGAATTCACAATCTCAACGCATTGCAGAAGGCATATGATTGTAAGCTCTGGTGGTTGTACAAAACATAAGACTCGCTTTGCGCGCAATATATTCGTCAAAAATATGGGATGCGTTTTGGACTCCAGGTACATATTTATGATTCTGCTTAGTGGAAGCGAATATGTCGTATTGCATCTTTTTGTTCCATGTATGTTCAAGAATCGTCGGATGGCTTTCTCTGGTCTCTAGGGATAAATGGACAATTTACTCTTGGTAGTGCATATGAAGTCTATCATACGCAGGGAACACAATTTCTACCAGCCAAATACATTTGGTGGACAGGTGCGCCAGCCCAGGCCTAGGTTTTCTTATGACAATTGTGGTACAACGTGCTGCCTATGCCAGAGAATCTACGTGTGTGAAGTGTTGCATTCCCTACCTGTTGTGTCTTTTGTCGCAGCTCATCGGAGGATACATATAACATTTTTTATTCTTGCCCAATCGTTAAATCAGTATGGACTCATCTGGCTATTGTCATTGGTGGACCATTACCGAATGATTCCCATTTGAAGCGCTTTCTTCACAGTTGGTGGCAGCAAGCGGCTAAAGGTATGATGTCTGGCCAGCTTGCTGCGGTTGTTCTATTAATAACTTCTTGGAATATATGGAAGGAGTGTGCGTTGATTCATTTTGGAGAGGAGCTATTTTCTTTATCATGCTTGCGTGAGCATATTCGGCAACGAATATACAAATGGTGTTCTTCTATTTCGGGGAGTAAATTTGCGGCTACTCTGCAGCCATTGGTATCAACACATTACTCACGACCTTTGCGATCCAGACGCATCCAAATCATTCGTTAGAGGCAGCCTCCTACAGGTAAGTAAAACTCAATATTGATGCAGCAGGAGGTGCTATACTCTGAGATTCTACAGGCCAGATGGTTCGAGCTCTATGTTTCCCATTACCAATTTTGCCTCCGTTACATGCGGAACTTTAGGCTATGTTGTTCTCCATTCTCTTTTTTATGACATCGGGATACTTGGATTTACTCATTGAGGTGGACTGCCTCTCACTTATATAGTTGATAGAATCACCTCCTATTCTTTCTCATCGGTTGGCCTTGGATTATGCTCGTCTAAAGCATTTTCTGCGGCTCATGCGTCCTACTATCTCCTTTATACCCAGGGAGGATAATTCAGTATCTCATTCTCTAGCATAATATGGTCTGTTACGGTCTCGTACATGCATTTTTTACACGCTTCAAGAGCTTCTGCCAATGGCGAAGGGTAGTTTACATATAGATGTTCACCTTCCGTACATTCGCATGTAATACTCTCATGGAGAAGGCAATTCTTTATTCTTACGCCTGCATCAAACTGGTGCAGGCGCCTAGGTATGTTTTCATTATACATTTTTTGTTTTGTTACTTAACGTTCATCATAGCGCTGATGCCACATTTTATCTGTTGCGCTGAGACTTGCCATTGCATGCGGTGGGACTCCTGTCGACTGTTCAAGGATGGATACCTACGGGGCTATTTTCTCTTACACGTTGCCCATAACTGTCAAAGTTGTTGGCGACTTGGGTATTCATTCTCTCTTTTTGATTATATATATCTTCGGAGCATATATCTTGTTTGCATACGTAATAGTTTCTTTGTCTGTCTGTTTGAGGTACATTGTGGGTCCGCCACATATGAAGACAATGATGGAGCTGTGGTTTATCACATCCATGAACTATACGGCTGCTGCTGGATTAGGAGTATTGGATTTATTTTTCATATTTTCGCATCCTAGTTTATTGCTTACATGTATTTTGAGATTTCTATGCGTTTTTTTATCTGTTTTGTTTAGTTTAGGAGAGTCTCCCTATAGCTAGGGCTGCTAATGTAACCACGGTATTCCTCCGCCACAAGTGAGGGTTTACATATTAATAAAATAATCGGACGGTGCCGTCTGTCCTTCACCTAAATATATATGCATGTATATCTTTCCTTCTGTAGATACAGGCTGTGCTGGTATAATGGTGTTTTTTTGACACCATATTCAGACTGTTTGCTGGTTCTTTCCTTCTTTTTCAGGTGTGGCCCCAATGTTCTGGTTTCGGAAGAGACTCTCTTTGGAGCTGCTATGTCAAACGCGTAGACCACCACGCCCGGAGCCGGCATCTGCTTGCTATGCTTTGTTGTTGCTTGTATTCTTTATTATAGGCAACCCTGGTACTTCTTTCCCCTTTCTTCATATACTCCTAGAGTGGCCTCTAAATATAACGTTACACTGATGCTCCTTTAATTTTGGTACTTCCCATGTTGGATCATACTCCTCACACACGATATTGGAGTCTACTATGTGGCGTGATCTACTTTCGCTGTGCTGCGACAATCCTCTTGCACATATGGCGGCCGCCTTTCACTCTTTGCAACCCCTGCTTCTGCGCCCCCAACATTGGACGATTACATTCCCAGCAGATTCTTTACTTTTTTGTACATTTGCTGACCTGTATTTTATATGCATCACAATACACGCATATAAATATGTACGCTGTTTTTCTGTGTCCAAGGTTTTATCTACAAAAATAGTTTTTTTGTAAAGTTTTAATGCGACATATCATATACAGTTGGCTCCACCTGACTACATGCTACATTTGATAGTACTGGTATATTCCGGTGTCTTTACCTTTCGACCACAAAGTACCTTCATCTCATTGATGTATATGCTGATTTGTAACTTGATATTCCTCCGCTGCAAGTGAGGTTGATTATCTAATAAAATGATTCCTTTCGGACTAAAAAAATATATTGCAAGGCACTCAAAGCATGGGCAAACAGTCTCAGGAGGGCAATGTTTGTTTAAAATTGTCGAGGTTACATAAATAATGTGATAATAAATTTTTCTACAGGAGAAGGGCAATACATTTGAGATCACGGATATACTATGCATCCGTTATAATTTAAGTGTCCTCCCTTTAGAGCTTCTCAGCTAAATTAAACCACCCTTGTTGAGAAAAAGAGTATGAGTAATTTACGAATACATGATTTAAATACAATGTGTTTAAGAAATACATGACAATTTTATTACCTGACACGTTTTTGTGATAAACTTGCCTTATATAATTTATATATAATGTTGCCGTACTAACAAGCCATGAAGCTTTACAGCTTACATCAAATGGAAAACATTTATTATGTTTGAACTATTTTCAGGTGCCACCATTAATGAACTAAACTAGTTCATTAAGTGAAGTACTTACTTAAATGAACTAAGTAGTTCATTAAATGGAGATATATTTGGAGAAGGCATGATGGCAACAAACTTAGAAATGGAAAGTCTCCTCACACTTCTCTTCACACGCTTTTATATTATTTTTTTTTAAAAAAAAGAAGATTTTATTGAGTTGGAGCCTCACTTTTTGCGGAAGAAAACCTTATTACAACAAATGTCTACAGCAAAGCATAACGAAAGAAAAACGCCAATGATTACCATCTTCCAAATATATATGATATGCCGCATTAAAACCTTGCCAAGTAAAACCACCCTTGTGGATAAAACCTTGGTGAAGGAAAAAGCATACATATTTATATAATTGGAGAGATGGTATACAATACAGTACACAGTGAAAAAGAAAATAATGTCAGCCGACAATGATAGGATCCGTGTAATGTCAAGCCTCAAAGAATGTCGCCTGATGAGTTGCTACATCATCCTCCTGTGATTGCAAAATACTTCCATGCCCAAGATTTTGATGGTATTAAGACTCGCGTCCGCCCATAAACATGTGAAGGAAAGTGAAAAGTTAAACAGTAGCCTAGCCATGATAAGAAAAAGAGCACCAAGGGAATGCAAAGCGTACCGAGGTTGCTTGCACCCCGCAGGATACAGGCAGAAAGAAAAATTGTATGCCAATCCATATGGAAGACTAAAATAGCTTAAGGTATGCGCACTTGTACTGATGAGAGATCCAAAGCAATTGAGGCACTAACTAGCGATGGAAGATTATGACAACTGTAATGCTGCGTCTGAGGAAATAGCATCGCATGTTGTACAATATAGTGAGCTGCCATGTTTGCTTCTCTGTAAACATGTATAAATTCTAGCCGATGGAGATGAAGCAGGGTCTGTAATAACCGCAAATGGAAATTTCCAGAAACCCTCTGTGGCCACTTGAGGCGCAATAGTATTTGTTCACAATCAGTCTCTAAAATTATAGAGGATGAAGTGGAAGGAAGTATAGAATCCCAAACAACGCTGCCTGTATCTCTGCATGAAGAGGTGTACTCGTAGGTAATCGAAAGGAGACTGATCCCACACAGATACATGAAGCATCTCGCAAAATAGCCCCCCTGAAGCATAATGCCGACCAACCGCTGCATCTACATTTAATTTCAACCGGCCTGAAAGAGGTGTTTGCCATCGAATTACTTGTAGACGTGGGGAGCGAAGGGTTGGAATCCATGAAAGTTGTAGTGGTGGTCCTGTTGCAAGTTTTGATCCTTGAATTGTTTGAAGCCATGCTTCAATGTCATATTGAATAGAGGCCCGAATGGCGGAAGGGACAAAAGAAGTCGACTCCCCATATACCAGAGAAGCATAGGCGCGCCAGATGTTAGATATGACAATAGCTGGTACTACAATTTTTAAGACCCCAAAGAGTGTTGAAGATTTGGATCGATACCACCACTATAGCAGATATTGTCGAAGATGCAAAGATACGGGCGCTAATCCGTGTAGCTCAGAGGCAAAAAAATCCCATATAGAATGAATGGTAATGCAGCATAAAAAGACATGATCAACAGTGGCAGAGGCTTGCTTGCAAAAAGGACACTGTGTTGGACGAGCTGCTGAGTACTTACCAATGTAATCCTCAAAAGGCATAGCAGAATGAAAAAGGCGCCATAATAATAGCTTGGTGGCTGGTGAGTGATGCTTGAACCAAATAAATCTAGATGATATTAGTGTTGGGCGTGGCATCCGGCAAATGTCATAAGCAGTGCGTAAGGAGAACTCTCCCAACGTAGACGGCGTCCAAGTAAGCAGAGATCCATGGCCTGTAGACTGAGCTAAGCATGTAGGATGAATCCGACAGATAAGTCTCCATACTAGTGAATCCGGTAGGCGCGGTATGTAGTCCCCTCGGTGCCCATATTTAAGATGCATATATTGACTCCAAAGCGTGTCGTGCTTCTGATATGTCCACCATATCCTACAATGATAAGCTTGTTGTAACTTGCTAAGATCTTGAAGGCTTAAACCACCTTCCTCCAAAGGTATCGTAATAGTAGACTAGGCAACCCAATGATGTCGATGTCCCCAGTAAAATGCCGTTATTTTTCTTTCTACGGCTTTAATGATGGATTTTGGCAAACCTCTTGCTGCAAGAACATGTAATGGAAGATCTGAGATCACAGAACAAAGTAATACCAGACGTCCTGCGGAAGAAAGAAACTGGGAGTGCCATCCATGCAATCGGTCATCAATATGTTGAAGCAGAGAAGTACAATATCGAGAGCGATTGATACCCTTATGTAAATAGGAGCCTAGGTATCGAAAAGGTAAAGTAGAGCAGTGCATGCCCAACACAGCCTCAAAAGCACGTCGCTGGCGTGTAGTGGTGCGGGCGGAGGGAATAAAGCTGCTCTTCTGAAAATTTACCTTCTGACCAGAAGCAGCTTCATATGATGCTAAGTATGTGTGAAATCTGCTTAAATTACGCTGTGTACCTCTCAAGAAGACAAAAAGGTCGTCCGCATATGCCAAATGGGTAATAGGAAAAGAGACCCTGCCTTCCCTAAAAGGCTGTAGTGCGCCGGAGGCAACCATGAATTTTAGGCCTCTGCTGAAACCCTCAGAAGAGAGAATAAAAAGTAAAGGAGAGAGGGGGTCACCTTGCTTAACGCCCCTATAGGGCCGAAATGACATAGATGGCTGGCCATTAATCAATACTGATAGGGTACTGGCGCGTAAATGATTCAGAATTAGCCGAACAAAGAAATTTGAGAAACCAAATTTTCGCAGCAGCAATTCTAGATATTCCCAGCTGACTCTATCGAAGCTCTTCATCATGTCTAGCTTTAAGCATAACTGGGAGCCTCCCTTGTCAAGCATATGAACCATCTCACGTGCCATTAAGACTTGCGTCGAAATATCATTGCCGGGTAAGAAACCTGTCTGTTCTGGCGATATCAACTTGGGTAGCAGGCTACTCAAGCGGGAGGCAATGATTCGAGTACAGACTTTACTCAGGAAGTTTGTGAGACAAATGGGTCGAAAATCACCAAATGTTTGAGGAGATGATGTCTTTGGAATCAATGTAATAAGTGCACTAGCCATCACTGATGGCCGAGGAACTCCAAGAAAAAATCCATGCACTGCTTTAACAACATCCGAGTAAATAAAAGGACAACAAGAACGATAAAACTCACCATGAAATCCATCTGGTCCTGCTGCACTATGGGGGTCTAAATGCCACACTGCATCCTTGACCTCCGTCTCCATAGGTAACTGTGTAAGCATGGCGTTGTCTTCATCCGTGATCAGACAAGGTATATTGGATAAAATAACTGTGTGCTTCTGCGTTACCTCCTTAGCAAATAAAGAAGTGTAGAAAGAGACTGCTTCGGACATGATATCTGTAGGGGTCGTACACTGATCACCATTGGCAGTTCGGATTTGCTGAATCTGTAACTGAGATCGTCGGCCTTTAACAATAGAAAGAAAATAACGTGTATTGGCATCACCTTCTTTAAGCCATTTTACTCTTGCCTTTTGTTTCCAAAAGTGAAGTTCATATTTGGATGCACGTATATAATCAGTCTTAGCATGATGATATGTCTCACGTGTCCATGCATTAGGATCCGCTAGCCATGACGACTCAGCTGTGTTAAGGCGAGATTCCGCATGAGTGAGATTGGTAAAGGTATTACCAAAGATTTCCTTATTCCATCGCCGAATGTCGCACTTTAATAAAAATAATTTAGAATACAAGCCATACATTCCGCCAGTAGTGGGATACGGCGACCAAGCATCCTGTGCATAAGAGTGGAAATCCGGATGTAATAACCATGAATCTAGAAACCGGAAAGAGCGTGTACCGCCAGTCGGACTTTGTCTACATATAAACAATAATGGCGTGTGGTCCGAAGTTACTCGCGGGAGATGTGTGAGATGTATGTCTTCAAATAACTCTTGGAATGCAGAGTTTATAAAAAGCCAATCCAATCTATGAAAAACACGTCCTAATCCCCTCCCATCAATCCAAGTGAATCTGGGGCCATGATACTGTGGAGCCATATGAGAGCAAGACTCAATACATTCATTAAAGTCTTGTAACGCTGTAACACTGGGATGTGAGCGACCATTATGATCATCAAGCGCTCGAAAGGTGTTGAAATCTCCACGCAACATCCATGGCAAAGAGGACGCCCCTGAAAAATCACATAAAGATTGCCAAAGAGAGTGGCGCAGAGCTGGCGTATGCTTGGCATATACTATCGACAATACAAACGTAAATTGAAGTGGGCGAGAGAGCAAAGTAAAATGCACCACTTGATCTTGATCCTGTGTAGCAAGCAGTTGAAAATCTGAGTCACGCCATAAAAACCATATACGTTCCGAACGAGAAGCATAACTATGCGTAAAACAAAGGCTCAAAGAAAACCCGTTAATGCGTGAGGCGGGAAGTTTTGGTTCAATCAGCACAAGTGAGTGTAATCGATGTTCACGTATCAATCCATGCAATCGAGGTATATAGGCATGCATGCCTCTGATATTCCATATTAATGTATTCATTGAAAAAGATTAGAGTTACTTCCCTGCAAGACGTGCGAAGCACTACGTGTTAATATGTTTGATGGTGGCAAAGGTGGCAGATCCTTCTTAGACCGGCGTTTTCGACGTGGCACCACTGGTATGAATTCGGCCTCTTCAATAGGCTCCTGCAAGCGTGAGATCAAAACTTCCTCCTCTGGTGACGGAGGTAGTAACTGCATGCATCGAACGATGTCCTCTGAGACACTTTGCAACTCTTGCATAGGCTCTTCTGTAGGTAGTTCAGTATCGGAGGAATGGCCCATGTCGCAGTGAATGGGATTATGAGTGATTGGAGGTTCAGTTGGTGCGTCAAAAACATCCGACTGCATTTTGTTGGCCTGTTCAAAAGGCACGGCATTATCAGAAACAGGCTGATTAGCAGCAGGTTGATCCGTAGGTGGCTACGCAGGGGGAGGATTATCTGTATGGGGATCCGCTACTATTTTCCTCTTTATTGGTGTCCATCGCTGAGCCCTTGGACGAGGAGGTGGAGGCGGCGGCGGAGGTGGTGGCACAGCTGTAGTAATTTTTCAAGACATAAATCCGCTGCATGCCCTAAACGGCGACACAAGGGGCAAAACAAGGGAAGATCTTCATAAACCACGGATTGCAGAATAAATCTGTTATTAGCCTGCAAATAAATTTTCTGGGGTAGGTCTTAGGATACGTCTACCTCAACACACACTCTAGCAACAGATGGTCGAAGGCCATCGGACGTAGCGACATCCAACTTTATAGGCATGCCTATGGGCCGGACAATCTCAAACAATGCTTCTCGATGATGTAGATGAATAGGCAACCCAGGGAATGCAATCCAGTTCGGAACAATTGGAACATCAGCGGTCGGATCAAAATCAACAGTCCATTTAGTGATTCGCATATGACATCCAGAAACGTGCCAGGAACAACGATAGAAGCATCGCAAATAGTCTGCTTCGTTTCGAAAATTCAAAAGAATGTGCTTTTGGTCGATAAGAGTAATGCGCAAATCATGATGAAAGCCAATCTTCTCGATAACGTCACGTATAATTTTCAGAGGGGGCGACCATACCAGAATGTACCCACTAATGTGTATCTGAACGGAGCAGCAAGGGCATCAATCTCCGAGTCTGAGAAGGATATCGGCGGAATGCCCTTATAGCGAGATACTGTTTTCGGCGAAATTGATATATTACCTGCGGATGACGTACCGGAGACAATGTCGGCAAAAGATGGGGGAGTAGTGGCCATGTCGGGGAAAGATAGCGCCTTTGGGTAGTAGCCGGTGAGAAATGATCACCGGTGTTCGAGAACGATCAGCGGGAAGAGGGTGGCGGTGGGCACACGGCGGTGGCGGCTATTGCCGCAGGTCCTTAAGCGATCGCCAGAGCATCCGCGCGTTTTTTATTCACCAGCTTATATATATATTCAGATTTTTTAAAAGGCACAATACACATATATTATGTATATTCAGATTTTTTAAAAGGCACAATACACATATATTCCGATGTACTACCGACACGTTACATATATTACAAACGTACTCCAATGTCACACCACTATACTTATCTCATATTTATGAGTATATTCAGGTCTTATATCATATGATATATGTCATGGTGATGACAAAATTATTACGACACGTTATAAGGTTGTAAACCAAAAATTGTCGTATCGGGTGACTACCGAAACTTCGTCAATGTGTCACGTACTTGCCATATATAGATGGTCAGCCCCTACACTTCAAAAATAGGCAGAAATTTCTTGGCTAATAGGTTACATTCAGTCACAAAATCATTCCATGTTGGCACACACAAATCACCACCAATTAAGGCCAAATTGTAGAGATTCCAAATTCAATTTTTTTGTCACATGGGGCGCCACTTTAATCAGCCATTAGAGATGAATATTCAATTTATTTTATGTATATTATGTGTGACATAATATACATAACATGTGCAAAAATTTTGAATTTAATTGGAGAAAAATCGTGTAATCGAAAAAAGTCGAAAATTTGGTTTTCTACGAACACAACATATGGAACGTTTTTGTCATGACGTGTAACATGTATCTCGACAATTTTTATATATTCAAGACATGTTAAAGTGTTCTAGAAAATTCAAACTAGGGCTGATTGGAATTTGCCATATATGTGTAATTATTGTGCAATATTTGACAAAGTTTACAAAAGTGAAACAGCACATGTTCAAAACTTGTTACACGCCTATCTCAGCCATGGTGGAGCTTATGTGGACCCTAGTTGGCATCTTGATTAGTGGAGAGTAAGACACACAATGTTAGTGACATAAAGGAGGGAATTACGCAAGGTAACATTTCAATACTTTGAAAATATAACACATGCTGAAAATTCAGCATGTTAGACTTAAGGTGGCCGATTTTTTGGTCTTGATGGAGATCAAATTTGCTTCCCAAATTTGTAGGGATTAATTGTTGATTATTTGAAAATGTTTTAAACCTTATTTGGCACATATTTTTACATGTTAATCTCATATTTTTACAGCTTTTAATTGGTGACAAGACTCATCTAATCATAGAGTTTCAAGTAAGTAAAGCCAAGACATTTATCCAATCAAGTTGTGCCAAGTAAGCAAGATGATGTCACAACTACACAAGGCAATATTCCAAGGACATAAAAGAGAATTCTCAAGATGGAAGAAAAGCCCTAGGGGGTGGCCAACTCATGAATAAAAAGAAGAGAAGAGAAGCAAACCAAGTCAAGACAACTCTTATAATTTCCAAAGTGCAAAAAGACTCTCTACTCTCTTCTTCTACATTTCTTTCTTCTTCTTCTTCTCTCAAGCCTATTGTTCTTATATTAATTATATTGAATAGACTTTGATTAGACCACCATACATGTTTCAGTTGTAAAAGGATTGATCAAAGGTGCAATCAAACCTTCATCCGTTCGGTGGTGGTGTTCGTGATCGTGTGATTGCTTGTAACATTTGTTTGAGGGTGGAGTTGGTGTGTAACTCCAGCAACCCTTATGTTAAGGTGTTATTTTGTGTTTAGTGATAACCGAGGAAGGTGTCCTTGAAGATTGGAGTAGTTTGTTTTAACCGAACAAGTATAAAATTCTTGGTGCCATTACTTTCAGCACTTTACTTTCAGTTTTTCAGTTTTTGTGTTGATTTCGTTATAATCGTAAAAATAGTAAAAGACTTTCAAAAATAAAAAAACTTTTCAGAATCATAGCCACACATCTCAAGATTAATTTGGCGGAAATTTCAACCTATTTGGACAAGTATAAGTCAATCAAACGTTAATAGTTCTGAGACTAGTGCAATCTGATTTTAAGACTTGCAAAGGTTGAGAACCTCAACGTATTTGACATACTTCCCAAATTGTTTGAACCCATTAAAATACATATCTTAAGGGGTTTTTCGTTAAATTTTTAGATTATTTGGAGTTACGAATTAATCGGAATAAAATTTTCAAATCAGAGTAATGTTTCTGGCAGATTCGTGCAATCTGACCACAAACGTATTTTCAAAGGGTTAGAGGTTGAATTTTAATCTGAAATTTTTAGAAGATACTAAGAACATCTGAGAGTAGAATCTCTCCAAATTTCATAATTTTTGAAGGTCTGTAACTAGGCCTTTCAAATGTTGAAAATCAGAATCTGAAAACAAAAACTGTTTTCAGAAGTTAGGTTTTTGGGTCAAAACTCTTTAAAAACCAAATTTTTCCGCACCTACTATTCAACCCCCCTTCTAGTGGTGCTATACAGGTCCTACAAGTGATATCAGAGAGCAGGCACACTCACAACAAGGAGATCCAACGATCTTAGTGAGATGGCAACGACTAAATTCAAAACCGAGCAAGAAGGTATGTCGAGTCAAAGGCCTCCTCTTTTTGATGGTGAATCCTTTATCCAATAGAAACTTAGAATGAAACTCTTTCTTATGTTATTGATATTGATGTATAGTCTATTACAGAAGACGGTCCATTCGTTCCATCTAAGTTATCTACTGTTGATGGAGTCACACTAGAAGTGATAAAACCAAAACAAGAATACACTAGTGATGACAAAAAGAGACTAAGTATGAATGCTAGAGCCATGCAACTACTTCTACACGGGCTAAGTAAAAGCGAATCAAGTTACGTGTCTAATTGCTCTAGTGCTCAAGAGATGTGGAGAATTCTTGAGATGAAACATGAAGGGACTAGCCAAGTTTAAGAGTCTAAAATAAACATGCTTATGTCCACTCTTGAATCTTTCAAATTATTGCCAAATGAATCTATTCTTGATATAGATTTGCGGTTGACTAACATCTATAATTCTCTTGAGTCTCTTGGCAAAGCTTTCTCTACGCAGGAAAAAGTCCAAAAGGTGTTAAAACGTCTCCCATCCGAATGGGACCCTAAAGTCACGGCAATTGAGGAGAGTAAAGAAACGAAATCAATAAAATGGAGGAACTAATTGGATTGCTAAAGGTATACGAAAACAAACTTACGTTAAGAAAATCGGAATCAACGTCAAAACAAGGTAAGACTATTGCTTTTAAATCAAATGAATATGTCTCTACTTCTTCCGATCATCAATCACAACTTTTATGAGTACAAGAGGTGCAAATGCAGCTCAATAACATTTCAAAATTGTCTATAGCATTAGCTGCAAGAACAAGAATGAAGAATGGAGGAGAGGAAGCAGAAGAGAAGAGAAGAGCTTCAAGTGTTGTGTCCTTCCTTTTTCAACTCCACTCCTATTTATAGGTGTGAGCAGACCCTTGTGGATTAGGATGCCCACATGTCACTTTCAATGTCATCAATCTCACATGTCTTCATTTGATTGGATGACCACTTTACTATCTAGCTTAGTTGGCATCTTCAAGCAATGTGATTATACCACTTTAAGTGCTGAAAGTTTCTGTATAGATTTTTGTAAAAGATTAACTGGTTTTGGATCACTATTTCTTCCTCCACCTTCTTCTCAACCTCTTCAACAACTTGGTTGGGATATATGCTGACAAAAGATGATTGTGATTCCAAATTAGACAATGATGATCTAATATTATTTGTTAAAGGTTTGAGAAACTTTATGAGAAAGTCACTTAAAAACAAACCTAATGCTATTTCGACTAAAAGAAATAAAAAAATAAAATAAATGACAAGGACGTAAAGTGCTATGAATGCGGAAAACTTGGACACTTGTCATATGACTGCCCTAACAAGGACAAACAAACAAACAAACACCTTGACAAGGATCGGACCAAAACTAGACTCGTCTCAGAAGCTAAACAAAGGAGAAGAGCTCTCAAGGCCTCCACTTGGAGTGACACATCCGACTCTGAGACTGATACCGAAGAAGAGACGGCACAGGTATGCTTTGTATCTAAAGCATCAAACGAGGTATTTTCTGATTTTGACTCTGATTCAGAACCTTCATATGATGATTTAGTTAGTCAATATTTAGAATTGCATAAATTCACAAAGACTCTCGCAAAAGAAAAGAAACGGTTAATTAAAGACAAGAAGTTGTTAGAATCGTCTAACACAAACCTTGTTGCTCAATTAAAAGATTGAAAAGAAGAGTCGTCCAGTATAATTAACGCATTAAAATCAGAGGTCACATCATTAACAACACAAAACCATGAAATGAAATCCGAGATTTCAAGAAAAAATGATGAAACAGTTTGACACAGGTACAAACATGCTAGATCGCATCATTTCTTCACAAAAGCATGATAGTGACAAAGCCGGATTAAGATACATTGAGAAAAATGATACATTAAATAAATGAACCAACTTCATTCCGTCTAAGAAAATAGATGCAACTAGGCCATATATGATGCCTAAGATGACGCTTAGATCCCTCCTATGACATCTCATCTTGCTTCATCGTCATATCATACAAGATATAATTATGTACCGTACAAATATGAAAAGAAACCATTAATGCATACACGACATTCATTTACATCCAGATCACACTCCATGCACACCAACACAAGAAAATATCAAAAACGACAATCATACAATATTCATAAGGAAATTCTCTGCCAAAGGCCAAATGTATTCTCACCTCATGTCTACTATATTGCTTCTTCATCTACATTCTCACCATTTGTTAGACTCAGAAAGGTCACCCAAGTATGGGTACCAAAAGGTACTTTTACAAAAAGGTGAAGAAATAACTCGTAAGGACCAAAATAAAAGGGTACCTAAATCGTCGTTGTACATTGTAGGAACCCATATAACTAAAGGTACATCAATCAAGTGGTTCCTTGACTGTGATTGCTCGAGACACATGACGGGTACCCCAAGCTTGTTCTCAAAGTTGAAGAAGTTTACAAAAGGTAGATCGGTGACCTTTGAAGACAACAATGAAAGAAGAATCATCGCTAAAGGTACAACGGAAGCCCAAGTACTCTTCGAATGTCTAACATTTTCTTGGTAAGTAATCTATCCTATAATCTGCTTAGCATCTCACAGTTTATTGACAACGTTTTTGATGTGTGTTTCACTCATCCGTATTGCAACATAATAAATAAAAATGGAGAAACGGTATTAAAAGGAAAAAGAGAAAGAAATATTTTTACACTTTCTATGAATGACATGTTAGATGCTAAAGTTAAGTGTTTTATGTCAAATGAACCTAACGTAAATCTGTGGCATAGGCGATTAAGACACATTGGAATCTCAACGCTTGAAAAACTTCAACGAAAGAATCCAGTACGAGGATTGCCTAAACTTGATTTAGAGAACTTTCAGTTGTGTGAATCTTGTATTAAAGGCAAACAAACACGCGAGTCACTTAAATCTAAAAATGAAATTAGAACGTCTAGAGTCTTAGAATTATTACACATTGATTTGCTTGGTCCTAGTCGTACTAGGAGTCTTGGTGGACGTCACTATGCTTGTGTAATCTTTGACGATTTTTCTCGCTATACATGGACTTTATTTCTTGCGAATAAAGATGATAGTGCCGTTGAGATTGCTAAACTAATAAAACAACTTGAAAATGAATATGGTTTGAATGTGGAAAATATTAGAAGCGATAGAGGCGGCGAGTTTAAAAATAAGGACATGATTGCGTTTTGAAAAGAAAAATGTATTAAACACGAGTTTTCGCCACCAAGGACATCACAATTAAATGGAGTAGTAGAAAGAAAGAATAGGACACTACAAAAAATCGCTAGAACCATGTTGTGTGAAAATAAGTTACCTAGATTTATGTTGGTGGAAGCCATAAATTGTGCATGCTATATGGTTAATCGTTTATCGATTAGACAGAAAATAAATAAAACTCCTTATGAAATAGTAAATGATCGCATGCCTAAAATTGATTACTTTCATGTATTTGGTTGCAAATGCTTTGTTTTGAATACGAAAGATAATCTAGATAAATTTGAATCTAAATCAATTGAATGCATCTTTGTTGGATATTCGGTGAATTCTAAAGTATATAGATGTTATGATCCTATCACTAGATGAATTCTGGAATCTATTCATTTGAAGTTTAATGAATTTGGCGAGTTTGAAAAAGATAAAGAATATTATGATGATTTTGAGCTAAAGCCCGTGTTAGATGATGACGTACATGATGAATCAAATACATTAGAAATGCATGAGAACTTAGAGAATAATCAACCAAGATGGCATAGGGATCACCCATACGATCTCCTTATAGGCGATATTACTCAAGGTATCCGACCACGTAGAAGAATAAATCCAGATGAAATAAATCAATTTCATGCTATGATATCCGAAATTGAGCCTAAAACGTTTTTGATGCTTTGAATGATTCTTCTTGGATTGATGCTATGCATGATGAATTAAATCAATTTACAAAAAATGATGTATGGGATTTAGTGCCACGTCCACAAGATATGACAATCATCAGGAGAAAGTGGGTATTTAGAAATAAAATGAATGAAGAAGGTAGAATTGTTAGAAACAAGACGAGACTTGTAGCACAAGGATATAACCAAGAAGAAGGAATAGACTACGACGAATCATTTGCACCCGTAGCATGTTTAGAAGCCATACGATTATTACTTGCTATTGCTTGCATGAAAGATTTTAAAATCTATCAAATGGACGTAAAAAGTGCATTTTTAAATGGCTTTGTACAAAAAGAATTATATGTGAAGCAACCACCCGGTTTTGAAGATTTGAAATATCCCGATCATGTGTACAAATTAAAGAAGGCATTATATGGTTTAAAACAAGCACCTAGGGCTTGGTATGATCGTTTTGCTACTTCTCTTTTAGAAAATATATTTAAAAGATGCACCATAGATAGCACCTTATTCTTGAAACAAGATAAATCGGATTTACTAATCATTCAAATTTATGTTGATGACATCATTTTTGGATCTACATCTCATAAACTTGTTGAAGAATTTGAAATTTGCATGAAATCCGAGTTTGAAATGTCTATGGTTGGTGAATTGAATTACTTTCTTGGCCTTTAAATTAGACAAAATGGTAAAGGTATCCACATAAGTCAAGTTAAATATGTGAATGACATGATTAAAAGTTCAATTTTGACAACTTGAAACCATCCCCCACCCCTATGAGTGTCACCACTAAACTAGATAAAGATGAAAATGGAAAAGACTTTGATAATGCTTTATATAGGTCTATGATTGGTTCTTTGCTTTATCTTACCGCAAGTAGACCCAATATCATGTTTAGCGTTAGTATGTGTGGACGTTTTCAAAGCCAACCTAAAGTGTCTCATTATAATGTTGTAAAACGGATTTTTCAATACATTAAGCACACTCCCACTCTAGGAATTTGGTATGGGAAGAATTGTGAATTTGATTTGCATGCATATACTGATGCGGATTATGGCGGATGCAAAATAGATAGAAAAAGCACAAGTGGCACTTGTCAATTTATAGAAAATTCATTGATTTCTTGGTTTTCAAAAAAGCAAGCGAGAGTGGCATTATCTACTAAAGAAGCTGAATACATGTCACTTAGTCTTTGTTGTACGCAACTTCTATGGTTAAGACAGCAACTTTCTGATTTTGGAATCACGGTAAATCGCATTTCCATTTATTGGGATAGCATGAGTGCTATAAATTTATCTAAGAACCCTGTACTACACTCTAAGGCAAAGCACATAGAAGTACGATATCACTTTCTTCATGATCATATGAATAATGGTGATATTGTTATAGAATATGTACGCACTGAAGCACAAGTAGCCGATATATTCGCCAAAGCACTAAATCAAGCCACGTACGAAAATCTACGCTCTAAATTAGGCATGATTTCTGCTGATTTGCTATAGCTTGATATTTCCTTCCATCTTTACATGCACTTTTGATTTTATTTCCAAAATAAAGGGGGAGAGAGAGTTCATGATTTAAGGGGGAGTGAGAGTGATTTAAGGAGGTAAGAGAGTATGATTGCACAAATCAAGAGAGAGACAATTCAAAATTCGAATTTGTGCATAATTAGAGCAGGGGAGTGAGAGTAATTTAAGGAGGTAAGAGAGTATGATTACACAAATTAAGGGGGAGACAATTCAAAATTCAAAATTTGAATTTGTGCACAATTATAGGGGTGTGATTAAATTTAAATCATGAAATAGTGTTATTTTGTAAATCATCAAAAGGGGGAGATTGTTGAGAAAAAGAGTTTTGTAGGATCTGCAAGGCACCACTAGAAGGCGTGGTTGAATAGTTGGTGCGGAAAGTGTGGTTTTGAAAATAGTTTCGACTCAAGAACTCAGCTTCTGAAAACAGTTTATGTTTTCAGGACCAGTTTTAAAACATTTTTAAAACTAGGTTGTAGGTCTTCAAAAATTTTTCAATTTTGAGAGAACTTAGCCTCAGATGTTATGAGTTTCTCCTAAAAATTTCAGATTTAAATTCAACCTTTAACCCCTTCAAAAATTGTTGGTGGTCAGATTGTGCGAATCTGCCAGAAACGGTAGACTGATTTGAAAATTTTATTCCTATTTGTACGTAACTCCAAATGCTCTGAAATTTTAACCACTAACCCCTTATAAGTTATATTTAAATGGGTTCAAACATTTTTGAAAAATTCATTTGGAAACTAAGTCAAATACGATAAAAGTCTCAACCTTTGCAAGCCTGAAAATCAGACTGCACTAGTCTCAGAACTTTGGGTGTTTGAGTGACTTATACTTGTCTAAAAGGGTTGAAACTTACGCCAAAAGAACCTTAAAACGTGTGGCTATGTTTAATAAAAGTTTCGTAATTTTTGAAATCCGTTTACTATTTTTTACGAGCATGATCAAAAAAGATAAACAATGTTGAAATAGAATATAAGTTCTGAAAGTAAATGACACCAAGAATTTTATACTGGTTCGGTTATAAACAACCTACTCCAGTCTTCGAGGACACCTTCCTCGGTTCACACTAATCACACACCACCTTACCACAGGGTTGATGGAGTTACACACCAACTCCAACCCTTTACAAACATTGTATGTTGAATACAATGCACACGAAAACCACCATCTTGCAAGATTGAAGATTGATCACACCTTGATCAATCTTTTACAAAGATAAAGAATATGTGGTGGTCTAAGAGAAGCCTATTCAAGTATATGAATGTAAGTACAATAGGCTTTTAGGAAGAAGAAAGAAAGAGAGTGTAGAAAAGGAGAGTGCTAGGCGTTTTTCACTTTGAATTTGCAAGACTTGTTCTTATTCTTGTTTTGCTCTCTTGCTTCTTCTTTTAACCTTGTGACCGTCCCCCCTTTTAGTCCTTCTTCTCTTGAAAATTGTCTTCTAAGTCCTTGGGAGAATATGTGGCATCATTGTGACATGTTCTTGCTTACTTGGCACCTCCTCATTGGATGATCATTAAACTCTTGCTTACTTGGCACTCATTGATTGGTTGAATGTTGTCATCACTTGATGACTAGGAAAATCTGAGAATTCCACTAAAAACATGTTTCAAAATCACCATAGAATAATAACCATTACTTCCAAGGTTATCACATAAATTAAGCAAGACAATATTTCTCTAAAAAGGGTGAAAATTTCGGCCATAAAGGAGACTTTACATGCTGAAATTTCAGCATGTGATACATGGGTGTTCTTTTCAAATTGTTACCAAGTTTTCTTTGATTTATCTCTTGAAAATAAATTACAATTTAGTGCAAGACATCTTTATCAATTTTGGAATAAAATTATACATCATAGAGGCCAACATTTCGGCCATATACATTACTACACATGCTGAAATTTTCAGCATGTGTGATATTCAAATATATCACAATTTTAATTCCATAAAATATTTAAAACACTTCCAAATTGTCTTCCAATTAATTCACTTTAATCAAGACACAAAATATCCATCATAATGTTACAAAAATCGGCCAGCCTATAATGCACATGCTGAAATTTCCAGCATGTGTTACAAATGAGACATAAGTTTGAATTGTTACCTTGTGCGGCTCCTTCTTTTATGTCATCAACATTTTATGCTTGATTATTGACCAATCAATATGCCAACAAGGCTCCACATAGGCTCCAACAATGTGTCTTAGGCGTGTAACATATATTGTGCATGTGCTGAATTTTATTTTTGCAAACTTTGTAAAATAGTGCACATTTAATAATACACACATGGTATATTCCAATCATCCCTTAATTTAATTTTCTAGAACACTTTGAGATGTATGACATATGTAAAAGGTGTCTAGATACATGTCGTATGATGTGCCAAAAACGTTCCATGTGTTGTGTACGTAGAAAACCGAATTTTTGATGTTTATCGATTACCCGATTTTTCTCTAATTAAATTCCAACTTTTTACACAGGTTATATATATTATGTTACACATAATATACATAAATTAAACTTTAATATTCAGCACTTGGCTGGTCTTAAAGTGGCGCCTAAAGCATGTGACAAAATTGAAATTGGAATCTCCACAATTTGGCCTTAATGTGGGGTGATTTGTGTGTGCCAACATGGAATGATTTCATGGCTGTAAATATCATCATACCCATGAAATTTACTGATATTTTTGAGGTGTAGGGGCTGGCCATCTATTTATGTCAAACACGTGACACGTTGGCGAAGTTTCGGTATTCGGCCGATACGACAATTTTCGGTTAGAACCTTTTAACGTGTCGTATTTAATTTTTCATCACCATGACTTATATCATATGATATAAGACCTGAATATACTCATAAATATGAGTTGAGTATGGTGGTGTGACGTACGTACGTAAAATATATAACGTGTCGGTAGTACGTTGGAATGTGTGTATATGCCTTTTTCAAAACATTTGAAAATATATGTATATATATATGCATAAATGGCGTGTATATTTGGTGAGAGGAGGAGGATGAGACTTTCCTTTCTTAATCTTGTTGCCTTTGTGCCTTGTCCAAATGTTGCTTCCTTTAATGAACTACTTAGTTTAATCAACTAAGTACTTCACTTAATGAACTAGTTTAGTTCATTAATGGTGGCACCTGAAAATAGTTCAAACACAACAAATGTTTGCCATTTGATGTAAGCTTTAAAGCTTCATAGCTCGTTAGTACGGCAACATTATGAACTATATAAGGCAAGTTTTATGCAATATGTCATGCACACGTTTATGTCATGTACGTTTTTATGCAACACGTTTAAATCATGTATTTTGAAATTACTCGAACCCCTTTTTCTCTACAATCTCCCCCTTTTGATGATTTTCAAAATAACCTATAACCATGATTTAAATCTTATCGCTCCCCCTTCAATCATGCATACATTTGAAATTTGAATTTCAAATTTCAAATCGCTCCCCCTTAATTTATGCAAACAGTATCAGTATCTCTCTCTCCCCCTTAAATCATGATTTCTCTCCCCCTTTATTTTGGAAAGGCAATCAAAATATGCCTGTAAATATGGAAAGAGAATCAAATCATATCAGCAGAAATCATGTCTAATTTAGAATGAAGATTTTTGTACGTGGCTTGATTTAAGGCTTTAGTAAAGATATCCGCTACTTGTGCTTCTGTACGTACGTGATCTATGACGATATCACCATTATTTACATGATCACGAAGGAAGTGGTAGCGTACTTCTATATGCTTGGCCTTAGAATGTAATACGGGGTTCTTAGACAGATTAATTACACTCATACTATCACATTATATAGGAATTCTATTTACGGTAATTCCAAAATCCGAAAGTTGTTGTTTTATCCATAATAATTGTGTGCAACATAGACTAAGTGCCATGTACTCAGCCTCAGTAGTGGATAAAGCTACGCTTGCTTGCTTTTTGGAAAACCATGAAATGAGTGAGTTTCCTATAAATTGGCAAGTGCCACTCGTGCTTTTTCTATCTATCTTACATCCACCGTAATCTGCATCAGTATAAGCATGTAAGTTAAATTCACAATCTTTATCATACCAAATGCCTAAGGTGGGCGTGTGCTTAATATAGCGGAATATTCTTTTTACCGCATTATAGTGAGACACCTTAGGTTGACTTTGAAAACGTGCACACATGCATACACTAAACATGATATCAGGCCTACTAGCAGTAAGATATAGCAAAAAAAACCAATCATAGATCTATATAAGACATTGTCAAAATCTTTACCATGTTCATCTTTATCCAATTTAGTAGTGACACTCATAGGGGTGGGGGATGGTTTTAAATTTTCAAAGTTGAACTTTTTAATCATGTCATTTACATATTTAGCTTGGCTTATGTGAATGCCTTTACTTGTTTGCTTAATCTGCAAGCCAAGAAAATAGTTAAGTTCGCCAACCATAGACATTTCAAATTCGGATTTCATGCAATTTTCAAAATCTTCAACAAGTTTATGTGAGGTAGAACCGAAAATAATGTCATCAACGTAGATTTGAATAATAAGTAAATCCGATTTATCTTGTTTCAAAAATAATGTACTATGTATAGTACCTCGTTTAAAACCATTTTCTAAAAGGAAAGTAGCAAAACGATCATACCATGCTCTAGGTGCTTGCTTTAGTCCATATAGTGCGTTCTTTAGTTTGTACACGTGATCAGGATGTTTCAAATCTTTAAAACTGGGTGGTTGTTTCACGTATGCCTCTTCTTGTATAAATCCATTTAGGAATGCACTTTTTACGTCCATTTGACAAAGTTTAAAATCTTTCATGCAAGCAATGGCAAGTAAAAGTCGTATAGCTTCTAAGCGTGCTATGGGTGCGAATGTTTCATAATAGTCAGTTCCTTCTTCTTGATTATAGCCTTGTGCTACAAGTCTAGCTTTATTTCTACCGAATTTTCCTTCTTCATTCATTTTATTTCTAAACACCCACTTTGTGCCTATTATGGTCTTATCTTGTGGTCATGGCACTGAATCACATACGTCATTTCTAACAAATTGATTAAGCTCATCATGCATAGCATCAATCCAAGAAGAATCACTCAAAGCATCATGCACATTTTTGGGTTCCATTTCGGAAATCATAGCATGAAATTGATTTATTTCATCCGAAGTTATTCTTCTACGTGGCCGTACATCGTGAGTGATATCGCCTATAATGAGATCATGTGGGTGATCTCTATGCCATCTTGGTTGATTATTTTCTATGTTCTCATGCATTTCTAAGTGATCATGCATTTCTAGTGTATCATGCATGTCATGCATATCAAACGTACCATCATCTTCATTCAACACGGGTTTCAATTCAAAATCATCATCATATTCTTTATCTTTATCAATCTCACCAAATTCATTAAACTTCACATGAATAGATTTTATGATTTGTCTAGTGAGAGGATCATAACATCTATATGCTTTTGAATTTACTGAATATCCAACAAAGATGCATTCAATTGATTTAGATTCAAATTTATCTAAATTATCTTTTGTATTTAGAACAAAGCATTTACAACCAAACACACGAAAATAGTCAATTTTGGGCATGCGATCATTTAATATCTCATAAGGCGTCTTATTTATTTTCTTTCTAATGGATAAGCAATTCACTATGTAGCATGCACAATTAATGGATTCCGCCCACAAAAATCTAGGCAATTTATTTCCGCACAACATCGTTCTAGCAATTTCTTGTAATGTCCTATTCTTTCTTTCTACTACTCCATTTAATTGTGGAGTTCTAGGTGGTGAAAACTCGTTCTTAATTCCTTTTTCTTCACAAAATGAAATCATATCCTTATTCTTAAATTCACCGCCTATATCGCTTCTTATCTTTTTCACATTGATACCGTATTGATTTTCAAGTTGTTTTATTAATTTCGGAATCTCAATGGAACTATCATCCTTATGTGCAAGAAACAAAGTCCAAGTATAATGAGAAAAATCATCAACAATCACGCAAGCATAATGTCGCCCACCAAGGCTCGTAGTGCGACTAGGACCAAACAAATCAATGTGTAATAGTTCTAAGACTCTAGTCGTGCTTATTTCATTCTTAGGTTTAAGTGACTCGCGTGTTTGTTTGCCTTTTATGCAAGATTCACACAAGTGAAAGTTGTCTAAATCAAGCGTAGGCAATCCTCGTATTAGGTTCTTTCGTTGGAGTTTTTCTAGTGTAGAAATGCCAATATGTCCTAAACGTCTATGCCACAAATTTATGCTGGGTTCGTTAGAAATGAAAAACTTAACTTTAGCATCTAACATATCATCCATAGAAAGCGCAAAGATGTTTCCTTCTCGTTTTCCTTTTAAAACGGTTTATCCATTTTTATTTATTATATTGCAATAAGGGTGAGTGAAACATACATCAAAGCCATTGTCAATAAATTGAGAAATGCTAAGAAGATTATAAGATAAGTTGCTTACCAAAAAGACGTTGGAGATTTGAAGAGTGTTTGGGTTACCAATTGTACCTTTTCCAATGATCTTGCCTTTGTTGTTGTCTCCAAAGGTCACAAACATGCCTTTTGTGACCTTCTTTAATTTCGTGAACAGGCTCGGGTCACCCGTCATGTGCCTTGAGCAACCACTGTCAAGGAACCACTTTATAAATGTATCTTTTGATGTGTGGGCTCCCTGCAATGTGCAAAAATGATTTAGGTACCCTTTTAATTTTGGGTCCTTACAAGTTAGTTATTCACCTTTTAGTAAAAGTACCTTTCGGTACCCATACTTGGGTGATCCTTCTCGTTCTAGCAAATGGAAAGAATGTAGATGAAGGTGCAATGTAGTAAGCATGTGGTGAGTGCACTTTGGGTCTTTGGCCAAGAACTCCTTTGTACTCATTATATGTAGGACGTTTTTGATATGTCCTTGTGTTTGTGTGCATAGTGCGTGATCGAGATGAATGAAATGGATGACGTATATGCATTACTTGTTTCTTCTCATATCTATATAACACAAAATTGTATTTCGCATGATATGAGGAAGAAGTGGGGCATGAGGTGGGGAGAGAGGGTCTTTGCGTCATCATAGATGCCATTTTTTGTTTTGGAGTGTCTACTTTCTTAGACACTACGAACTTGGTTTAATGGATACTTCATTTGTTTCAACGTATCCTAAACCCGTTCTATCACTGTCATGCTTTTGTGATAAGATAATACAATGTAGCATGCTTGATCCCGTATCAAACTTTTTCATCATTTTCTCTAAGTTTGTATTCCTTGATTTCAAACTTGAAATCTCGGATTTCATTTCATTATTTTGCGTGGTCAATGATGAAATCTCTGTCTTTAATGCATTAATGATGCATAATGACTCTTCTTTAGAATCGTTTAATTGAACGGCAAGATTTTCGTTAGAAGGGTCTAACATCTTCTTGTCTTCAATTAATCGCTTTTTTTCTTTAACGAGAGTCTTAGTGAATTTATGCAGTTCTAAGTACTGACTAAAAAGATCATCATAAGAAGGCTCAGAGTCAGAATCGGATTCAGATGATACCTCGTTTGATGCTTTGGACACATAGCATACTTGTGCAGTCTCCTCTTCGGTTTCAATCTCGGAATCCGATGTATCACTCCAAGTGGAGGCTTTGAGAGCTCGTTTCCATTGCTTAGGTTCTAAGACGAGTCTATTTTTGCTCCGTTCCTTGTTAGGGTATTTATTTGTTTGCTTTTCCTTATTAGGGCAGTCATATGATAGATGTCCAAGTTTGTCGTATTCATAACATCTTTATCATTTGTCTTGTTCTTATTTCTCTTGGTAGCCTTATTTTTGTTTCTAAACGACTTTATCATGAATTTTCTTAAACCTTTAGCCAATAGAATTAAGTCATCGTTATCCGATTCAGAATCACTATCATCTACGTGATCAGAAGAAGTAGAGACGTATTCATTTGATTTAAAATCAATAGCTTTACCTTGTTTTGTTGATTCCGATTTCCGTATGGTGAGTTTGTTCTCATAAACTTTAAGTGATCCAATTAATTCTTCTATCTTAATTGACTTAGTTTCTTTGCTTTCTTCTATTGCCGTTACTTTAGGGTCCCACTCGAATGGTAGGCTTCGCAAGACTTTTTGTACCTTTTCCTGCATAGTAAAAGCTTTGCCAAGAGAATCAAGAGAATTATAAATGTTAGTCAAGCGAAGATCCATATCAACAATAGATTCATTAGGCAATAATTTAAACGATTCGAGTGTGGACATAAGCATGTTTATCTTGGACTCTTTTACTTGACTAGTGCCTTCGTGTTTCATTTCGAGTATTCTCTACATTTCTTGTGCACTAGAACAGTTTGAAACATAACTAGACTCACTCTTACTTAATCCATTTAAAAGTAACTGCATAGCCCTAGCGTTCATGCTTAGTCTCTTTTTATCTTCACTTGCATATTCTTGTCTAGGTTTAACGACTTCTAGTATGACTCCATCTACAGTAGATAACTTTGATGGAACAAAAGGACCATCTTCTATAATCGACCAAAGATCAATATCGATTGCCATAAGAATAAGCTTTATTCTTAATTTCCATTAAATGAAAGACTCACCGTCCAAGAGAGGAGGCATTTGGCTTGACATACCTTCTTGTTCGGTTTTGAGATTTGTGGTTACCAACTCACTGAGATCGTTGGATCCTTTGAAGTGAGTGTTCCTGCGCTCTGATATTACTTGTAGGATCTTCAAGGAACCACTAGAAGGGGGGGTTGAATAGTTGGTGCGGAAAGTGTGGTTTTGAAAATAATTTTGACTCAAGAACTCAGCTTCTGAAAACAGTTTCTGTTTTCAGGACCAGTTTTAAAACGTTTTTAAAACTAGGTTGTAGGTCTTCCGAAATTCTGAAATTTTGAGAGAGCTTAGCCTCAGATGTTTTGAGTGTCTCCTAAAAATGTCAGATTTAAATTCAACCTTTAACCCCTTAAAAAATTGTTGGTGGTCAGATTGCGCGAATCTGCCAGAAACGGTAGACTGATTTGAAAAATTTATTTCTATTCGTACGTAACTCCAAACACTCTGAAATTTTAACCACTAACCCCTTATAAGTTATATTTAAATGGGTTGAAACATTTTTGAAAACTTCTTTTGGGAAGTTAGTCAAATACGATCAAAGTCTCGACCTTTGCAAGCCTGAAAATCAGACTGCACTAGTCTCAGAACTTTGGACGTTTGAGTGACTTATACTTGTCTAAAAGGGTTGAAACTTACGCCAAAAGAACCTTAAAACGTGTGGCTATGTTTTCTGAAATTTTCGTAATTTTTGAAATCCGTTTACTATTTTTTACGAGCATAATCAAAAAAGATAAACAGTGTTGAAACAGAATATAAGTGCTGAAAGTAAATGACACCAAGAATTTTATACTGGTTCGGTTATAAACAACCTACTCCAGTCTTCGAGGACACCTTCCTCGGTTCACACTAATCACACAACACCTTACCACAGGGTTGATGGAGTTACGCACCAACTCCAACCCTTTACAAACCATGTATATTGAATACAATGCACACGAAAACCACCACCTTGCAAGATTGAAGATTGATCACACCTTGATCAATCTTTTACAAAGATAAAGGATATGTGGTGGTCTAAGAGAAGCCTATTCAAGTATATGAATGTAAGTACAATAGGCTTTTAGGAAGAAGAAAGAAAGAGAGTGTAGAAAAGGAGAGTGCTAGGCGTTTTTCACTTTGAATTTGCAAGACTTGTTCTTATTCTTGTTTTGTTCTCTTGCTTCTTCTTTTAACCTTGTGGTCGTCCCCCCTTTTAGTCCTTCTTCTCTTGAAAATTTTCTTCTAAGTCCTTGGGAGAATATGTGGCATCATTGTGACATGTTCTTGCTTACTTGGCACCTCCTCATTGGATGATCATTAAACTCTTGCTTAATTTGCACTCATTGATTGGTTGAATGTTGTCATCACTTGATGACTAGGAAAATCTGAGAATTCCACTAAAAACATATGCCAAAATCACCATAGAATAATTAACATAACTTCCAAGATTATCACATAAATTAAGCAAGACAATATTTCTCTAAAAAGGGTGAAATTTTCGGCCATAAAGGAGACTTTACATGCTGAAATTTCAGCATGTGATACATGGGTGTTCTTTTCAAATTGTTACCAAGTTTTCTTTGATTTATCTCTTGAAAATAAATTACCATTTAGTTCAAAACATCTTTATCAATTTTGGAATAAAAATATACATCATAGAGGCCAACATTTCGGCCATATATATTACTACACATGCTGAAATATTCAGCATGTGTGATATTCAAATATATCACAATTTTAATTCCATAAAATATTTAAAACACTTCCAAATTGTCTTCCAATTAATTCACTTTAATCAAGACACAAAATATCCATCATAATGTTACAAAAATCGGCCAGCCTATAATGCACATGCTGAAATTTCCAGCATGTGTTACAAATGAGACATAAGTTTGAATTGTTACCTTTTGTGGCTCCTTCTTTTATGTCATCAACATTTTATGCTTGATTATTGACCAATCAATATGCCAACAAGGCTCCACATAGGCTCCAACAATGTGTCTTAGGCGTGTAACATATATTGTGCATGTGCTGAATTTTATTTTTGCAAACTTTGTAAAATAGTGCACATTTAATAATACACACATGGTATATTCCAATCATCCCTTAATTTAATTTTCTAGAACACTTTGAGATGTATGACATATGTAAAAGGTGTCTAGATACATGTCGTATGATGTGCCAAAAACGTTCCATGTGTTGTGTACGTAGAAAACCAAATTTTTGATGTTTATCGATTACCCGATTTTTCTCTAATTAAATTCCAACTTTTTACACAGGTTATATATATTATGTTACACATAATATACATAAATTAAACTTTAATATTCAGCACTTGGCTGGTCTTAAAGTGGCGCCTAAAGCATGTGACACAATTGAAATTGGAATCTCCACAATTTGGCCTTAATGTGGGGTGATTTTTGTGTGCCAACATGGAATGATTTTATGGCTGTAAATATCATCATACCCATGAAATTTATTGATATGTTTGAGGTGTAGGGTCTGGCCATCTATTTATGGCAAGTACGTGACACGTTGACGAAGTTTCGGTATTCGCTCGATACGACAATTTTTGGTTTAGAACCTTTTAACGTGTCGTATTTAATTTGTCATCACCATGACTTATATCATATGATATAAGACCTGAATATACTCATAAATATGAGTTGAGTATGGTGGTGTGACGTACATACGTAAAATATATAACGTGTCGGTAGTACGTTGGAATATGTGTGTATGTGCCTTTTTCAAAAAATTTAAAATATATGTATATATATGCATAAATGGAATGTATATTTGGTGAGAGGAGGAGGAGACTTTCCTTTCTTAATCTTGTTGCCTTTGTGCCTTGTCCAAATGTTGCTTCCTTTAATGAACTACTTAGTTTAATTAACTAAGTACTTCACTTAATGAACGCACCTGAAAACAGTTCAAACACAACAAATGTTTGCCATTTGATGTAAGCTTTAAAGCTTCATGGCTCGTTAGTACGGCAACATTATATATGAACTATATAAGGCAAGTTTTATGCAATATGTCATGCACACGTTTATGTCATGTACGTTTTTATGCAATACGTTTAAATCATGTATTTTGAAATCACTCAAACCCCTTTTTCTCTACAAGTTTGAGTGATTTACGAATACATGTTTTAAATACAACGTGTTTAAGAAATGCAAGACAATTTTATTACCTCACATGTTTTTGTGATAAACTTGCCTTATACTGGGTATGATTGATTGATTGTTTGATAATGTTGCCGTACTAACCAGCCATGAAGCTTTAAAGCTTACATGAAATGAAAACATTTGTTTTGTTTGAACTATTTTCAGGTGCCACCATCAATGAACTAAACTAGTTCATTAAGTGAAGTACTTAGTTAAATGAACTAAGTATTTTATTAAATGGAGATATATTTGGAAAAGGCATGATGGCAACAAACTTGGAAATGGAAAGCCTCCTCACACTCCTCTTCACACGTTTATATATATATATATATATATATATATTTAGGTCAGCCAATATATTCAGATTAGGAGAGCCATGCCCTCAGAGCGATCCCTTTCACGGCTGGCGGCGTAGCCGCCACCGCCGAAATCTTTGCCTTTCATCCGCAACCTTCGTTCTTTCTACAACCCAACCATCTCAATCCAATGCATGAATCATCGGCCGCCGTTGTGGCAAATCTAGTTTCACCCAAGCATTCGTTCGTATCGCTTTTTGCATCCGCAGCCAAAGTTCAACCGAAAGCCATTCAAAAATATAAAGGAAGCCCCATGATCACATTTTCCGAGGAAGAAATCAATTCTTTAGCAGCTCCGTATCGGTATACATTGGTAGGCACATTCTGGTATGGCCGTCCGCTGTTAGCTTCAGTATGTTCAGCCATTGATCGAATTGGTTTCATTTGGGCGGTAAAGGTGGGACTTTTAGATCCCACACATATCGTTCTTCACTTTGATCAAGAACTTGACTACATAAGATGCTTTTCTAGAAGAGGATGGATCATCTCAGGCAAGCAAATGCGAGTTAGAAAATGGACTCCAGATTACGATCCTACGATAGAAGTGCCGGTTGTTCCAATATGGGTCACGTTTCTGGGCCTACCTCTTCACATGCATCGCAAAGATTCACTCTTTCAAATTATTGCGATGCTAGGCACGCCCCTAAAATTGGACGCAGCAACGGCAGCAATGAGTCGTCCATCAGTGGCACGAGTTTGTGTTGAGTTGGACGTTTCCAAAGACCTGCCTCAAAGGGTATTCATCCAAACACCATCTCGAGCAATCATGCAGAATGTTGAGTACGAAGATCTGCCGAAATACTGCTCCTCTTGCTATAAACTCAGACACGTAACCATAGACTGCGGCAAAGAAAACCCTACGCAGCCGCTTCTGCCTGACGACAAGCAAACGGAAGTTCCACGATCAAAGAAAGCAATAACCACACAGAAGCAACGTTGGACCCCCAAAAAGATTGGATCTTCAACTGCAAATCTGAACATAGAACAAGATGCCCACCATGCAACTGACTTACACCCAGATGTGCACATATCTGGATTCCCTCCCTCTCCTGATATGGCTGCAGTCAATGCTGTATCGAATATTCAGGATATTTCGCGTTTAAAAGGTGTTGATGATTCCATTATAGGAGAAATTCAAGAGACCACAGGGATTGACTCACACTCGGATGCGGAAGTAGATCCACGATCAGATGAACATGATCGAAATACTACAGACCAAATAGCCAAATTAATTGAAGCAGCATATATTGATTCAAGTGCTACCGAGAATCAATCATGGATTGCCTTGGTTGACAATATTAACATAGAGACCACAACCACAAATTTGGATGAGCAATCAGCAATTGCTCTCCCAGATAGTCGTTTGAGCCAGGGGCCCAGAATCTTAAGACGAACTCAACCACCTTCCCCGCGATTAACCAGGTTACGTGCAGCGCACATCTCAAACTCTTTTGATCCTCTTTCTCAATGAAGCTCTTATTATGGAATGTTAGAGGAATTCGTAGTTCATTTAATAGAACACTTTCACTAGTTCATAAGCATAACGTTTATTTGCTTATTATAATCGAACCCAAGCTCAGATCCAGTGCTTTACAATCATATCAGTTACAATTTGGTTTCTCTAATGCTATATCAGTGTGTAATGATCAAATGTTGTTTTTTTGGAAGGATTCATTTCTCACTCGAGAAGATGAAGCATATGGAAGTCAACATCACTCCATAAAGTTCCAGTGGCGTGTCACTGGACAATGTTTCTGGTTTACAGGAGTATATGGGCGGCATTCAATTCTTCAGAGTCATATACTGTGGGATGAATTACGACAGTTTTATACATCACTTGATATCCCATGGCTTATCGTAGGAGATTTTAACACGTTTCGAACGCTGGAAGAACATCGGGGAAGGTCACAACAGTCATTACATACGTTGCAGGACTTCAGTGATTTTATTCTGCATTGTCAGTTACAAGAAATACAGTTTCAAGGATCATGCTTCACATGGTCAGATGGAAGAGGTTTAGGTCGTGTGTGGTGACGTTTAGATCGTTTGATGAGTTCGGATTCTATTGTTGATATTTTTCCATATATGCAAGTTCAACATCTCTAAAGAGCCACCTCGGATCACTCTCCTTTGCTTCTAATATGCGACTTGGATGTCCCACGAACACCATCCCTGTTTCGATATCTCGATGTATGGGCGACCCACGCCGACTTTGACTCATTTGTGATACATAGATGGCAATCATACCCAATTGTAGGCGGCATGTGGGATTAAATCGTAGGTTATCTCTCTTGAGTAAAGATTTACGTCAATGGAACAAAGATACATTTGGCAACATCTTTGACGTAGTGTCACAAGCAGAAGCAGAAGTTAAAATCGCAGAACGAGCTTATGATGCTAATCCCACGGACTCTACGCGAGCCCTGTATCATAAGCGCATTGCTGAGCTACGCCTTGCTCAAAAACGAGCATTTCTTTATTGGAAATAGAAGGCCAACATTAAGTGGTTGAAGGATGGTGATGCTAACACATCTTTCTTTCACCAGACAGTTAAGCATAAACGCAGCCACCGGATGATCCGCAGAATAACTAAGCAAGACGGTACTGTACTTGAACAGCAAAGTGACAGTATGTTGAAGGCCATTCCCTTGCTGTCAGAGGTTAAAGAATCAGTGTGGGATCTCAGTCCAACAGTGCAGCAGGTCGGATGTCTACCCTGGCTCTTTTTATAGACGATTTTGGCCCCACATACAAAATGATGTTCGTAAAGTAGTTCAAGAATTCTTCTTGGGTATCCGAATGCCTAAGGCAGTGGCAGCAGCATCCATTGTTTTGATACCCAAGGTTAGCAACCCACAATCCTTGTGGATTATAGGCCGATATGTCTAACAATTTTCTTTCTAAGGCCATCACACAACGGCTGATTGCTACCAGACTGGGATGTATCTTGCCCAGACTAATATCCCCAGAACAGGCGGGTTTTATGAAAGGCCGCAACATCACGGAACAAGTCTTATTGGCACAGGAAATGGTCCATGTCTTAGACAAGCAAACACATGGAGGACATGTTCTTATCAAATTAGACATGGCGAAAGCTTTTGATAGGCTGAGTTGGAAGTATCTTCAGCAGCTGTTGCAATGCATGGGTATGGACACTCGTTTGGTTCGTATTATTATCAATAACTTGAGCAGCACGACATGTTCGATTTTGCTCAATGGCACTCTGACAGAACCTTTTCCCATTGGTAGAGTGGTTAAACAGGGGAATCCACTATCTCCTTTACTATTTAAATCATCATATACGGACGGGAGATCTTAAGGGATTCAGGGCAGGCCGCACACCTTGTATTTCTCATTTGGGATTCGCAGACGACTTATTAATCTTTCTTAATGGTACATCACGCAACTTATCAAAGTTTCGACAATTTTTAGATATCTATCAGCAAGCCTCGGGTCAATTGGTAAACTACAACAAAAGTCAATTTGTTGTGGGACAAGGGGCTTCTGTGTCTCATGCAATGACTGCATCAGGGATGAGGTCTACTTCTCTGCCTATAAAATATCTGGGGTCATACTTGTACAAGGGGATTAATAAAGCCAGGTATTGTTCCAATCTTCTAGCTCATTTTGACGCTAAGTTATCGTCTTGGTTGATAGATTTTTTGTCCATGGCGGGCAGGCTAACACTTATCAAACATGTCCTTAATACGTTGCCAACTCATCTAATCGCCAGTTCTAGATTGCCAAAGGGCATCATAAATATCCTCAATAGGCGAATGACATCCTTTCTATGGAAAGGTCGTCATCACTGGCAATCCTGGCCTTCTGTCTGTCGATCACTTGAAGCTGGTGGTTTAGGCATCCGCTCTCTTTTGCATGTCCAGCAAGCATACGATTGTCAAATATGGTGGAAGTACTTTAACTCAAATACCTTTGGGCAGAATTTTGTTGATCCAGGTATGGTCATCGTTCTTCAATCTATTCACATATCGATGATTCATCCACATGGAAGCGAATAGCGCGCACAAATGAGTTCATGGAGGGGCATACTACCATAATCAATGGAATGTTGCACAGGACACCAGAGGAGAATGGTCAATTTTCCATCCGGTCTGCATACACTTTGATTTCGGATCATTTCCACAAGGAGGAGACAAAGTATATTTGGTGGAAAAATACGCACCCAGGACAAAAAATCTTCCTTTGGCATCTTTGGAATCACTTACTTCCAATGGTAGACAATTTCCGTGGATGGATCATGGTTTATCCTTCTCAATGTGTATTTTGTCGGCAATCTCATGACATCCAAGATCATGTGTTCTTACATTGCACACTTATTTGCCCTCTTTGGGTAGACATGTCTATCACGTTTAATGGTCCAATGCCTCTTTCACATACAATCAGAAGACATTTACTTAGGTGGTGGCATATGTCATCAACCGAAACAATGGGAGGGCCAGCTCAAAGCAATTGTTCTTTCCCTTGCGTTATGGGAAATATGGAAGATGTACGCTTCATGCAGGTTTGGAGAGGAATCGTTTGATTATGACCGTCTATACACGAAGCTAAAAGGGCCGATTTACACGTTGTGTGCTTCAATCAATGGGAAGAAATTTGCCCGAAACATACCACATCTAGTGGCTCAGCACTTTTCCCCACCACTACGCATGAAACGCGCCACTATTGTTCGATGGAGATTTCCACCATCTAGCAAGCTAAAACTAAATGTTTACGCGGCAGTAGGACAACACATGTCAGCAGGAGCGGCAATTCTTCGCACATGCTAGGGTTTGTTTCATTCAGCCATCAGCTTTCCACTGCCTCTTTTGAGCCCCCTAAGGGCTGAGACTTAAGCTTTGACAATTGCGCTAATGTACTACGCGCAACACCATGACAGTCTTGTAGTTGAAACGGACTGTTTATACTTACTCACTTTGCTGGCTAATCATGGTCAAGTCACAGGAATGCTGGCCATCGGACATTGCACGAGCATCACAATTTCTCACACTCAATAATTCCACACTTCAATATTGTCCAAGAGAAGCAAATTTGGCATCACACATACTTGCAAGATATGGATACCCGCTCTCCTGGCCTCCTTCATTACAATTCGGTCCACGCGTTGCCGTGTGAGGTACGAGGTGCATTATATGTGGACCGTCATTTGCCAACTATTCGACTGTGATCCATGTCAGCCCACTCTCTTTATAGTTGTCTGTGTTTTCGAACGCAGGCAACATTGGTGCGTTTATTCTTTGTCTATATGATCATTAGGCGTATTAGGCGTGCTGCTCCTTCTGTTGATTTTTCTTATACAAGATTCTGTCTCACTTTTGCTGTTGTATCTGCTTTTCCATGGTGGCACATGTACATGCGGACTACACGAAGCTTGCTGCACATAGTCTGGCGACTGAGAATGCAACCACGCACTGTCTTTTCCTCCATCTTGTCGTCTTGGTTTTCATGCCAAGACGACTCCGGTATGTTTTGCCTTTCATTTCATCTGTTCTTGGTTACAAACGTCTTGTTACTCCTAACGGCTCTTTTCCCTATTCCTGAGGTACACGTCATTACGAAATCACATACAGCCAGCGAGTTCTTCCCTATAATCAACATTGTCATGTGCGGCCATGCAATATGTCACGCCTCCTCAGCGGCCTCGACAAATGACACAACGTCATCTTATAGATCATCTCACACATTTCCATTCATGTATTCATTCACATGTACGCTACGCGCTGTTCCCAGTCGGATAAATATGTACGCTTTTTCCTTCGTCAAGGTTTTATCCACAAGGATGGTTTTACTTGATAAGGTTTTAATGCGGCATATCATATTCGATTGAAGAAGCGCCATCATTAGTGCTTTGTATTATGTTTTTTCGTATACTGACTTTTGTAATATGGTTTTTTCCTCCACCACAAGTGAGATATTGAATAAATGAATACTTTGATAAAAAACATATGTATATCAGCCAAAAAATATATATTATATTTAGATTTTTTTTAAAAGGCACAATACACATATATTCCGACGTACTACCGACACGTTACATATATTACAAATGTACGTCAACGTCACACCACTATATTTACCTCATATTTATGAGTATATTCAGATCCTATATCATATGATATAAGTCATGGTGATGACAAAACTTTTACGACATATTACAAGGTTGTAAACCAAAAATTGTCGTATTGGGTGACTACTGAAACTTCGCCAATGTGTCACGTACTTGCCATATATAAATGGCCAGCCCCTACACATCAAAAATAGCCAGAAATTTCGTGGCTAACAGGTCACATTCAGTCACAAAACTATTCCATGTTGGCACACACAAATCACCCCCAATTAAGACCAAATTGTGGAGATTCTAAATTCAATTTTTTGTCACATGGGACGCCACTTTAATTAGCCATTAGAGCTGAATATTCAATTTATTTTATGTATATTATGTGTGACATAATATATATAACATGTGAAAAAAGTTTGAATTTAATCGGAGAAGAAAATTGCGTAATCGACAAAAGTTGAAAATTCGGTTTTCTACGAACACAACACATGGAACGTTTTTGTCATGACATGTAACATGTATCTAGACACTTTTTACACATTCAAGACATGTTAAAGAGTTCTAAAAAATTCAAATTAGGGCTGATTGGAATTTACCATATATGTGTAATTATTGTGCAATATTTGACAAAGTTTACAAAAGTGAAATTCAGCATATGTTCAAGACAACGTATTTGATATACTTTCCAAAGGAATGTTTCAACCTATTAAAATAAATATCATAAGGGTTTGTCATTAAATTTTCAGAATATTTGGAGTTACGAATTAATCGGAATAAAATTTTTCAAATCGGAGTATTGTTTCTGACAGATTCGAGCAATCTAACCACAAACTTGTTTTCAAAGGGTTAGATGTTGAATTTAATCTAAAAGTTTTTGGAGATACTCAGAACATCTGAGAGTAGAATCACTCCAAATTTCAAAATTTTTGGAAGTCTGTAACCAGGTCTTTCAAATGTTTCAAATCAGAATCTGAAAACAGGAACTGTTTTCAGAAGTTAGGTTTTTGGATCAAAACTTTTAAAAACCAAATTTTTTCGCACCTACTATTCAACCTCTCCTTCTAGTGGTGCTATACAGGTCCTACAACCCTTACATAGATTATTATAGGAATAAGACTGAACACATAAATGTACATATATAATGTATGTCTAT
This sequence comes from Eustoma russellianum, assembly GCA_036186865.1. Lineage (NCBI taxonomy): Eukaryota > Viridiplantae > Streptophyta > Magnoliopsida > Gentianales > Gentianaceae > Eustoma > Eustoma russellianum. Next base: position 18,373,778 of record AP025062.1, on the reverse strand, counting down.
ATACATAGACATGTGTGTGTACGTATATATATATATATGGATAGGCGCATGATACACCACACTAATTTAAAAGAGTGATTTGTCTTTGATGTCTTGTGTCAAAAAAGTATTTGACTGAGAATAATTACTTTCCTCGATGTATATTTATACATATTGTGGTATATCTTACGCCTATCCCTGCAAACCGTATTTTCAATTGCATTTATTATTTCAAGATATGAATGAAGATAGTGCCCCTGTTCAAGGTGATGGAGAGTTTATGTAGACTCAAACACTCGTCCAGTAATTGTTTTTGTAAGGTATATCAACCAACTGATTTTAAGATCGCACAAACGGTATTTCAACGACCCTACTCTCGAGTTTTTTTGATGAAGTGTCTGTCTACCTCGACATGTTTGGTTTGGCCATGTTATATGGAATTCTCTGAGATACTCACCGCAACCTTGTTGTCACACTTAGCTGAGCAGGGCATTTAAACGGAATCACAACTCTCCCAATAGCTTTTTCAACCACAAGACTTCCATAACTTCTTTAGTGATTCCCTTGAACTCTGCATCTGCGCTTGACAGTGCAACTACCTTTTATTTTTTGCTTCTCCAAGTGACCAAATTTTCCTCCAACTAGACAAAATATCCTGATTGTGTTGGAATATGAATTGCTTTGATGATGTTAAAAGATGTTTGTAAAAGAGTTGAAAAGGTATTTCACACTTTGGAATTGAAACGAAATACGGAAAACACACTCTGACACATAGATCTCTTACATGGATCGATCGATGTATAATTCAGTCTATCAAGAAGAGACATCTATCGATCTATGTTAGGACTGTCTAAGGTTGGAAGCTTATTGTGAAACATCGATATCTAAGTTTCAGACACATTAACTGATCGATATGACATCAGTCTCTAAGGTTAGAGACATCGGTCGATCTATGTAATGAAGGTCCAAGCTGAAACCTTACTGTAAGACATCGACCAGTCAATAATCACACTTCGATTGATCGATGTATACATCAGTCTCTCGAAGAAAAGACATCAATCAATCGATGTATGTAAGGTACAAAACTGAAACCTTATTGTGAGACATTGATCTATAAATAATTACACATCAATCGATCGATGTGCACATCAGTCTCTCAAAGAAGAGACAATCAATCGATTTATAAAAGGTGCAAAACTGGAACCGTACTGGAAGACATCGATCTCTCAACAGAGATACATTGATCGATCGATGTCATCCATACAACCGTTGGACCAAAAACCAAGGGAGATCTAAAGTGTTTTCTCTAATCTTGCTTAAAATTCTTGTGGAATTTCTCCTGTTATTAATCATATTTCTTTGACTAATATATGTGTGTCTAAGATTTTCTAGGGTGGCTTTGGAGGATCAAATCCAATTATAGGGTGGCTAATGACAATTTGGACATTATCAAGACTTATGCTTGATTTCAAGGCTTGAGGGTGACTGTAAAAACGTTGGTCACACCCTCTATAAATTGAAGATGCTCAGATGAGGGCAATATACACTTTCAACCTCTTCAAGCTTCATCCCTCATTGTTGTAAAAATCTCTCAAATGTGCAAAAGTGCTTAAATCTCATTAAGCTTTTGATGCTTGTTCTTCATTTTTGTAAATGTGAGAGTAGAAGTCTAACACAAGAGGAACTATACATATTTGATCTCTTACTTGTGATTTAGACTTATTAGAAAGTGTAACCCACTACCTCCCAAAAACCATTGTGTGAAAGTTCTTTAATAGAACTGCGTTAAAGTTGTGAAGAAGCAATCTTATAGCTGTTGTTGTTGAGGTTGCATAAAGTGTATGTGCAACAAGCTGTTGCTGTTGTTGTTGGTATTGCACAAATTGATTGTGCAATAAGTTGCTGCTGTTGTAGTTGTCACTTGCCACTAGTGTTAGTGTAAGTATTGTTGTTGTTGCTCTTGTTCCTTATCAAAGTAGAAAGTTGCTGTTGAAAATCCATTTTGGAAGAAAAGTGGTAGTGGAGTAGAATCATTTAAGACTCGTACTACTCTAAATTTTGTGTCTACACTCCTTATCACTCATCTCTTTCTTAATTGATTTAGAGAGCAGTTGGTATGAATTGAGATAAAGAGAGAAAATTCTGTAAAATTGCCCAACACTCTATTCACCCTCCCTCTAAAGTGTTCATCCTGGACCTTGCAATTGGTGTCAGAGTCTAACCTTAAATGCTTGGCCAAATCTTTGCAAGTAGCAAGGTTAAAGGTCATTGGAAAATATGGCAATGACAACCTTTACATCGTATAGCTTAATTCTCAAACCATCCACTATATTCACAGCACCATACACCAAAGTTCCCATCTTTAATGGTCATAACTATTTCTTATGGAAATATATGATGAATGCATATTTATCTGGATGTGGTTATGACATATGGAGAATGGCTATAGAGGGAATACCTCAACCAACTCAGTTGAGTGAAAATGGGAGAGGAGTCGTGAAGGAGTTAGATGATTACAATGATGAGGATAAAAAATTTTGAGTTAAAAGCAAAAGCTCTTGATATCCTCCATCGCTCTCTTTCACACGATGAGCTAATAAAAGTTCAAGGCATCTTCTCTTAAGATAAAACATATAACAAGCTTGATGAGTTATTAGATGATGGTCATCAATCAAACAAAGTTTAAGATAATCACAAGGATAGAGAGAATATGCCTCATAGTTTTTGAAGACGACAAAGAGGTATCTCTTTCAAGTTCCTCATTTGATGAATTACAAGATGAATATATTACCTTACATGAAGAATTTGAAAAACTTATTCTAAAGTACAAACATGCTAAAAAGGAACTCAGTTCATCCAATTTAGAAAATGAAAATTTGCATAAATATCTTGTTTTGCTTAATGTAGACATGATGTCATCTTAGTAACACAAAAATCCCTAGCTCTAAAATACATGAGTTAGACTTAAAGAGCTCCAAAAGATGATATCTGAAAAGGTTATCCAACAAAAACTTCTTGTTAAACAAAATGTAGTAAAAAGAAAATCAAACTTAAGTTTTTAAGCTTCTACTACTTCAACCAAGATTAAAGTGTCTAAGATAAAAGAGGCATCTTTATGTGATTCACTTAAGGCTAAATTGATACTTCCAGAGGAAGTGCTTAGAAATGTCAACAAGATTCTAAGCCTATGAAGGTAGCTAAACCTTCCGAGCCCAAAAGCACACAATTACATCATGCACCCACTTTACTTTTTTTGTAACTAAATGGGTCATGTGACAAGTGCTTGTAGAGCTAAGAAAAGCTCTAAGAGTTATTGGAGACTAAAGGCATGAGAGCTAGCCAAAATGGAATCAACAAAAAAGGTTACCTATGGATAGAAATGTGTCTTTTGTAGGAGCTTGTAATCCACGTAGATGGAAAAGTGGAAGAAATCAAGTAGCTCATGAATTTGAAATGTTCAATCCATATAGCCAACAAAGAACACTTCTCTACCAAGTTTAAGATCAAAGATGATGTGGAAGCCCATTTTGGCTATGGGAGAGGCTAGACCTTTTGAGTTGGACTAGTTGGTAAACTTTCTAACTATTCTTTTAATCTCATATTATGTATAAAAGGGACATGAGCTAAAATCTGATATATGTTATCTATTGGGGTGATGATAATACTTAAACATTTTTTAAAAAAATGATAAGATATTTTCAAAAAGAAAGATAATGTTTGGATGTCTGTGAGATTTTTGAAAAGAAAACAAATGTTTAGCTAATAAGACTTTATTGTGAAAACCCATATGACGAGTTTTTCTTTTGAGCTTTGTCTATCTCATGAAATAGATGACTCATATATTTTGGTTACAAAGTTTCTAGAAACTTTCAAAAAAATACCAGCCTATCAAGATATTTAACCATAATGGCATAAGTGATACTTATCAATTATCTAAAGCATCGATAAGTAAAGATTAAGTTTTATGTTAGAAGTGCATTCTCAAGACTTTATGAATACTTTATTTCCTCTTTGTAGGACCGTTATGCACACTTATGGCATTAAATGGCTTTCTTGCAACTTGATTGACTTATGTGGCTTGCTTGAGCATTTGAAGCCAGTTGATCCCATTTTATGCTAGGAATCATAAAATGAGTCTCTAAAAAGGCTCAAAAATAAAAATGCCCATAGGAGTAATATATCAAGAGTCATGGAATTTGGAAGTTTAAAGGAAATACCAAGATATTTCTCAAATGAAAGGGTGCCTTTCACCGCGTCTTGGTATGTAATCTCCAAAATAAAATTGGATAGAAGAAAGTAAATTAGAATATGTCTAGAGATAAGTTTTTCTTGAGTTTACTCTGTCCAAACACTTTTCAGTGAAAAACTTAAATGTTGGTTAATCCTTAACATGATGTAATTAAGGAATTGTCCTGATATGACTTCTTGAGGGCAATAATAGAATCCCTACTCTAAAACATCTTATGATATTTAGATGTAAAGATTTCACAACTAACACTAAAGAGGATTTAGAGAAACTTGAACCTTAATAGATAATGAACATGTCAAATAAGAGCATGTAGTTAAACAAGTCCTGAAATAAATTGAATATTTTATATTATGAGAAATTCTATCTAGAACTTTAGGGTTTAAATGTTTAGGTTATTTGAACATTCATGAGGATAAAAAGCAAAGTGAAACTCCTAAGCTATATAATCCCTTTAAAGTTTAGAAAATTCAAAACACATGGAATTGATAGATCATCTAAGGTTAGCTTAAAGAAGGAGGAATAATGAGATCAAGTGAAGAATAAACTATGAACTATGGCTTTAGAATATTATAAATATGTGGATGAAACTTACGTCTTATCTTAAAAGATTAAAAGAAACTCTCTAGGCTATATTTGGCATAGAAAATCAGTTATATGTCAAATTGACCATCTTGGAAAACTATATTTGTATACTTAATCTTTCAATATTGAAGATCTTGATGAGTCAAATCATGCTTCAAGTTGGAGTGTTCCTTGTATGACGTGAACTAAACTCATATAGCTTGGTATGAGAGGCCAAGATAGTTTTTTAAAGAGAAAAACGAGTAATCACATTCTTCATACTATAATCATATTCTTGTTAATATCCATGTTGGTAATATATTTACGTCAAGTACAGAAATGTTTGTGGAAAATATATACAAATGCATGACAAGTTTGATGAAAGGTCATTGAGAAAAAACTCAATTGTCTTCTTGAGTTTCATACTATACAAACTATGAAATGCATTTGACTCAAACAATATGCAAAAACATTAGCGTACACGGAAAGTAAGAGAATAGTTGAATATGGTTATAAAGGTTAATGTGATATCAAATAACTATAAATCTCTTGTAGCTTAACCACTAGGTTTTAAAAGATTATGATTATTCAAATCATATCTTTAAAAAGACATCTATGAACTTGAACACCTAAGGCTGGTATGAGAAATAGAAAATTTTCCTGGTAAAAATGGCATTTTAAGAAGAAAGATTGATGTTATCTGTTTTTCAAAGAACAAGGAAGAAGTCATTCACTTTCTCAAGTATATGTTTTTAATGCTACTTGTGTAAGTACTTTGCTGAGGAAGAAGAATTTGAGATTAGTATGATGGATGAAACTCAACTACTTCCTTTGGGCCTTCAAATCAAGCAAATCAAGGATGAAGTGTACATCTCGACTCCAATTACAAAGCTTTATAAAAAGAAATAAGGATAGCCGGTTAAGGTAATAAAGTATCAAACTATGGTTGGGGTTTATTTTTGTTTTGAACTGTTAGCTAGACGAATATGTTACATGCTATGTGTCTATGTGCTAGATTTTAAAGCATGCTTAAGAAATCGCATTTAGTTTCCTTAAAAACTCATCTTTAGGATTTAAAAGGTACATTGAATTTTGGGTTGCTTTATTCTAAGTGAGGGTGTTTTGTTTGAAATTTTAAAAACAAAACATTGTGCAACTTCCAACGGCAGAATTCAATATGTAGCTGCATTATGTTGTGCATAATAGTTTTGGATGACACACACCTTGAATAATTACAAGGTTAAGATAGTCAAAATGCCTATCTTATGTGATAATGCCTCAAGTATAACAGATTTATCAGAAGAAGGACCAGTGAGGACAGATATCACTTCACAAGCAATCAAGTGTAATAAGGTTTGTTTGTTTGAGTTTGTTCCAACTAATAGTAAATTAGCAGACATATTCACCAAATTAACTTTTTAGGGAGACATTTCAATTAATTAGAACAAGTTTGGGAATGTTTAAGAATGTATAAAAGGTCAAAATTACAAATCTTAGAAAACTGCATACATGGATCAATCCATGAATTAAACTGAGAGATCCACGTATACATGGATCTCTGACATCGATCGATCCATGTACATCAATCGATCGATGTGGTTGATTGCAGTAGATTATATTATGTCCAAAATGCTATTTCTCTCACTTTCATCCATCAAAACTCGATCGGACAAGCACAAATACACAACGCCCTCCTCTCCAAAAATAATCCTACTCTGAAATAATCCAAATTTCATCCTCACACCCATCTTGATTCGTGTTTTATACTCCTACATTTCTTCATCCTCCTCTAGATAAACTTCCGCCTCAAGACCTAATTGCATCCAAAATGTCTAAAAAGAATAAAATCACTTCCAAAAGGGCAAGAACATCTCACAGTGAAAAAAGAGGGTCAAGAAACCCTCCCCGAGGACGAAGCGCTCACACAAACCCCATCCAAGAACCCGCCAAAGGAGGAAAACTGATAGAGTGTAGTCAAGCCACATGTGGATGCTCTTCGGCAGGATTGATGCTCATAAAATTCCTTTGGATAAAGTATGGGGAAGCTCTCCGGTAGGGATTGATGCTCACAAACTTCCATTGGATAAAACCTAGGGAAGCTAAGGAAGCATTGGGTGAACCTATACCTCCATATAACCTTAGATATATCACTCCTCATTGCCCAAATATTGTATGATAAATGGGAAAAGAGACGATGGGGCTATCATTCCTCTTATGTTGCTTAAGATCAATGATATTATGAGCAATAATGAGTTGAGACCGATCATTAACTGGTTGGATGTCCACCAATGGAGAATTATTTGGACGGAAAAGGAGATGGAGAAAATGTCCAATAGGTAAACTAGACTTTTCTATGAAAATCTTTGGGTAGAATATATAAATGATCTTCCATTAGCATTGCATAGTGTGATAGACGATACACATCTAGAATGGGATGATGGTACTATTTGTGAGCTAATTGGAGTACCAAATGAAGGTTATTACGAATTTGATGTATGGAAAGTAGGATACGGCCTGATGGAAAATCACTGAAGATGAAGTTAAGACTTTCTTGTGATTTCATCCGACTAAGAATACAAATGATATGCTCTTAGTGTACCAGACATTATTTGCCATAGTAACATTTTGCATAAATGGAAAGTCGGTCAAAGGGTCAAGTAAGTTGGATTTCTATGTTGCCTTTTGCCTTGCCAACCGCGAACAAATCAACTTTGGAGAATGACTAATGTGATAGATGTTGCAACAAAGCAAAATAAATCCCTCCTGTATAGCAATCTTATCTATCAAATGATACTAAAATCGAGATTAAATATGGATGCTATGGATAAAGACCAAATCACCCATAAGGATTTTTCGACAAAGTAATATCCAACAAGTATTGAAAGCAAGAAAGGAAGCTAGGAAGGGAAAAGAGCAAGATGAAGACGAGGCATTTTCGGAAGATGAGGAATTTCATATGGCCGGAACCCAAAAAGGGTCAAGTGGCTTGAGTACAAATGTATCCAAACTACAAACTCAAGTTATTGCACTTAAACAAGAAATGGGTGACTTAAAGAACAAAGTGAGATTGCATGAGTCTAGATTTCTAAAACTTAAGGCAAAAATGAAGACGCTCATTCCAGACCTCACCTTCTCATCCCCTGAAGATTAAGATTAGTATCTATTCCATCATTCCCATAGGATTAATTTAGTTGTTTTGCAGTTTAATATATACTAACCTTCTATTGGCATATTTGCATGAATTCAAAATATTTTTCTATCTACTTTGATGTTTTCAAAAAAAGAAGAAATCTACGCTTTATGTATTGGCTAATGCCTATTGAATATGCTCGTATGTGTCGAATATATTTGCTATTGGCTATTGTTTGCTCGTGTGTGTTTAATATGTTGAGTACTTGACTTGGTATGCTTGTTTGCTTGTGTGGCATGTATACAAAGGCTTGATTGGTATGTCTTAGATATGTTTCTTCATTGTCTTATGGATATGAAGGCTCGATATGTCGATATGTGTGTATATTGCTTGGACATGGTTAATATGCAAGTTGGATATGTCGGATTTGAAGGTTTGATATGGAAATATAAATTTGGCATGCTTAGCATATATGTTGGATGCTTAGTATAAATGATGGAAGAATTTTCCAAGATGCATGTGTTGGAAATGTGATTGATTCATGATTGGGTTGAGGGAGAGTTTGAAGAATTTTGTCATGTTTATTGGTTTTAAGATGATTATCTATTGGGGGAGCTTTAGAGTCTTTGAACTAATCTAAAGTATGTTTTCATATTCATATATTGAAGGGGAGCTTTAGAAAGGTAGGAAATAATTTTGATTATGTTTCATATATTAAGGAGGAGCATAATGCATTGACTAAAGGAGGAGAGACAAAATTTTCGAAGTTTTCAAGTCTTTATCTAGTTCAAGTATAGTTATTCAAACAAAAACATCTTTTAATTCTTTGTTTTAAATCATCAAAAGGGAGAGATTGTTGAAATATGAATTAGATGTTTTTAAATGAATTAAAAAGGTATTTCACCGCTTTGGAATCAAAACAAAATGAGAAAAACACACCCTGAGACATAAATCTTTCACATGGATCGATCGCTGTATACTTCAGTCTCTCAAGAAGAGACATCTATCAATCAATGTTGGGACTGTTTAAGGTTGGAACCTTACTGTGAGACATCAATCTAAGTATAAGACACATCGATTGATCGATGTGACATAAGTCTCTAAGGATAGAGACATCGATCGACTGATGTAATGAAGGTTCAAAGTTGAAACCTTACTGTGAGACATCGATCTATCAATGATGACACATCGATCGATCGATCTATACATCAGTATCTCAAAGAAGATACATCGATCGATCGATATATGTAGGGTACAAAACTGAAACCTTACTATGAGACATTGATCTCTAAGTAATTAGACATCCATCGATCGATGTATACATCAGTCTCTTAAAGAAGAGACATCAATCGATCGATGCATAAAAGGGGCAAAACTGGAACCTTACAGGACAACATTGATCTCTCAACAGAGAGACATCGATCGGTGGATGTCATCCAGGATTCAAATTTTTAAAACCTGTTGGAACAAAATCCGAAGGAGATCTAAACTGTTTTCTCCAATCTTGCTCAAATTTCTTGTGGACTTTCTCCTGACATTAATCATGCTTCCTTGACTATTGTACGCATGTCTAAGATTTTTTAGAGTAGCTTTGGAGGATCAATTCCAACTATAGGATGGCTAAAGACTAATTGGACATTGTCAAGACTTATGATTGAGTTGAAGACTTGAAGGAGAATGCAAAAAAACATGACTCACACCCTCTATAATTGAAGAAACTCAGACGAGGGCAATATACACTTTCAATCTCTTCAAGCTTCATCCCCCCATTGTTGTTAACATCTGTCAAATGTGCAAAAAGTGCTTAAATCTCATTAATCTCTTGAGCTTGTTCTTTATTATTGTCAATGTGAGAGTAGAAGTCTAACACAAGAGGAACATATTTGATCTCTTTCTTGTGATTTAGACTTATTAGAAATCGCAACCCCACTACTTCCCAAAAACCATGGTGCGAAATTTGTTTAATATAAATGTGTTGGAGTTGTTAAGAAGCAAGCTTATAGCTGTTGATGTTGAGGTTGCACAAAGTGTATGTGCAACAAGCTGCTGCTGTTGTTTTGCATTGCAAATCGGTTGCGCATTAAGTTGCTGCTGCTGTAGTTGTCACTTGCACTAGCGTTAGTGTAAGTATTGTTGTTTTTTTTTGCGCCTTTATCACAGGTAATAAGAAAGTTGTTGTTGAAAATCCACTTGGAAAGCAATGTGGTAATAGAGTAGACTCATTTAAGATTCGAACCACTCTAAATTTTATGTCTTCACTCATCATCTCTCATCTCTTTCTTTATTGATTTAGAGAGCATTTGGTATGAACTGAGATAAACAGAGAAAAATTCTGCAAAAATTGTCCAGCACTCTATTTAACCCCCTTTAGAGTGTTCATCACGGACCTTACTTGGTATCAGATCCTAACCTTGATTGCATGGACAAATCTTTTCAAGTAGCAAGGTTAAAGATCATTGGAAAATATGAAAATGACAACATCTACATCATATATCTCAATTCTCAAACCATCTACTATATTCACTGCAGCACAGACCAATGTTCCCTTGTTCAATGGTCAAAACTATTTCTTATGGAAATATTGGATGAATGCATATTTATGTGGATGTGTTATGACATATGGAAAATGTTTATAGCGGGAATACTTCAACCAGCTAAGTTGGATGAAAATGGAAAGAGTAGTCATAAAGGAGTTGGATGACTACAATGATGAGGATAAGAAAAAGTTCGAGCTAGAAGGGAAAGCTCTTGAAATCCTCCATCGCTATCTCATACATGGTGAGCTAATAAAAGTTTGAGGCAACTTTTCTCCACATGAAACATGGAAGTAGCTTGAGGAGTTAGCAAATGATAGTTATCAATCAAACAAAGATGGAGATGATCACACAGATAGAGAAGAAATATGTCTCATAGTTTTTGAAGATGACAAAGATCTATCTCTTTCAACTTCCTCATTTGATGAATTACAAGATGAATATATTACCTTACAAGAGGAATTTGAAAAACTTGTTCTAAAGTATAAACATGCTAAAAAGGAATGCAGTTCATCCAAATTAGAAAATGAAAATTTGCATAAATCTCTTGTTTTTGCTTCATCTAGAGCATGATATCATCTTAGTGACACAAAAATCCTCAGCTCTAGAAAACATAAAAAATTGAGAATAATGTGTTAGACTTGAAGAGCTCCAAAAGATAACATCTAAAAAGGTTATCCAAGAAAACTTCTTGTTAAACAAAAGGTAGTAAAAAAGAAAATCAAACTTAAGTTTTAAAGCTTCTAGTACTTCAACCAAGATAAAAGTACCTAAGATAAAAGAGGCATCTTTATGTGATTCAACTAAGGCTAAATTGATACTTCCAAAGGAAGTTCTTAGAAATGTCAACGAGATTTCTAAGCTTATGATGGTAGCTAAACCTTCCAAGTGCAAAAGCAAGCACCAACTTGCTTCTTTTGTAACAAAAAAGGGTCATGCGATAAGTACATGTAGAGCTAAGAAAGATTCTAAGAGATATTGGAGATCTAAAGGCATGAGAACTATCCAAAATGGACCCAACAACAAAATGATACCTATGGATAGAAATTTGTCTTTTGTAGGAGCTTGGAATCCATGGAGATGGAAAAGTGGAAGAAATCAAATAGCGCATGTAGATCTCCTATCGTTTGATTACCTACCCAATCAGCATTAGTAAAGACTTCCACATCCAGATGTTCATTATTTTTTAAGAGTATCCCACGTTACGGAGACCCCTTCAAGTACCTCATAATACGCATTACAGCCTCCAAATGTTCTTCCTGTGGCTTGTGCATAAACTGACTCACAACCCCCTACTGCATAAGCAATGTCAGGACATGTATGGGACAGATAGATCAGTTTCCCTACCAACCTCTGACAATGTTCACTATCCATTAGTGGTGCTTCATTATTGATTCTTCCTTCAAGCTCGTTGATATGTGGACGTCGCTAAGTCTAATCTAGCGTCCCTACTTCTGTCACTTAGCCAAGCACATACTTTTCGTGATACTAAAATTCTCTTGCTAGACCGATGTACTTCTATCCCCAGAAAATATTTCACATCCCCTAAGTCCTTCATTTTAAACTCAGGAAACAATTGCTTTTGAAGTTTTGCCATTTCCTCATTGCCGTTTCCTGTGATAATCATATCGTCCACATAAATAATCAAACACGTTACTAACCTCCCCTCTTTGTTAAAGAATAGCATGTGATCAGTATTACTCAAATTGTATCCATTTATTTCATAGCTATTGTAAACCTTCCGAACCACGCAAGCAAAGACTACTTCAGTCCGTATAGAGCCCTGTTAAGCCTGCAGACCTCGTTCCTCTGAAAATCCTTCGAGAACATCGATGGAGCCTCCATATAAACTTCTTCTTTTAACTCTCCACGTAAGGACATATTTTTCACAACGAACTGATGCATATGCCATCTTTATTTCCTGCTACATAGAACACAACCCTTGTTGTATCAAATTTTGCTAAGGGGGAAAGTTTCAGATTAGTCGATTCCATATGTATGAGTATACTCTTTTGCCACTAGTCTTGCCTTGTACCTTTCAACTATGCTATTTGATTTGTACTTGATCATGAACACCCACCGGCACCCCCATAGGATTTTTCTTCTTTTGGTAGCAAATGTTTCTCCCCTATCCAATTCTTTTCGAGAGCCTTCATTTATATACTCATCGCTTCTCACCACTCTGGTCTTTTGTTAACCTCCTCAGTTATTTGTGGTAGTATCTCATGACACCGAGACGTGAACAACGCTTTCGCCAACTTTATTTGTGGTAAATTTATCGAATACCTAGATGACCGAGTTATGCGCTCTGGCAAATATTGTTTTGGCGGCACCCCTCTGTTTTCTCTAGGAGGAAGGACTCATACCTGTTTCTCAGAGAAGACATCAGGACTACCTTGTAGACCAGATAAAGTAGTAGGCACACTATCAATCAATACATCATAGAATACACCATCAGTGAGAACTTCACTTACCTTTAGAAGAACAATCACAGAAAGATGATCATTGGTGGTGGGCCCTGGCGTTTCAGTCCTTTCTTTGTTATCAGAGGTTGGCCCGGTGGTGCCATCTACTTGTTCATGTTGGACAGTCTCAGAACCTCTGAAGTTATATAACAAGTTGAATGGCACAGCGGGTGACTGTCCCTAAGACAAAGACTTGGAATCGTAAAAATATTCAGATTCAAGAAAGATGCAATACATATTGACGTGAATACGTCAGGTAGTGGTGTTGTGGCATCGATAGCCTTTCTGGTGAATAGCGTACCTAACAAAAACACATTTTTCGGCACACTGGATCGAGCTTTGAGTGCTCAGCCTTTGGTGTATAGGTAAACCTGACGTGGAAGAGTTAGGATGGAAGAAATATTGTCTTGATTAGACAGTTAGGAATTTTAGTATGAACAGTTTTTGTGGACCAAGGAAAAACAACTATCAGAATGTGTTTTATTATGTTGAAAAGTACACTTATTCTTTTTGGCACAAATGCAAGTCTCACATGACAAACTATGTATCTGACTCGTAAATAAATTGGAAAAAAGAAATTTAAGATAACCAGGAATGGTGACCTAAACAACGATGTCACAACCACAGATGCCGATGGACCGTCCCGTGGGAAAGTATAGACTGACCCTATTGAGCGACTTCATTAACATAGTGCAGATTGTCGCACTCAGTGCCACGCCCAATGGTCGCTTTCAGTTGAATGTCCTTTAAAAGGCAAAAATGGAGATATATCAGTACAACACAATTAAGCTCTTTTGTAACTTGGCTGAGATATTAGGAACATATAAACAATTAGGAAGTGTGAATTGTGAGAAAAAAGTGATCAGGCCAGCTCCACGAACTGAGACCAAATCGCCACTAGCAATTTTGATATGGATTTTTTGAGGGGCGGTGATAACAGAGAAGTCACGAGGATCATGCGTCATAGTATCAGTGGCTACACGATCTAGGATCCACTCGGAAAGTTTTTTGGTCACTTTTGTGTGGTTGGGAGTATTTTGGTAATTAGTTTTCGTAAGTGGGCTACTGTCAAAAATAACTAGGAACTGGTAGGTTAGTCTGGGTAATAGTTTGTGCAGACATTGTATTTTCGGAATATGTTTGTCTAGGTAGGTTGTTTTTGGAATTTAGGAGTGTAATTTTTTTTCTTTTCAAGGGTAAAATGGGAAACTCATGAAAAAAGGAGGTATTTAAACCTCAACCCTTCTCCCCTCTTTCCTATTCTCAACCGCCCCCTTTTGCTCCCATTTTTTGCCACCCATTTCTTCTTCTTCATCATCTTTCTCACCTTCTTTGTTAAGGTCGCTACGAGGAGCTTCACTGCTGGTGCTGCATGGGCTGCTGCCTAGGCTGGTGTCCACTCCAGTGCTCATTGCAGTAGCACCTCGATCTAGCGTCATCCGCCTCTCAGCGGCTTCTTCCGTCCTCGAGCCTCCCACCACTCAGGTTTCCCCACTAGCTTGAAACATTCATCCTTCATATGTTTTCGCCAGCCACCGTGGGTGCACTGGAGTTGGCTCTTGTCATCTGTTGCACCACCCCACAATGATTGCTATAAGCGAGGTGGTCCGGCCGGCGGCCCTTCAGTCCGTCCACAGACCTTCAATCTGTG
>AP025062.1:18226266-18359199 GCA_036186865.1 Eustoma russellianum | reverse complement strand
AAATGGAGATATATCAGTACAACACAATTAAGCTCTTTTGTAACTTGGCTGAGATATTAGGAACATATAAACAATTAGGAAGTGTGAATTGTGAGAAAAAAGTGATCAGGCCAGCTCCACGAACTGAGACCAAATCGCCACTAGCAATTTTGATATGGATTTTTTGAGGGGCGGTGATAACAGAGAAGTCACGAGGATCATGCGTCATAGTATCAGTGGCTACACGATCTAGGATCCACTCGGAAAGTTTTTTGGTCACTTTTGTGTGGTTGGGAGTATTTTGGTAATTAGTTTTCGTAAGTGGGCTACTGTCAAAAATAACTAGGAACTGGTAGGTTAGTCTGGGTAATAGTTTGTGCAGACATTGTATTTTCGGAATATGTTTGTCTAGGTAGGTTGTTTTTGGAATTTAGGAGTGTAATTTTTTTCTTTTCAAGGGTAAAATGGGAAACTCATGAAAAAAGGAGGTATTTAAACCTCAACCCTTCTCCCCTCTTTCCTATTCTCAACCGCCCCCTTTTGCTCCCATTTTTTGCCACCCATTTCTTCTTCATCATCTTTCTCACCTTCTTTGTTAAGGTCGCTACGAGGAGCTTCACTGCTGGTGCTGCATGGGCTGCTGCCTAGGCTGGTGTCCACTCCAGTGCTCATTGCAGTAGCACCTCGATCTAGCGTCATCCGCCTCTCAGCGGCTTCTTCCGTCCTCGAGCCTCCCACCACTCAGGTTTCCCCACTAGCTTGAAACATTCATCCTTCATATGTTTTCGCCAGCCACCGTGGGTGCACTGGAGTTGGCTCTTGTCATCTGTTGCACCACCCCACAATGATTGCTATAAGCGAGGTGGTCCGGCCGGCGGCCCTTCAGTCCGTCCACAGACCTTCAATCTGTGCCATATTCCCTATGATGTCTCCATTTGGACTGTGGGAACTCCTCTCAATATCATCATTCGGTTTATTCTCGTCTGATGGCGGAGTAGGCTGCCTCCACCTACGGTAGGGTCTCCTTTTTAAGAGCTCCTGCCAGATGGTGTCGAATTTATCATCTACTGCCATTTGAAGTTGAAACGGTCACTATTCTTGGATTTTATTATTGTCTACTGTGATGTCTTCCGGGCCTCTCATAGGATTCGAATCTCATCGGTTAATCTCCATCCAAATATTCTAGCGTTTATTCTGCAAATCCTCTAGAGTTCCTCCATTTTGGCGGATTGAGTTGGCCCACTTATGCAGGTCAAATACCTTCAAAGAGTTTGTGCCAGCTCAATATGTGACAACAAGTCCGTCCCACAGTGCTTTTGCAATTGGGTACTATGAGACATTTTTCACAAAAGTGGGCGTTATATTTAGTATGAGCCAACTGAAAATATAGTGGTCATTGATTTCCTACTATGTAAACGTCGGGTTAATGGCCTCTGATGGTGGTCGAATTTGGGTGAGATGTGCTCTTCGGCCTCATCCGCCGATTGCTTTCCTTATGAGGGTTGTCCATAATTGATAATTATCACTATTTAATTTTATGGCCAACTCACTGTTGTCGACTTTTCCTTTGCGTTGGCTGGCGGACATTTTTCCTGGTGGTCATTAGCCCGTTGGTCGAGAATGGTATATTGGGACAGTGATGAAACACCTAGGGAGGTGTCTGAGCACCTGAACATATTTTCTTTTCCTCTTAGTTGCTCTTTTTACGTGTGGATCAGGAAAACAGCTCTGATATCATGTAGAAAAGTAACTACAGGAATTAAAGTCTATTTCATTGAGTGTAAGATTTACAATGGGTCCAATTTATAGCTACACTTGCGGTCTATCTATGGTATACTAATTACAACGAATAAATAACAAGATATGATATGATTTGATTTGATTGATTATGACCAAAAATCACACTTAAGAATAATCTCTATCTAAAATCGATCTTTATCTTCCATCACATACAACACCATGCTGGGTGGCTTCTTATAACATGCATATTTCATTGAAGCAGTGGATGTTTTGTTTAGTCTAGCTAATGAGAGTATAGATTGGGATGGGGTTTTATATTTTCCTGTTTTGGTCTTTCTGCACACCTCAAGGATTTGTAGCCAGGTTATCAGTCCACGGAGAATTGTTAAATCTGTCCTTGCATTTTTGCAATCATAAATATGTATGGGAAGTGCAGCTACATCCTAATGGCCAACAAAAAGTCTCTTGGATAGCAATCATGGCTGCTTCTTTGCTAAAAGAATGCTTCGAGGAAGTATTGAACAAGTTCCTCAAGATGGTCGAAAATTCTCTTGTCCTTAGGGCACATCTAAAGTGCCTCTCCTAGCAATATATAAGGTGGCAACCTCAACTCAATTGGTCAATGTGGTATTCTTGTAAAATGATGATGTGTTCACTTCTCATGAAGCCACATCATCATTTTTCCAATTTTCAACTAATTTTCACTCCTGCTTTGAGCATTAATTTCTTATTCACCCAGTATCGTAATTGAATGATTCAAAACTCTAAAGTCATTTACTCATTATGTAGATAATTTAAGACTCATCAGTTTTCATTTTTGATTAACGGACACTAATCAAAATTAACCTCAAAATATGATGCTCACCAACTCTGGACAAACCCATTTCCAAATTTCCAATTTTTCCTCCAACAATTCCCCACATGAATGAAAATTAATGCAAATGTAGATGTAGATTCTAACAAGAAATCAGACAAGAAAATGTTGCATCAGAAGAGGTAGCTTCTGGCTTTGAACCTTTCATAGTGATGTACCATCGGATCCACTCGGCTAATTAGGGACTTGATGTCTTGAACCAGTCAACTTTTGATGTCCTAGAAAACAATACTCACACAACATTTTTCTTTAATACCCCTTTGATTCTCATGGTTGTGTTTGTTTTGGCCATGAACAACCTGGTTTCAAAAAGTGTTTCAGAGAATTCTAGCCTCACAGAATTCTCATAGAGCGGTCCCACTTCACACTTACATAGATGATTTCTATTAGGAGCATTCTTATACCTCACTTGATGTATCATGATATAGGACATCATTAAAAGCTTTAGCTTACCCTAAATATTCTCTACATACAGCACTTTTATGTAACGAAATGAGTAAGTGCTATACTTAAACTTCATAACTTAGTTGTCCTATTGAACCAAGATTCTGGGATCTCCAGTCAGTAAGGTTGGGTTACCATTACAATGATTCTTGCATTGTAAGCTTAAGTCCCATTCCGTTTGTCAATTTTGACATCTGATCTCTAGGCAAGCCTTTTGTAACGGATCCGCAAGATTCTCCTTTGATTTTATGTAATCAATGGAAATCGCGCCATTAGAGATCAACTGTATAATGGTGTTGTGTCTCCGATGTATATGTCGTGACTTACCATTGTAGATGCTACTTTGTGCTCGTCCTATAGCAGACTGATCATCACAGTGTATGCTGATAGGAGCGATTGGCTTATGCCAACATGGAATGTCCTCTAGGAAATTCTGAAGCCATTCAGCCCCTTCTCCAGCTTTATCTAGTGCTATAAATTTGGCTTCCATAGTGGACCGAGATATACATGTTTGATTTGTGGATTTTCATGACACGACACCACCACCAACAGTGAATAAGTATCCACTGGTAGACTTAGAATCCTTACTATCTGATATCCAATTTACATCACAGTAACCTTCCAACACTGCTGGATATCTTATGTAATGTAATACAAGGTTCATTTTGGATTTCAGGTACTCATCACTCTGTTTAGAGCTTTCCAATTATCATCTGCTCAATTTGTTTACTGAACAAGCTAAGTCGGGTCTTGTACAGTTTGTTATGTACATCAGACTCCCAATTACCTGCGAGTACTTCAATTGAGCTACAGGTTCGCCTCAGTTTTTTCTTAAGTGTATGCTCAAGTCAAGTGGGGTCTTTATTGGTTTTGTATCAAATATATTGAATCTTTTGAGAACAGACTCAATATAATGACTTTGCGATATGACTAGTCCTTCAGTTACCCGAGAAATTGTTATTCCTAGAATAACATTGGCAACCCCCATATCGTTCATGTCAAAATTCCGTATTAACATCTTCTTTGTATTCAATATGATGTCACAAGTACTGCCCATGATTAGCATGTCGTCTACATAGAGACATACTATCACATAGGCGCTTGGTGTGTTCTTGATGTACACACATTTGTCACACTCGTTGAGCCTGAATCCATTTGAGAACATTGTCTCATCAAACTTCAAATGACACTATTTGGGTGCTTGTTTAAGTCCCTACAGAGACTTAACAAGTTTACACACTTTTTTCTCTTATCCTGGGACAGTCACCCCTTCAGGTTACTCCATATATATTTCTTCTTCTAACTCACCGTTCAGGAAGGCAGTCTTCACATCCATTTGATGGATTTCTAAGCCTTGGACTGCAACAATTACAAATAGCATCTTTATGGAAGTGATTCTAGTTACTGGTGAGTAGGTATCAAAAAAGTCAAAACCTTCTTTTTGTCGATTGCCCTTAGTTACCAACCGGGCCTTGTACTTTTCAATAGACCATCCTCTTTCAATTTTCTCTTAAAAATCCACTTCAATCCGAGTTGTTTACTTCTGGATGGAAGATCAACCAGCTCACAAGTGTGATTTTGAAGAATCGACTTTATCTCACTGTTTACTGCCTCTTTTCAGAAGGGACCTTCTGGAGTTAAGGTTGCCTCATAAAAGGTTATTGGATCGTTTTCTACCAAATAAGTAAGGAAATTTGGTCCAAAGGACGTTGGTATTCTGGCTTGTTTGCTTTGACGAGCTTCCTCAATTTTTTGAGGAATCATATCACGCACTTGCTTACTAGTGCTTGCTTCTTCATTGTTTTTGTCTTTCTTCAGAAAGACATCTTCAAAGAACATTGCATTTTTTGACTCCATGACAACATTCTCATGTATGTCAGCAATGTTCAACTTATGCACCAAGAATCAATATGCACTACTATTAGTTGCATATCCTATTAATATGCAATCAATCATTTTAGGCCCAATTCTAACTTGTTTTGGTTTATGTACAGCAACCTTCGCCAGACACCCCACACTTTCAAATATTTGTAGCTAGGCTTATAACCTTTCCAAAGTTCATATGGGGTTTTAACCATCTTTTTAGATGGAATTCTATTTAAAATGACATGGGCGGAAAGAATTGCTTCCCCTACAATTTCTGAGGTAAACCCAAACTTATCAACATAGCATTCATCATTTCTTTTAGAGTCTGGTTTTTGCGTTCAGCAACACCATTGGATTGAGGTGAGTATGGTGTAGTTTTTTGATGAATAATGCCATGTTGTGAACAAAATTCATTAAACGGTGCATCATATTCTCCACCTCTATCACTACGAATTGTCTTAATTCGTTTGCTAATTTGATTATCAGCTTCATTTTTATAATATTTCAAAGTATCAATGGCCTCATCTTTGTTACTTAGCAAATAAACATAACAATATCTAGTGCAATCGTCGATAAAAATTACAAAGTATTTTTTACCATCTCTTACTTGCACAAGTTTTAAATCACACACATCTGTGTGAATTAAGTCTAACACTTTATTGTTTCTTTCAACCGAAAGAAATGGTGCCTTTGCCATTTTTTCTTCAACATAGACTTGGCATTTTTCTTTATTAATATTTAGTTTGGGTAATAAGTCAAGATTCATCATTCTTTGTATTGACTTGTAATTAACATGTCCCAAATGAAAATGTCATAAACAAAAAGACTCAAGCATGTAAGCAGAAGTAGAAGCAGTCTTATTGGCCTCTTCGGGTGAAGCTTTCTTGGGTACAATAGTCATTACATTAAGTTTAAACATGTTGTCGGTCAAGTACCCCTTGCCCAGAAATACCCCATTTTTACTCAGAATACTTTTATTACAATCAAATAATAGTCAAAATCCATGACTGACTATTAAACCTCCAGAAACGAAGTTCTTACGGATTTCGGGAACATGCAGCACATCTCGCAGAGTCAATTCCTTCCTTGTGGTCATTTTCAGAATCACCTTGTCCGAACCTTCAATTTTCGAGCTATCCTTGTTCCCCATATATAGCCTTTTATTGTCATTTGCAGGAGAGTATTCTTTGAACATTGCCCTGTTGGCACAGACGTGTCGAGTGGCTCAGTGTGCACCCACCATTCACAAGAATTTCCTACAGCGTTGCATTCAGAATCAACAGCGCACAAATCTAAATCATCCATTGCGCTCACCAGGTTGGATTTTGCTTTTTCTTGCTTTTTCTTGGCCTTACGGCAGTCAACACTACGGTGCCCCTGAATCCCACAATTATAACATTTTCCAGTGAACCTTTTGGAAACTTTCTTTCCTTTAGGGTTTACTCCGACAGGATTTCCTTTTTTCTATTTCGCCGCCTATATCACGTGAGCGTTAGCATGACCAGAACTTGAACTTGGCCTTTTTTTGGATCGCCGATTATCCTCCTCTATTTGGAGTCGTGCAATCAGATCCTCCATTGTTATCTCATTTTGCTTGTGTTTGATATATCTTCTAAATTCCCTCCACGAAAGATGTAGCTCTCAATCACAACAACCATTTAGAAAGATTCATTGAGCGGCATGCCCTCTTCTTCTATTTCAGCCATCAACATTTGTAATTCCTCAATCAAAGATTCAACAGTGTTTGTACCAACATCCTCCATGTGGTACTTCTTATCAAGGGCCTGCCACAATGACTTTGCGATTTTAAAAGTACAATACAGTTCGTACAACGAATTACCTAAACAGCTTAATATATGACTCAAGCAAACATAATTATTGTAATTCTACGCTTCAGCCATCAGATTATTTTGTATGCTCAGATTCTGATCTTCAACTGGAACTACCTACAGAGAATACTCAGTCAGCATCTTTGCCAAGCCCATCATTGTCAAAAGGAACAGCATATTTTACTGCCAGCATTTAAAGAAACTGCCTCCAAACTTCTATGGTTTTTCAACCTGTCCAGCAGCAAGAGCAGGTGTAGTAACAATAGGTGCAACTGGAGCAACACTATTCTGTTCTTGAGAACAAATGTGCATAGCATTGAACGAATTGGAGCTTTTGTTTTCCATCACGTCTCAGTTTTTGTGAAGTGCGAAAACAGAACGTAAGGCTCGGTATGTTTTGGAAAAGAAACAGAAAGAGTAGGCACAAAATGGAGAATCTAGTTTGCGATTAGAAGCAAACCAGTACAAAACAAACAGATATACGATTTGTCTTAAGATTGTTGTCGAAAATAATCTGTACAGTGTGTGTTAGTGTAAACATAAACAAAACAACATGCAAACTGAGGAAAGTCAAGGACTTTGTCCTTAAGACGAATTGCTCTGGTATATTATGGCCAACCGGATGTAGCAAACGTCTCCCTGGATACAACAGATATCAATTCAGACGAACGGCACTGCAGCATACTAACTTTACAAACCTGTGAGGTGTTCGAACTTGATGAATGTAGATATGCAAGAAGCAATGTTTCAGATATGCCGTGGAAGAGAAAATCGTATATTTCATAAAATAGAGCATTGCCTCTGTTTTTATAGAGGGAAATCATTTTAATAGTAGATTGAACAAGAGCCGTCGGATCAAATAGTTAATATCTCTACCCTTAGATCAAAAACTTCTCGCAGTTTAAACCGTAGCCATTGTTGGACCCTGCACCTGCAATAAACACCACTAGAGAGGGGGTGAATAGTGGTTAGCAGAAGTTACACTACTACCCTTTAACAAAATCCTCTTTGAAAACAGAATCTGAGACCTCCTCAGATTCAGTATCCGTTTTTGTAAAATTCAGAACTAAGTGTACACAACTCCAAAAATTATGAAAATTTGCATAACTTAACTTCAATGTCTTGACAAGACTCTGTTTAAATATTAGATAAAAATAAGATCTTTTGGCCCTTCAAACAAATAAAAGGATTCAAATGGTCAATCTGGAAAGAATTGGACAGAATAGTGCTGAACTTTGAAAACGTGTTTCTCTTTGAATACTCAACCAAAAAGGTTGATATTTATATCAAAATACTCCTTAGAATGTGTAATTTATGTTTTCAAAAGACCCTGACCTAAAATCTTGATGAAAATAGAATTCAAATATTCTCAAAACTGGTCAGATTGGAGCAGTTATATTGCAATGACTAAAAGACTAACTTTCCTTTGCTCAAATCAAGTGATTCTTGTTGAAAATGAAATCCAACAGTCAGAAGTATAACTCCACAAAAAATCACGAATATTGAAAGTATTTTGCTATTTTTGCAAAACGTGAAAAGTTGTGTGAAATCTGTAGTGAAAACGGGCAGAAAAAAGAAAAGTGAAAACACAAGAACACCAAAAATTTCTCCTGGTTTGGTCAATGTGACCTACTCCAGTCCGAAGGAACACCTTTCCTTGGATTTCACTATAGTATGAACATAATTACAACAAGAACCAAGCTTGATCCTTCGTTAAACACTAACCCTATTCAAGACTTGGATGAACACCTCTATGCAACGCTTGGTTGCAACACCTCTATCACCTTTTGATGTAGCCTTATAGATTTGGCTAATCAATCTTACAAATGAGACACAAGAGGCTTGTAGCTCTAGAACAAATATCACAAGAACACCTTGGCTACACAAAGAATAAAACAAGAATGGAGAGAAGAAGACAACAAAACAATGAGCTTCAACTTTTTCTTTCAAGTGTGTGTTCTTCTTCTTCACATTTGCCTCCTGTTTGTAGTGTGAAATAGGCCTTGAAGATAAGAATTCTTATGTGTCACCATCTTATTCATCAAGTCCTAGTTGACTTCACATCATTGGCCACATAATCATCTTGTACACTTGGCAATATCAAGCAACATAATTGGTCCACCTTTGCACACATCATTGGCCAATTTTTGTCTTGTAAAATAACATAGAAATTGTGAAGATAATACCCAAAGATAAGATGGCATATTCTCTAAAATTCTTGGCACAAGAATATGCCATGTGATAGCTGAAAAATCTGGGTAAAAATCAGCTCCAACCAAGCCCAAAGTAGTCGTATTTTCAAGTTTGAAAATTCTAAGTTGGCAATTTCACCAACTAGTTTATTTTTGGTTGGTCCACTTGTACACATGCCATAAAATGAATACACCATCATTTCCACCTGTATATACACATTTGGAGGGCTGTATATATGAATATCAACTTAGGTTTAATGAAGAGAAATCAACAAACAATAGTTGACAAGATTATGTCAACATATAATATCGAAATTCCCACAAATTTCTCCATATATGTTGTGATGAATTCCACGCTTTTAACAACTTTAAAATCTCTGAAAAATGATGATTGAGACTCTCCAATGACATATATAAGAAGGTCTTTGAGAAAAAAATAGAATATGACATCACAACCCGTCACATATCCCACACCGTCAATAATATCATCAAATGAAAGAAATAATAGAAAATCACCAAATAATCTCTAAGATAATCATAACTCATCTTCAGAATGAATATAATAAGATAATCAATATATTCCTTGAGTAAAATTACTGAAACTGCCCTCAGAGGTAAAATGACCAAAATACCCCTTATGATAGAAAATTCAAGAAATGACTCCGATGGTCAGAAATAGATATAATAACACTTTTGTGATGATAAATAAGAGATGAATGTGTCCTTGAAACATTTTCACCATGTCAAGTACCTACACAAACTCAAAATGCCAATTTTGTCCATTTTGGTAAGTTGTAAAAACTTCCAAGGCAAATTAGTCACAAGACATTTATAATCATCAAAAACACATAATATCAACATGATAAACATATATAAATTATGTATAAATGAAAACAACCATTTTATCACATTTTAGAAAAATATTTCTAAAAACCCTAGACATCGATCGATCAAAGTGCCTCCACTTGAGAGATCAATGTCTCACAGTGAGTTTCAGAGTTTGTCTCTGACCTACATCGATCGATCAAAGTGAGGGTTTGATGTACATCGATCCATCGTTGTGTCTCAGGTTTAGAGATCGGTGTCTCGCAGTAAGGCCTTGAATTTTCTCTGCCTTACATGGAGCGATCGATGTGAGCGTTTAATGTACATCAATCGATCGAAGTGCAGCAACCTGAAAGATCAATGTTAATTTTCTTCACTTTTTCAACTTTTAATCATTTATAACACCATGTGTGATATTTTTAAATATTCACCACTTAAAATTATGACCTTGAAAATTATCCAAACATATTTCTCAACATTCTCCCCTTTTTGGATGATTTTCAAAATAACACAACATGATTTTAATGTCACAACTCTTTGTCAATTGTTTATTACATATTTACCAATTTTATACCAATTGAATTGTTTTGAAAACCTCACCAATCACCAATTGTTTCACCAATTCTGTACTTGTTTTCAAACTTTCAAATCTCATGTTTTTAATATATGTGCCCCCCCCCCTCAACTCATACTCTCCCCATTAACTATACCAATTTAACTTAACATACCAATTTAAATTAACATATTTATTCAACTCAAATCATGACTTACCAATTAAACTAAAAGCATATTCTTTTCTATCTCCCCCTTTATTTTGCAAATCATGTGAAAGATAGAATTATGCAATTGTATCGTAGGTTATTATACCTAACTTGGCTCGTAAGTTTTCAAAAGTGGCTTGATTAAGGAGTTTGGTGAAAATATCAGCAACTTGATGATCAGTTCTTATATGGTTTATGACTATATCCTCATTTTGAACATGATCACGGAGAAAATGATATTATACCTCAATGTGTATGGCCTGAGAATGAAGTACCGGATTCCAAGAAAGATTTATTGCATTTGTGCTATCGCAAAAGTTGGAATCTTATTCATTTTAAGGCCAAAATCACTAAGTTGTTGTTTAAGACAAAGAATTTGTGTAGTGCATAAGCTTAAGGCTATATACTCGGCTTCAGTGGTTATACTAGCTTGCTTTTTAGAAAACCAAGAGATAAACTTGGTTCGTATAAATTGACATGTACCGCTAGTGGATTTTCTATCTAGTTTGCAACCACCATAATCATCATCAGTATAAGCATACAGTTCCAACTTATCGTTTCTATCATACCAAAGTCCTAAGTGAGGTGTGTGTTTAAGATATCTAAATATCTTTTTTACTGCATTGTATTGAGATACCTTAGGACAAGATTGAAACCTAGCACACATACACACACTAAATATGATGTCAGGTCTTAACGCGGTTAAGTATAACAATGATCCAATCATACACCTTTATAGTGTGTCATCAAAATGTTTACCATTTTCGTATTTATCTAGTTTAGTGCTAACACTCATAGGGGTAGGTGTTGGTTTCAACTCTTCAAATCCAAACTTCTTAATCATATCATTGACATACTTAAGTTGGCTAATATGGATTCCTTGAGAGGTTTGTTTGATTTGAAGCTCTAAGAAGTAATTCAACTCTCCTACCATTGACATTTCAAATTCAGACTTCATACACTCTTCGAAGTCTTTAACTAAGGTAGGGTTGGTTAATCCAAAGATTATGTCATCTACATATATTTGGACTATTAACAAGTTATTATCTTTTCTTTTTAAAAATAGAGTGTTGTTTGTTGTCCTCCTTTGATAACTATTTGCAATAAGAAAGTTTGCAAATATATCATACCTCTTGGAGCTTGTAACCATATAAAGCTTTCTTAAGCTTGTATACATGATTAGGATTCTTTGGATCTTTGAATCCAGGGGGTTGTTTGACCAAAACTTCTTCTTGGATGTATCTATTCAAGAATGCACTCTTGATATCCATTTGGAAGAGTTTGATGTTGCTTAGACTTGTAATAGTAATTAATAGTTTAATTGCTTCTAGTCGTGCAATGGGTGCAAATGTTTCTTTACAATATATTCCTTCTTGTTGATTATAATCTTATGCGACTAGCCTAGCCTTATTTCGTGTGATGTTTCCTTGTTCATCCACTTTATTCCTAAATACCCATTTTGTTCCTATTATAGACTTATTTTTGGGTTTATGCACTAAGTCCCACACATTGTTCTTGGTAAATTGGTTCAATTCCTCATGCATGGAATCTATCCATGATATATCACCTAAGGCTTCCTTAACATTCTTAGGTTCTATATGTGAGATTAAACTACGTCCTTCAGATTGACTTATGTTTCTACGTGTTCTAACCTCAGCACTTGGATCCCTAATGATTAACTCTTTAGGGTTTTTATGTTTATCTTTTATAAACCACCAATTCCTAGGTTGACTAGGTTCACCCTTATCTTGTTCAAATGTTTCATTAGTGTGAACATTATTGTATACAATTGGATAATCTTGCAAGTTAGTTGTATTATCTTCCAATTGCAAAATTTCTTCATTTATTGCATCTAAGGGTTCATGCATGTCTCGTTCAGGGGGAGTTTGTTCTAGATGATCATGAACGGGCTCATGTAATATATCATCATCATCAAATATATTTTCTACATTATTTTCTTGTTTATGTTGATTTTTATCATTAACTTCAAAACATGCATTCTCATTGAATTTCACATGTATGGATTTAATTATCTTTCTGGATGCAGGATTATAACACCTATATGCTTTAGAATTAGTTGAATAACCAACAAATATGCATTCAATAGGATTTTGTTCAAACTTGTCTAGATTATCCTTAGTGTTCAACACAAAACACTTACAACCACAAACTCTAAGATAATCTACCTTAGGTTGTCTATTATTTAATAATTTGTAAGGTGTTTTGTTTAACTTCTTTCAAATTGAAAGTCTATTTATAATATAACAAGCATAACTTACAGCTTCAACCCATAAATATTTTTAGGTACTTTGTTTTCACACAACATTGTCCTAGAAATTTCTTGAATTGTTCTATTTTTATGTTCAACAACTCCATTGGTTATGGTGTTCTAGGTGGTGAGAATTCATGTTTTATTCCATGTAATTCACAAAACTTGATTACATCTTTGTTTTTAAATTCTCCACCTTTATCACTCCTAGTTCTTTTAACATTTTCTTCATAAAGATTTTTGAATTGATTGATAAGAGTTTCGATTGCTAATGGAGCATCGTCTTTGTGTGATAAGAACAATATCCATGTGTATCGTGAGTAATCATCTACTATGACACACACATAGTAGTGTCAACCTAGACTTCTTGTCCTACTTGGACCAAATAAGTCTAAGTGAAATAATTCTAGTACATGACTAGTACTCACTTCATGTTTTGGTTTTAATGTTTCTTTAATATGTTTTCCTTTAATACATGTTTCACACATTTGAAAACTATCTAAGTCTAACTTAGGTATACCTCTGAGTAGATTCTTCTATAGTTGAAATTCCTATATGGACTAGTCGTCTATGCCATAAATTCATATCTAAGTCATGTGATATTAAACACTTAACCTTAGCATCTAACATGTTATCTAAGGAAAGGGTATAAATGTTACCATACCTATTTCCTTTTAATACAATTTCTTCTTTTTCATTTGTTATATCACAAGAATCATAGAGAAAAGAAACATAATAACCGGAATCTATAATTAACGAAATGCTTAATAAATTATAAAAAAATTTGCTTACTAACAATACATTTCATATTTGAAATGTGTTAAGGTCCCCGATTGTTCCTTTTCATTTGTTGTTGTCACTGAATGCCACCTTTCCTCCATTCTCGATATGTTCTAACTCGGTGAATAGTTTGGGGTTGCCCGTCATATGCATTGAACATCCACTGTCTAAAAACTATTTGGTTTTTAGATTCTTTGACTTTGCCTCCTTATTGCATTCCTTACATTTATCCTACAATCGAGACAAAGTTTTAGGTACCCTTTACTTAGGTCCTTGAATGTCAGGGGTATCGTCCTTGTTTAAATATCCCTTAGGTATCCAAACTTGGATGTACCTTCTAGGCACATATTTGACATTAGTTGAATAAAGCAGATTAACATGCATTCCATTTAAAAGATGATGCATTGTCATACGTTATACCTTGGTTGATAATTATTATAAAGTGGTCGGTTTTGATAGCGTGTGTAAGGCATATGATTTTGTTTCTTATATCGTGCTATGTATGTATGATCATATGTATTGCTATAAGAAGAATGAGAATGTTGCCTATACTTGGTCTATATGCATTATAATGAGTTGGTTGTATTTTATTTCTAGTCACATTTGTATACATATAGTCATAATTTCTAGGTTGTCTAGATGCAAAGTTTTGTCTAGTTGCACGTTTATATGTGTGTTTTTGTGGGTGCATGTTGCATTTTTACCTTGGAATATACAGAAGAAGGAGCAGAAGAAAGTGTAGCAGGCAAAGTTGATTTTATTTTTGTTGGTTTATAAGGTTGTTTAGTACTTGATGAAACAAACTTAGTATTTTTATCTACTTTGCCATTTTCTTCTTTATATCCTAACCCGGTTTTATCGTTTCCATACTTTTGAGACGATATAAGTGTATTTAGCATGTTGATTTAGGATCTACAAGGCATCACTAGAAAGGGGGTTTGAATAGTGGGTGCGGAAAATGTGGTTTTTAAATTTGTTTTAAACCAAAAACCCAACTTCTGAAAACAGTTTCTGTTTTCAGGACCAGTTTTAAAACGTTTTGAAAACTAGGTTACAGATGTTCAAAAATTCTGAAATTTGGAGATAACTTATTCTCAAATGTTATGAGTATCGCATAAAAATTTCAGATTAAAATTCAACCTCTAACTCCTTAAAAAATCATTGGTGGTCAGATTGCACAAATCTGCCAGAAACGGTAGTCTGATTTGAAAAGTTAATTCCTATTTAACCGTGACTTCAAATGCTCTGAAACTTTAATGAATAACCCCTTATTAGGTTTATTTAATTGGGTTGAAACAGTTTTTAAAAATTCTTTTTGGAAGTTAGTCAAAAACGTTCAAAGTCTCAACCTTTGCAAGCCTGAAAATCAGACTGCACTAGTCTCAGAACTGTTGACGTTTGAATGATTTATACTTGTTCAAAAGGGTTGAAGCTTATTCCAAAAGAACCTTAAGACATGTGGCTATGTTTCCTGAAAGTTTCGTGATTTTTGAAATTCATTTACTATTTTTACGAACATGATAAACACGATACACTGTGCTGGGAACTGAAAGTAAGTGCTGAAAGTAAAGAACACAAGGAATTTCATACTGGTTCGGTTAAAACAACCTACTCCAGTCTTCGAGGCACCTTACTCGGTTAGCACTAATCACAAAACACAAATAACACCTTACCATACAGGGTTTATGGAGTTACACACCAACTCCAACCCTTTACAAACCTTGTAAATGAATACAATGATCATGAACACCACCACCTTGCGAGTGCAAGATTGATCACACCTTGATCAATCTTTTACAATAATGAAGAGTATATGGTGGTATGTAAGAAGCCTATTCAAGATGTATGAATATGAATACAATAGGCTTTTAGAGAGAAGAAAGAAAGAAGTGTAGAAAGAGAGACTAGATGAAAACGTTTTGATCTTGTAAGCTTGTAAGACTTGTGTTGTATTTTGTTTGCTCTCCTCTTTCCTTTTATCACTAGTGGCCACCCCCTTGATGCCTTCTCATCCTCTTGAAAATTATCTTCTAAGTCCTTGGAAGAGTTTATTGCATCATTGTGACATTTCCTTGCTTACTTGGCAACTCCTCATTGGATGATCATTAAGCTCATGCTTACTTGGCACTCTTTGATTGGATGGAAGTTGTCATCATTTGATGACTAGATAAATCTGAAAATAAACCTTTAAAACATGTGTCAATTAGCCATAAAAGTGTTGTAATAAGTCTCATATCAATTCCACATAATTAGCAAGACAATTTATCACCTTTAACATCATAAAAATTGGCCACTATTATTCTCCACATGCTGAAATTTTCAGCATGTGTGATATCCAAGTCAAGTTCAAATTATTTCCATGTATGTAGTAGATTTATCCCTTGAAAATAAAAAAATCAAATATGCTTAATTTTGAAGATAACAATCGGCCATAACACATTCCAACACATGCTGAAATTTTCAGCATGTGTGATATTAAAAGAAACCATCACATTATTTCCATAACTTGTTTAAAACATTGTCATACTATCTTTCAATCAATCCATATAATTCAAAGTAGTAAATATGGCATAATTTAGAGGAAATTTTGGCTAGCCTATGCACACATGATGAAATTTTCCGCATGTGTTACAAATGTGACATAATGTGAAATGTTACCTTGTGTAGCTCCTTCCTTTATGTCACCAACATTGTATGCTTCATTCTTGGCCAATCAAGATGCCAACAAAGCTCCACATATGCTCCAACATGGCTGAGCTAGGCGTGTATGATGAATATACATGTGCTAAATTTTATTTTTGCAAACTTTGTAAAATAGTGCACATATAATTATACACATATGATATATTCCAATCAGCCCTTAATTGATTTTTTTAGAACACTTTAGAATGTATTAAGTATGTAAAAATTGTCTAGATGCATGTTATATGCCATGCCAAAAATGTTCCATGTGTCGTGTTCGTAGAAAACCGAAATTTTCGACGTTTGTCGATTACCTGATTTTTCTCCGATTAAATTCCAGATTTTTACACATGTTATATATATTATGTTACACATAATATACATAAATTAAACTTTAATATTCAGCACTTAGGGCTGATTAAAGTGGCGCCTAACATGTGACAAAAATTGAATTTGGAATCTCCACAATTTGGCCTTAATTTGGGGTGATTTGTGTGTGCCAACATGGAATGATTTTATAGCTGTATATACCATGTAAGCCACAAAATGTGTGGCCATTCTGAAGTGTAGGGGCTGACCATCTATATATGGAAAGTACGTGACACGTTGGCGAAGTTCGGTATTCACCCGATACGACAATTTTTGGTTTAGAACCTTTTAACGTGTCGTGATAAATTTGTCATCACCATGACTTATATCATATGATATAAGACTTGAATATACTCATAAATATGTGTGACGTTAATGTACATACGTAAAATATATAACGTGTTGGTAGTACGTTGGAATATATGTGTATGTGCCTTTTTTTAAAAAAAATCTGAATATATATAAAAATATATGTATAATGGCGTGTAGGAGGGAGTGGAGAACTTTCCTTTCTTCAACTTGTTGCCTTTGTGCCTTTTCCAAATATGGCTTCCTTTAATGAACTACTTAGTTTATTTAACTAAGTACTTCACTTAATGAACTAGTTTAGTTCATTAATGATGGCACCTGAAAATAGTTCAAACACAACAAATGCTTGTCATTTGATGTAAGCTTTAAAACTCCATGGCTCGTTAGTACGACAACATTATGTATGAACTATATAAGGCAAGTTTTATGCAAAAACGTGTCATGTCATAAAATATGTCATGCATTTCTTTAATACACGTTATTTAAATCATGCATTTTGAAATCACTCAAACCCTTTTTTCTCAACAATCTCCCCCTTTTGATGATTTACAAAATAACCTACGTTCATGATTTAAATTTTGCCACTCCCCCTCCACTCGTGCACAAATTCAAATTTGATTTTTGAATTCCTCTCCCCTTTGATTTGTGCAATCAGTCTTTCTCTCTCCCCCTTAAATCATGCATTCTCTCCCACTTTATTTTGGAAAGACAATCAAAAGCGCAAAAGTAAAGAAGAAAAAATCATGCATTTTAAATAATCTCAAAGGTGCGTTCTTAAGGGTTAATTATTCAACCCTTTGAGAGTGTCCCTTTTGGTACCCAAATTTGGGTGACATTTCTAGGTCTTCCAAAAGGTGATAAAAATGCAAAATAATATATGTTAGGGGCAAATGCGTTTGGCCTTTGGCCGAGAATCCCATCATGCATATAGTATGGTTTTCGTTT
This sequence comes from Eustoma russellianum, assembly GCA_036186865.1. Lineage (NCBI taxonomy): Eukaryota > Viridiplantae > Streptophyta > Magnoliopsida > Gentianales > Gentianaceae > Eustoma > Eustoma russellianum. Next base: position 18,341,335 of record AP025062.1, on the reverse strand, counting down.
TTGGTTTGCATGCACGGGGAGTGATCTAGATGTATTTTTATGATATGAATGTCGCATATGCATCAGTTGTTTTCTATATGGCACATGATTTCTCTTTGTATGATAAGAAGCATGATGAGATGAGATGAGTGGTGTACTAGTCTTTTTCTCATATTTATTCGGCACATAATTATAGTTCGTATGATATGAAGAAGAGATATGACGAGATGAGGGGAGAGGGGGTCTTTACGTTACTTTAGGCGCTACGCATGCCTTTGATGTGTCTACTTTATTAGACAAAACAAACTTGGATGGTTTAGATGATGCTTCGTTTGTCTTACTGTATCCTAATCCAGTTTTATCACTGTCATGTTTTTGTGATAAAATAATGCGATCTAGCATGTTATATCCCATATCAAATTGTTTTCTAGTCTTTTCTATATCTTCGTTTCTTGATTTCAACTTTGAAATCTCGGCTTTCAATTCAGTGTTCTCGGATGTCAATGATAAAATTTCAGACTTTAATGAATTTATGATGCAGGACGACTCTTTTTTTGAATCGTTTAATTGAGACACAAGATTTTTGTTAGAAGATTCTAACAATTTCTAGTCTTCAATTAATCGCTTATTTTCTTTTGCAAGAGTCTTTGAGAACTTATGCAACTCTAAATATTGACTAAATAAATCATCATAAGAACATTCAAAATCAGAATCAGAGTCGGAAGATACCTCATTTGATGCCTTAGATGTAAAGCATACTTGTGCCTTTTGTTCTTCTGTATCATCAGTCTCAGAGTCAGATGTGTCACTCCAAGTGGAGGCTTTGAAGGCTCTTCTCCTTTGTTTAGGTTCTGAGACGAGTCTAGTTTTGGTCCGATCCTTGTCAAGGTATTTGTTTGTTTGTTTGTCCTTGTTCGGACAATCATATGACAAGTGTCAAAGTTGTCCACATTCATAACACTTTATTTCCTTATTTTTATTTTTATGATCCTTAGATGAAGTAGACTTATGTTTAATCGATTTTCTCAAGATTTTTCTTAATCTTTTAGCCGTCGTGATTAAATCCTCATCATCGGAATCTATGTCACTATCGTCTACGACGTATTCATTTGATTTAAATGCTATAGCCTTATCATTTTTGGAAATAGACTCAAAATGTCTTAAAGTGAGTTTTTTTTCATATACCTTTAAAGATCCGATTAGTTCCTCCATTTTTATTGATTTGGTTTCCTTACTTTCCTCTATTGCTGTGACTTTAGTGTCCCATTCAGATGGAAGACTTCGTAGTACCTTTTGGACCTTTTCCTGCGTGGAGAAAGCTTTGCCAAGAGACTCAAGAGAATTATAGATGTTAGTCAATCGTAAATCCATCTCAACAATAGACTCATTTGGAAATAATTTAAAGGACTCAAGTGTGGACATAAGCATATTAATCTTGGACTCCTTTACTTGGTTAGTCCCTTCATGTTTCATTTCAAGAATTCTCCACATCTCTTGCGCACTAGAACAATTAGACACGTAACTAGATTCACTTTTACTTAGACCATTTAAGAGTAGTTGCTTGGCTTTAGCGTTCATACTCAACTTCTTTTTGTCATCACTAGTGTATTCTTGTTTCGTTTTTATAACTTCTAGTGTGACACCATCAACAATTGACAACTTAGAAGGAATAAATGGACCGGCTTCTATGATGGACCATAGATCAATATCAATAGCCATAAAAAAAAGTTTCATTCTTAATTTCCATTGAATAAAGGACTCGCCATTGAAAAGAGGAGGCCTTATGGTTGACATTCCTTCTTGCATGGTGTTATAGCTAGTGGATGCCATCTCACTTAGATCATTGGATCTTCTTTTTGTGAGTGTTCTTGCGCTCTGATACCACTTGTAGGATATGTAAGGCGCCACTAGAAGGGGGAGGGTTGAATAGTGGGTGCGGAAAATGTGGTTTTTAAATTTGTTTTAAACGAAAAACACAACTTCTGAAAACAGTTTCTGTTTTCAGGACCAGTTTTGAAACGTTTTGAAAACTAGATTTCAGGTCTTCAAAAACTCTGAAATTTGGAGAGAACTTAGTCTCAGATGTTCTGAGTATCTCCTAAAAATTTTAGATTAAAATTCAACGTATAACCCCTTGAAAGTTCGTTGGTGATCAAATTGCGCAAATCTGCCAGAAACGGTAGTCTCATTTGAAAAATTAATTTCTATTTAACCGTGACTCCAAATGCTCTGAAAATTTAATGACTAACCCCTTATTAGGTTCATTTAATTGGTTTGAAACAGTTTTGAAAATTTCTTTTGGGAAGTTAGTCAAAAACATTCAAAGTCTCAACATTTGCAAGCCTGAAAATCAGACTGCACTAGTCTCAGAACGTTTGACGTTTGAATGACTTATACTTGTCCAAAAGGGTTGAAACTTGCACCAAAAGAACCTTAAGACATGTGGCTATGTTTCCTGAAAGTTTCATGAGTTTTGAAATTTGTTTACTATTTTTACAAACGTGATAAACACGATACACTGTGCTGGAAACTGAAAGTAAGTGCTGAAAGTAAAGAACACAAGGAATTTTATACTGGTTCGGTTAAAACAACCTACTCCAGTCTTCGAGGACTCCTTCTTCGGTTAGGACTAATCACAAAACACAAATAACACCTTACCACACAGGGTTGATGGAGTTACACACCAACTCCAACCCTTTACAAGCCTCGTAAATGAATACAACGATCATGAACACCACAACCTTGCGAGTGCAAGATTGATCACACCTTGATCAATCTTTTACAATAATGAATAGTATATGGTGGTATGTAAGAAGCCTATTCAAGATGTATGAATATGAATACAATAGGCTTTTAGAGAGAAGAAAGAAAGAAGTGTAGAAAGGGAGACTAGATGAAAACGTTTTGATCTTGTAAGCTTGTAAGACTTGTGTTGTATTTTGTTTGCTCTCCTCTTTCCTTTTATCACTAGTGGCCGCCCCCTTGACGCCTTCTCCTCCTCTTGAAAATTATCTTCTAAGTCATTGGAAGAGTTTATTGCATCATTGTGACATTTCCTTGCTTACTTGGCACTCTTTGATTGGATGGAAGTTGTCATCATTTGATGACTAGATAAATCTGAAAATAAACCTTAAAAACATGTGCCAATTAGCCATAAAAGTGTTGTAATAAGTCTCATATCAATTCCACATAATTAGCAAGACAATTTATCACATTTAACATCATAAAAATCGGCCACTATTATTCTCCACATGATGAAATTTTCAGCATGTGTGATATCCAAGTCAAGTTCAAATTATTTCCATGTATGTAGTAGATTTATCCCTTGAAAATAAAAATCACATATGCTTAATTTTGAAGATAAAAATCGGTCATAACACATTCCAACACATGCTGAAATTTTCAGCATGTGTGATATTAAAAGATATCATCACATTATTTCCATAACTTGTTTAAAATATCGTCATACTATCTTTCAATCAATCCATATAATTCAAATTAGTAAAAATGGCATAATTTAGTGGAAATTTCGGCCAGCCTATGCACACATGCTGAAATTTTCAGCATGTGTTACAAATGTGACATAGTTTGAAATGTTATCGTGTGTAGCTCCTTCCTTTATGTCACCAACATTGTATGCTTCATTCTTGGCCAATCAAGATGCCAACAAAGCTCCACATATTCTCCAACATGGCTGAGCTAGGCGTGTATGATGAATATACATGTGCTGAATTTTATTTTTGCAAACTTTGTAAAATAGTGGACATATAATTATACACACATGATATATTCCAATCAACCATTAATTGATTTTTCTATAACACTTTAGAATGCATGAAGTATGTAAAAAGTGTCTAGATACATGTTATATACCATGCCAAAAATGTTCCATGTGTCGTATTCGTAGACAACCGAATTTTCGACGTTTGTCGATTACCCGATTTTTCTCCGATTAAATCCCAACTTTTTGCACATGTTATATATATTATGTTACACATAATATACAGAAATTAAACTTTAATATTCAGCACTTAGGGCTGATCAAAGTGGCGCCTAACATGTGATAAAATTTGAATTTGGAATCTCCACAATTTGGCCTTAATTTGAGGGTGATTTGTGTGTGCCAACATGGAATGATTTTATGGTTGTATATACCATGTAAGCCACGAAATTTGTGGCCATTCTGAAGTGTAGGGGCTGACCATCTATAAATGGCAAGTACGTGACACATTGGCGAAGATTTGGTATTCACCCGATACGACAATTTTTGGTTTAGAACCTTTTAACGTGTCGTGATAAATTTGTCATCACCATGACTTATATCATATGATATAAGACCTGAATATACTCATAAATATGAGTTAAATATAGTGGTGTGATGTTAACGTACGTACGTAAAATATATAACGTATCGGTAGTACGTTGGAATATATGTGTATGTGCCTTTTTTTTAAAAAAATCTGAATATATATAAAAATATATGTATAATGGCGTGTAGGAGGGAGTGGAGAACTTTCCTTTCTACAACTTTTTGCCTTTGTGCCTTTTCCAAATATGGCTTCCTTTAATGAACTACTTAGTTTATTTAACTAAGTACTTCACTTAATGAACTAGTTTAGTTCATTAATGATGGCACCTGAAAATAGTTCAAACACAACAAATGCTTGCCATTTGATGTAAGCTTTAAAACTTCATGGCTCGTTAGTACGATAACATTATGTATGAACTATATAAGGCAAGTTTTATGCAAAAACGTGTCATGTCATAAAATATGTCATGCATTTCTTTAATACACGTTATTTAAATCATGCATTTTGAAATCACTCAAACCCCTTTTTCTCAACAGTTGGTTCCAGACTTAAATTGTTCTAACATTTTTTCTAAGTCTAGTTTAGATAATTTAAGTTGAGAAATTTCTTTTTCACAATTATCTATCTTAGTTTTTGACAAGCTATTTTTGGTTTTTAATGCATGTTCATTCTTCCTGTATGATTCAATTTTAATCTTAAGAGAATCAAGAGTATTAGTAGACTCTTGTTTAAAAGATTCTAATTGATCGGAAACTTTCAAGTTGGACATCTTCAACTTGTCATTTTCTTCCATTAGTTTCTTTTTTTTCTTTTGATAGTCGTTTACAGTGTGCATGCATTTTTAGAAATTCTTTGTACATCGCATCAAATGACATTTCATTATCAGAATCTACATCAGATGAAAAACTTACCTCGTTGGATACGAAGCAGATTTGAGCTTCCTCGGTGTCAGATTCTGAGTCGGATGAGTCGCTCCACGTGCTTGCCTTCAAGACTCGTTTGCCTCTTTTTGACTTGGACTCCTTTATCTCAGGCTTTTGCGCCTCCTTGTCCTTGACTTGTTTATTGTTATTATTATTCTTGTCGTTGTTATTTTTCTTTGTTGGACAATTATAAGAGATATGTCCTTTTTGCCCACATTCATAGCATTTTAATTCCTTATTATACCACTTGTTGTTATTCGAGTTATTTTTCTTAGAATGAGAAGAAGAAGAAGAAGACTGTAATCAATTCCTATTTGGCCGCTTAAAAAACTTTCTAAGTTTTCTAGCTACTAAGATTAAGTCATCATCTAATTCACTATCGCTATTACTTTATCTATTATTATGTGTCTCAGTTGTTTTTAAAGCTATAGACTTACCAATAGATTTTTATGACTCGGACTTCCGTTGGTTTAGTTTTACCTCGTATACTCTAAGTGAGCCTATCAATTCGTCCATTTTTATGATTGATTTTGTTTCTTCAATTGCCGTGACTTTCGGATCTCATTCAGCAGGAAGACTCCGTAGCACTTTTTGAACCTTTTCGTTGCTGGTAAAAGATTTACCTAAAGCTTCAAGCGCATTGAAAATATTTGTAATCCTCAAATCCATAGATGTTATGGATTCTCTCGGCAACATTTTGAAAGATTCAAGTTCAATCATAAGCATGTTTATTTTTGACTCTTTTACACCGCTAGTACCTTCATGCTTTAATTCTAAAGATTTCCACATGTCATGTGCACTTGTACAATTTGATACATATCCTGCTTCAGAAGTCGTTAGTCTATTCAAAAGTAATTGCATAGCTTTAGCATTCATATATATTTTCTTTTTATCTTCAGATGACAATTCACTTTTATATTTTTCTACTTCTTGTGTTACACCATTTACTTGTAAAACTTTCATTGGAATGTACGACTCATCTTCAACTATAGACCATAAATCGATGTCTATAGCCATTAAGAATAACTTCATTCTAAGTTTCCAATGAACAAAATTATTACCATCAAAAAGAGGAGGGCATTGTGTAGACATACTTTCCAATTCACCTTTGTGAGAAACTATGGCCATTGTATGTACCTTTGATTTGAGATGTGCATGCTACAAAGAATTGTTGTTCTTGGCCTTGTCTTGTTCGTATGGTGTTGAATCTTGCTTCTTTAAGTGGTGTTGGCCTGACTCTGATACCAACTGTTGGACCGTACACCTGCAGTAAACACCACTAGAGGGAGGGTGAATATTGGTTAGCGGAAATTACACTACTACCCTTTAACAAAATCCCCTTTGACAACAGAATCTGAGACCTCCTCAAATTTAGTACCCGTTTTTGTAAACTTCAAAACTCAGTGTACGCAACTCCAAAAAGTATGAAAATTTTCAGAACTTAACTTCAATGTCTTGGCAAGATTATGTTCAAAACTTAGATAAAAATAAGATCGTTTGACCCTTCAAACAAATAAAAAGATTCAGATGGTCAATCTGGACAGAATTGGACAGAATAGTGTTGAACTTTGAAACGTGTTTCTCTTTGAATACTCAACCAAAAAGGCTGATCTTTATATCAAAACACTCCTTAGGATGTCTAGTTTTTGATTTCAAAAGGCCCTGACCTTAAACAATTCTTGATGAAAACAGAATTCAAATTTTCTTAAAACTGGTCAGATTGCAGCCTGATTGGAGCAGTTATCTTGCAATGACTGAAAGACTAACTTTCATTTGCTCAAATCAAGTGATTCTTGTTGCAAATGAAAGTCAGCAGTCTGAAGTATAACTCCACCAAAATTACGAATTTTGAAAGTGTTTTGCTATTTTTTTCAAAATTTTGCGAAGTTGTGTGAAATCTGCAGTGATAACGGATAGAAAAAAGAAAAGTGAAAAAAGACAAGAACACCAAAGCTTTATCCTGGTTCGGTCAATGTGACCTACTCCAGTCCCAAGAAACACCTTTCTTTGGATTTAACTATGGTATGAACACGATTACAACAAGAACCAAGCTTGATCCTTGGGTTAAACACCAACCTTATTCAAGACTTGGATGAACACCTATATGCAATTTAACCCAACATTATTCAAGACTTGGATGAACACCTATATGCAACTCTTGTTTGCAACACCTGTATCACCTTTTGATGTAGTACCCTTATTGATTTGGCTAATCAACCTTACAAATGAGACACAAGAGGCTTTTAGCTCTACAACAAATATCACATGAACACAAAGGTAGCCTTATTGATTTGGTTAATCAACATTACAAATGAGACACAAGAGGCTTGTAGCTCTACGACAAATATCACAAGAACACCTTGGATACACCAAGAATGAAACAAGAATGGAGAGAAATGTTCAATTCTCTTGCCCTTAGAGTACATCTAAAGTGTCTCTCCTAGCAATATATAAGCTGGCAACCTCAACTCAAATTGACCAATGTGGTATTCTTGCAAAATGATGATGTGTTCAATTCTCATGAAGCCACATCATCACTTTTCCAATTTTCAACCAATTTTTACTCCTACTTTGAGCATTAATTTCTCATTTGTCTGGTATCGTAATTGAGTGAGTCAAAAGCCTAAAATCATCTGCTCATTACATAGATAATTTAAGACTCATTAGTTTTGATTTATGATTAACGGACAATAATCATAATTAACCTCAAAGTATGATGCTCACCAACTTTGAACAAACCCATTTCCAAATTTCCAATTTTTCCTCCAACATGATCAACATGTATTCAAAGCGTTGCGACATTGAATCTGCTAGTTTAGTCTTCGGTAGAGAAAGAGTTTTCGAGACTGCGTTGCCTGAAAATCTATGATATCTGGCTATGCGCACCATGTTGTTGGTAAGAAAGCTTTGTCTGTGTTTGAATGCATGTCAGTAGCAGATACGCCACCCAACTATGTCACCTTCATCGGGTTCTTTCTGCCTGTTGACACCTTGGTCAGGTAGAAGAAGGTTTTTACTGTTTACTAAACATGACAGAAGGCAGGGGTATCCAACCTGGATTGGAACATTTCACATGTATTATAGACTTCTCGGGAAAGCTGGAAAGCTTAAGGAAGCAATACATTTTATGAAGTCCACTTCAATCAACTGGGACATTGTTGCATGGCGTACTTTACTAATGCTTGCCATGTCCATCGCGATTATGTTGTTGGGAAGCAAGTGGCTAAGAATGTTGCTCAGATGAATCACGATGATGGTCCTTTTGTCCAATATGCAAGGCAAGGCCAAGATGTGGGATGTCACTGCAAAAACACGGAGATTAGAAGGAAAGAAACATAAAGAAAGAGCCCAGATTGAGCTGTGTGGAAACTAAGTCCTAGCCGAGTTGAGCTGAAATCAGGTCGGCAAACCTGATTTGGGCAACCAACTTGCTGGAAGACTGTCAGCCGAGTTGAGCTGGATTGACAGAGATGATGAATAAAAATAGCGTGCTGAACTGAAGCGAAGCACGAAACAAAGACAAGACCAAGTATGGACGTACTGAGCTGAAGAAGAGCTGAGGTGAAGCACAGAACCAAGCTGTGCCAGAAGACAATATAAAGAAGTGTTGAGCTAAAATTACGAAGTAAAGCAGAAGCTATGGACCGACCTACCATACTTTGTAAATATTACATAGAATTATTTCTGTACATAGCTGATCTGCCTTGGTAACCAGCCGTTACAACAGCCGTTAGAATTTACAGTAGATTGAAAGTGACTGCTGAAAGCGAGCGCAGAACAAGTGGTTAAATAGCCGTTAGAAATATGTTTTCTCCTATAAAAGAGGAACAACCTTTTAAATTAAACTTTAACTTGAATGAATTTTCTAATTCTTCAATCTTGACATGGTATCAGAGCAAACCTGATTCAAAAACCTGCAATTCATATTCTGTTTTATGCAGATTTCAAGAATTCTTCAAAATGACTACTCCCTTCAGCCCAGCTGAATATACAGAGACCACCTCCACTGCTGATCAATCATCAGGAGTGGTGCTTGTTCCTCAACTTACTGATGATTCCTCTGTTGTCATCACCAGCCACAAAATTAATGGAGATAACTACCTCTCATGGTATCGAGGGGTAGAGATATTCATCACCGACAAAGACAAGGAGGAATACATATATGGGACAGTCCCCGTCCCATCAGAAACAGATACAAACTTCCGACTATGGAAGTCTGGAACAGAATGATAATGTCCTGGCTGATACGATCTATGTAGCCAGACATTTCTGATGACTTCATAATGTATATGCATCAGAAATCTGGGCTACAATCAAGAAGATGTATTCCAAACAGGATAACATCTCAGAACTATATGAAATCGAAGCTCATCTTCACAAGCTTAAACAAGGCAGTCTACCAGTCCACAAATACTATACCCTTCTTACAAAGGCGTGGCAGCAGATTGACTCCTTCGAAGCACATCAGTGGTCTTGTATCGCTGATGCTGCTCTCTATAAAGAAATAACAGCGAGGAAACGGGTTTTTTGCTTCCTATCTGGACTAATCACAGAATTTGACACTGCACAAAGTCGAATTCTCAATGCCAAAGCACTACCAACTTTGAAAGCTGTCTACGCTGAAATCAAACACGAAGAAAGCCGAAAGTTATGATGTGATTATGTGAGGATCTACAATTGTAGAATCCTCAGCTTTGTATTCTGAACAGTCAGCAGAAGCCTCTGGGCTGGCTGTTAAAAGACACTCTGCCTCTACTGGAGGTAAGGTGTTCAAATACTGCAAGAAAGAAGGCCATATAGTCGATGACTGTTTGAGCTTACAATCAAAGCTGGTCAGAGAAAGAAAGCCCCCTCTGAAGACCATCAATGCTCTCTAGAGATCATATCAAAGGCCATTTACTGCTGGACACAGCGCTACACATCAGGTAAGTAGCACAACTCAGCATGGAGTAGCTCGGCCAAGTACAACCCACCTCAGTTTATTCCCAGTAGCTGATGATGAGGTGATTACAAAGGAGCAGATTGCCACACTTACCAATCTGCTGAGCAGACAAGAGAGCCGAGCTTACCTGCACCAGGCTACTTTCCACCAAGCTCCAGCAGTTCATGGATCATTGACTCCGGGGCTACAGATCACATGACCAATAATGGTACCCTTCTAAACTGCTACTCTTTGTTTTCTAAACCAAAGGAAGTAAAAACTGCAAATGAAGTTACCTTAAGTGTTGTCGGAATAGGCACTTCTATAATTAATAGCAAAAACACAATGAGAGGTGTCCTTCATATCCCTAGTCTAAGTTTTAACCTATTATCTATTAGCAAACTTACTAGGGATAATAACTGTTTAGCCTGCTTCTCATCCACGGAATGTTGTTTTCAGGAAAACAAAGTGAAGGGGATAATTGGCAGTGCCACGAATATAGCAGGCCTATACATACTGGAGTCAGAAAACAGGGCCTTAGTAAGCTCAGCTGAGATGACAAGTGACCAAGAATCTAGCATTTTGCACCCTAGAAATCCATGTATAGAGAACATTTTGTTATGGCATAACAGAATAGTCATCCCAATTTTTATATTTAAAACGTTTAATGCCAAAGTTATTTAGCTCAGCTGACCTGAAAAATATTACTTGTGAGACCCGTCAACTAACTAAACACAGTAAACATAATTATCCAACTAAAACATACAAGTCTTCAATACCTTTCAACCTCATTCACTCAGATAGATGGGGACCATCTAAGGTAAATAACATCAATGGAGCGAGATGGTTCATAACTTTTGTAGGTGACCATACTAGAGTAACGTGAGTATACTTGTGAAAAGTAAAAGTGAGGTCGGACAAGTGTTCAAGAGATATATATCACTTGTTCAAAATCAGTTTGGCTGTATGATTAAAACACTTAGGTCAGATAATGGAAATGAATATCTAGACAGCAACGTTCAAACATTTTTTGCATGAAAATCGTATTTACCACCAAACCACCTGCACCTACACACCTCAGCGGAACGGAGTTGTTGAAAGGAAGAATAGACATCTACTTGAAGTGACTCGAGTTCTCATGTTTAGCATGAATATACCTGAGCAGTACTGGGGTGTTATGCCCTGCGACCGAGGTATAAGAAAAATAAATAAATGAATAAAATTTGATAAGTTTAGAACTTAGGATCCTAATATGATTAGGAAATAAATAGTAGATAAAGCTTAAATTAAATTACATATTCAAATTGAAAAAAAAAGATAACCTAAATATCGTAGGATTTATACCTATCTCTACCTATATTTATACATACATATCACACAATTCTTACCCTAATACTAAACAACACAAAAAAAAGGCAGCCACCGAGGAATATCAAAAACCCTCGGCAGCTACCAATATTCATCCCAAAAAAAATATATACTTCAATCTTCATATTCAAAGAAATCGGATGCTACCGCTTCAATTAAATCTTCATATTCAAAGCAATCGGATGCTACCTCTTCAATTCTAGGCAATTCTGCCGCCATTTCTAGGAAGCCAAGAAACAACAATTTTTTTGGTCCATTCAACCCCGTTCTTGGTATATCGAGTATATTCGGAGCACGAGGCAAGTATCCTTACTATATTTGCTATGATGTTTCTAATGTTATTATGCTATTTTCGTATCGAGTCATGGATCATACATAAGTATATGTTATTGCATAAATTGATGAATATACATGTGTGTATGGTCGGTTGTATATATATGTGTATATAAGATTTGATTTTTTATAAGTATTTGCAAAAACAAAAAGTGGCCGAAAGTTATAAATTTTTGTGGGCAGTGTCCATTTTCTCACATGGAATAACGTTAAATTTGTACATACATCTAATGTATATTTCATATTATTATATATGTTTTGGGAAATTGGCCGAAATGATAAAGGCCATGTTTTGAAAGTAATTTTTACTATATATATGGAATATATGTTTATATTGTACGTATATATATGTGCATATTTTCGTGAATATATATATATATATATATATATATATATATATATATATATGTAATGATTATGAAACTTGGTATTCTGTGGGGGTAGGGACGAAATTATTAATTCATGTTGTATAAATGGGTGTTGAATAGTGATGATGTGGTAAAACAAATTTATATTTTCATGTATTTACCATTTACAAAATATATAGGTACAGTATGCAAAAAAAATGAAAAGAACAGGGGCCGAGATGTATTAATTTCAAACCACAGGTGAATGGCCAGATTATAGACTTTTGATATATGTTGGTATGACAAATAGAGAAAAAAATAATAAGCTATGAACTAATTATTTTAAGTAAACCAAATTAACCTTTATTATTAGGTATTGATGTTTGTACTACAATTGTTTAGATTCGAGCCTAGAGGAGAATGAAGTTAATTCGTCAAAAAGGTAGGTTCCTCTTCACCCCTCAAACGGATATGATTCATGCATGCTTTGATGGTATACTAATGTGTTTCGTTGTTTAATTGTTTAAGTTGTAAATTTTGTTTCGTTGTTTTTATTTGTTTAAGTTGTAAATTTTGTATATGTTAGAAAGCATGAGATATATTGTTTATGTCTGCTATGTGCGTGTATGTGTGTGAAATTGGTGGTATGATTGAATCGAAAACAAAATACCCTTAAAGAATTGGAAAAAAAGGGGGGAACTTTTACATTAGGATCCTTTAAAAAAGTTGTGTTTTGGCCTTATAATAGGTTCCTATAGACTGGAAATAGGAGAAAATGGGGGTTGGGATCGAAAAACAAATCACAGCACGGGTTGTCACTGGTGGAGCAGCCATTAAATAAATAAATAAATAATTAAAGTAAGACCGAGAATAGGCCAGCCAACGGACCGGGTCGACTAGCCAGCGGGCCGGACCGAAGGCGGCCCATTAACCTCTCAAAAAAAATGTATCGGGTCTGGCAGATCAGGCCAGGAAAATATATAAATTCAAGAATTATAAAAGGTTAAAATTAAATTATTTTCACTTAATTTCTGAAGTTTGGTAAATTTAAGTAATTAAAAATTAATAATAATAGATAGAAGTAAGTAATGGAAACATAGGAGAAATTAGTAAAAAATTCTAGTAAATCAATACAAGCTAAGGAAAAAAATAAGGGGATGCTAAATAACAACTTTTCAATATTCGTAAAATTTATGAAACCAAATATTGAGTGCCGGAGTTGGTGAGGATGGGCGTACGGGCCCCAGGCGACTTTGTTGTTGAGTGCCGGAGTTGGTGAGGATGGGCGTACGGGCCCCAGGCGACTTTGTTGTTGCATTCATGGCACGTGCATTGCATTTGGAGTGGGCTGAAATGTACGGGTCTCAGACGCTCGAGTGGAGTGGACCATGGTATACGGGCCATGAGTATGTGGCTATGATGGATCATGGTGTACGGGCCATGGATACTTGGTTATGGTGGATCGTGATGTACGGGCCACGGGCATCGGTTGGGGTGGATCGTGGTGTACGGGCCACGGGCATCCGCAAGGGTGGATTGTAGTGTACGGACTACAGGCATCCAGTCAATCCCGGGATCATGCATTGCATATAGGTCTAGGGCATATTGCATGACATGATTCTTGTTGCGTGTGACACGTTAATTGAGCATGCATCACGTACTTGCGTATTTTTATGTGGAGTGCTTTACTTACCGCATTTACTTTATCTTATGCATGTTATCTTATCTTTATGTGCTATGTGGTTTTATCTTATATTTATGTGCTATGTGGTTATATCATATCTATGTGCTATGTGGCTATATCATTTCGGTATGCACGTTTTGTATTGGTTTGAGGCGGGCATCTACTGGATGATTTCTGTCACTCACCCCTACTTCCCAGGTGAGCCGGATGAGGACTACGAGCATTTCTTCGTTGAGGACGGGACGGACATAGCGGAGTGGGCTGGTTGATAGTTGCAGCTAGGATATGAGGGGAACTCTGCAGCTGATTTTTCGTAGTTATCTTTTGGGGATTTTCACAGACTTTTTATTACTTTTATTATCAGAATTTTATTCAGTAATGTAATGACAATTTATTGGAGTTTAATTTAAGTTATGATTTACGTTTCTGCGAGAAAAATTTCTACATCATTTCTGACGTGTAAGAGATTGATTCGACGCCTTGTATTCTCCTTAGTGAGATACGGCGTGTAGCGCCCCGACCCGGACAGCGGAATCCGAACCGGTACACCCGTCGTAGCTTACTGAGAAGACTACAAGACGTCTCATCTCTCGAATACACATCATCAATGACGTAAGAGAAATAAGCACGGAAACATATCATATCCATCTAAACCATCTAAGTAATACGTCAAAGACAACGTGAATAACCAAATGTATATGGTCGCAGCCATCTAAAACCCCAATGAATTAAGGAACAGAAATAACAAAACTATCCTGTCAATGCTCTCTACAAAGTCTATACATCCCATTCAGCCCACTTGCCGTCGTCCTCAATGAAAATCATATCGTAACTGGGTTCATCTGCAAAATCAAAGGCAGTACCCTTAGCGAAAACGCTAGCAAGTAACCCGCTTATAAGACATACGGGATCACACATGGCAAGACATGAGTAATATATAATTCAAGGGGATGGTGGGGCACATGTCTTGTAACTTTCCAAATATATAAGCGAATAACGTAATAGAGCAAGTACAGCAGTTTGCACGTAAGTAACAACACATCGCAAATCAGATAACGCTCATATTCATACCACATTGACTCTCGTGATGCATGTCCAAATATGCACTACACTACACAGTCACAAATGCATGAGCCATTTCTTTTTAAATCAGTACAATGCATGTCACAATGTCCGGTCTCGTACTCGTAACCCTGTAACGCACCCCGGCTTATATTTCCATCCCGGTTAACGTTACAGGCTCGTTATGCTCTGTGATGCACCCCGGCTTAAATTTCCATCCCGATTAACATTGTAGAGGACTTTATACCCTGTACTTCGATCGATCGATGTCCAGCTGGGGACATCGATCTCTCCACTTCGATCGATCGATGTCCATCTGGGGACATCGATCTCTCAGCCTGAACCTACATCGATCGATCGATGTCCGTCTGGGGACATCGATCTCTCAGACCACCTGCACATAGATCGATCGATGTCCTTCTGGGGACATCGATCTCTCAGCAACCTATACATCGATCGATCGATGTCCTTCTGGGGACATTGATCTCTCACATCGATCGATCGATGTCTACGTTTCCCCCAAATTTTCTCTGCGTTTTCTGCAGACCTTCAGCCAAGTGGTTCCAACGTACCCAAATCCATTCAAGCCTAAACCCTGCTATGGTCACACGCCTAGATTGTAGATTCAAACCCTACGCACCTCGCCAACTCGTGATCCAAGCCTAAAACGCCATTACCCCAACTCTATCAAACCAAAATCCCATCTTTTCCTCAAACCCTCACACAAGCACGCATTCACGCCAAGGAGGGATGCAGGGGTAGGGATTTACAGGATTTCACGCAATCAACAACATCAATAAACACCTTTTCACATACATTGGCCAAATCTTGAAACCAAAACACGTAAATCATATGCAAATAATCAAAGAACGAATCTACTGCATGGTGATCCAATTGAATAGCAAAATAGGCCGTTTATCTTTCACAAATCGTAAGAACTTATAAGTAGATTACTTGCCTTTGATTACTCGAAGACGAAATAGGGAACGAACTAAGGCTGGATCAATTCCTGAAGAGTGTATTCCTCTCTACTCTGGAAGAAACGGCTAGGGCAGGGTAAAGCGTCGATGTTTTCTGAAAAGTGAAGAAACTGACGCTTTGTCAGTTTTTATAGGGGAAGGGAAAAGTTTGGTGTTTCTAAATTATACTGTTATCTATTTATCTTAAAGGATAAACTTAATTATTTAATTCTAAATTAAACATAATTAATTTCTAATATTAAATCCATCATTAATTTCTAATTAATCCTCATATTAATGCCTAACTTAATTCGCGTTGACCGTCATTAATTCCCGAAAATTCTTCTTCGTCTTTTAATTACCCGACGGAGGGTGCGGGGCATAACATCCCTCCCCCATTATAAGAAGTTTCGTCCTCGAAACTGGCGTACCTTATAGGACGAGATTTGGATACAGCTCCTTCATTTGTTCCTCAAGCTCCCACGTGGCTTCGCGCTCCGTATGGTTACTCCACTGAACTTTAACATACGGAATGACGCGTCGGCGTAGGACTTGATCCTTTCTATCCACAATCTTTATAGGATGTTCTTCGTAAGTAATATCCTCTTTCACCTCCAACGGTTGAGCTTCAAGGACATGGTTTGGATCCGATACGTATTTCCTTAGTTGAGATACATGGAATACGTTATGGACTTGGGATAAGCTCGGAGGCAAGGCTAGTCTGTATGCTCTTTCACCAACTTTACCAAGAACTTCGTAAGGACCAATATATCTAGGGCTCAACTTTCCCTTCACTCCGAATCTTGCGACTCCTTTGGTGGGTGAAACTCGTAGGTAAACCTTATCGCCTTCCTCAAACTCCAACGGTCGTCTCTTGGTGTCGGTCCAACTTTTACTGCGATCTTGAGCCACCTTGAGTTTCTCTCTTATCACCTTGACCTTTACCACTGTTTGCTCAACCAACTCGGGTGCGGTGATTGTCCTTTCTCCCACTTCATCCCAACAGATCGGGGATCTGCACTTCCGCCCGTATAGCGCTTCGAATGGCGCCATGCTAATTGCACTGTGATAGCTGTTATTATATGAAAACTCCATTAACTTCAACATGCTATCCCAGTTCCTGTTGAAATCCAAGGCGCATGCTCTCAGCATGTCTTCTAATGTTTGGATGGTCCTCTCGGATTGTCCATCCGTTTGCGGGTGGTATGCTGTGCTCATTCTCAACTCTGTACCCATAGCTTTCTGGAATGCTCTCCAGAACTTAGAGGTGAACTTGGGGTCACGGTCCGATACGATGCTGACTGGAACTCCATGTAGGCTTACAATGTTATCCACATAGATATTGGATAATCTTTCATACGAGGTACCATGAGGCATGGCTATAAAATGAGCCGTTTTCGTCAATCTGTCTACAATTACCCAAATCATTTCGTTTCCATTGCGGGTCTTGGGTAGTCCCATTACGAAGTCCATCGTCACGTGCTCCCATTTCCATTCTGGAATCTCTAGTGGCATCATCAAGCCACCAGGTCGTTGATGTTCAGCCTTGACTTGTTGGCATACCAAACACCTTTCGACATGTGTCGCAATTGATCTTTTCATCCCCATCCACCAATAGTTTCTTTTAAGATCTTTGTACATCTTTGTGCTCCCGGGATGAATAGACATCTTTGAGTTATGCGCTTCTTGGAGCAATTCCGTCCTGAGTTCGTCCTTACTTGGAATGCATAACCGGTTTTGAAGCCATAGACTTCCATCTTCTCGCAACTGGAAGTCCTTTACTGGTCCCGCAGCTAGTTTGTCTCGGATTTCTCTCAGTGCCGGATCCTCATACTGTACTTCTTTAATTCTGTCTACCAAGTCTGGACTAATAGACAAGGCTGTAAGGACATTTGTCACTGAATCTACCAATTCAAGATCAAACTCTTCGATCTCCCTTTCCAACGGAGATTGTCTTGCGTGGCTAGACTTTCTGCTCAATGCGTCCGCCACTCTGTTGGCCTTACCTGGATGGTAGTTGATGGTCAAGTCATAGTCCTTGAGCAACTCTAACCATCTCCTTTGTCTCATATTCAACTCCTTCTGCGAGAATAGATACTTTAAGCTCTTATGATCCGTGAACAATGCACATTTCTCTCCATATAGGTAGTGTCTCCAGATCTTAAGAGCAAATACCACAGCTGCGAGTTCCAAGTCATGCGTCGGGTAGTTCTGCTCATATGGTTTCAATTGTCTTGACGCGTATGATATGACTCGTTCATTTTGCATCAAAACACAACCTATAAACAGAACGTTAGTTTAAGACTAGCATATGTATATACACTGCATTACTTGTAATGATGTACATACCTAGTCCTTTCTTAGACGCGTCGCTATAGATCACGAAACCGTCGGTGCCGGAAGGTTGTGCCAACACCGGGGCTGTGGTCAATCTCTTCTTGAGCTCGGTAAAGCTCTGCTCGCATTCTGCAGTCCATTCGAACTTAGTCTTCTTCTGCGTAAGTCGACTCAATGGAACTGCTATTGTTGAGAAACCCTCAACGAACTTCCTATAATAGCCTGCCAAGCCTAGGAAGCTTCTGACTTCGGTCACATTGGTGGGTCTTGGCCATTCAGTGATGGCTTCTATCTTTTTAGGATCCACAGAGATCCCATCTTCCGAAATCACGTGACCAAGAAAGGCTACACTCCTTAGCCAAAATTCACACTTGCTGAACTTGGCGTAGAGCTTTTGTTGTCTAAGGATTTGCAACACCACTCTTAAGTGTTCGGCGTGGGCTTGCTCATCGGGGGAGTAGACCAAGATGTCATCGATGAACACCACTACAGATTGATCCAACTGCTCTCGAAACACAGTGTTCATCAAGTCCATAAAGGCCACTGGGGCATTAGTTAAACCAAAAGGCATCACCAAAAATTCATAATGCCCGTATCGAGTCCGAAAAGCGGTCTTAGGGACGTCTCCCGCTTTCACAAGCAATTGATGGTAACCTTGACGGAGGTCAATCTTTGAAAACCAGCGAGCTCCCTTTAGCTGATCAAATAAATCTTCGATCCTTGGCAGAGGGTATTTGTTCTTGATGGTGATCTTGTTCAGTTCGCGGTAATCAATACACAACCGCATACTGCCATCTTTCTTCTTCACAAATAATACAGGAGCTCCCCAGGGTGATACACTGGGGCGAATCAACTTCTTGTCCAACAATTCCTGAAGTTGCCCCTTCAGTTCTTTAAGTTCAGCTGGAGCCATTCTGTAAGGTGCCTTAGATATAGGCTCTGCTCCAGGAATCAGGTTGATTTCAAACTCCACTTCCCTTGATGGCGGTACTCCCGGTAAGTCGTCCGGAAATACATCCTTAAACTCGTTGATCACCGGAATTTGCTCCATAGAGGGAACCTCCTGCTTCGCATCTAGGGCATATACCATAAACCCCTCAGCTCCTTTCTGTAAAGCTTTAAAGGCCTTAATTGCTGTCAAGTATACCTTCTTTGGAGCTTTGGTCATTTTGACATTCCCTTGTATCGTGATGTTATTCATCTCAGGGTCCTTGAGGGTCACTTGCTTGAGCTTACAATCGATATTGGCATGATTCTTGGTCAGCCAATCCATGCCCAATATTACATCGAAGTCCTTCAGTGGGATTGGGACTAAGGTCACTGAGAATAGTTTCCCCTCTAATTCCAAATTACAATTCTTGTACTGATGGTGAGAAATCAGCACTTGTTCTCCTGCTGCTTGCACCCTAAATGGGTTCCCAAGCCATTCGGGTAGACAGTCGAGCCCTTTGGCGAATCGCTTAGATATGAAGGAGTGGCTAGCTCCACTATCAAATAATACGTTGGCAGGTACTTTGTTAACTAAGATCACACCTATTCACAGGAAGTAACACATAAAAGTTTCACATAAAGCACATATTCAGTTATCAACTTAGAAAACTAAAATCCAACTTAAACCACAATTATTTAACTTAGGTTGTACCTGTCACCACGTTCGCATCCTCTTGGACTTCAGCGTCCGTCATCGCGTGGACTCTCGCATTAGGCCTGCCTCTCTGCTGCTGGGCCGGCCCTGCTGCTGCCTGAGGTTTAGTATTCCATTCAGGGCAGTCCCTGATCCTATGTCCCGTCTTTCCACACTTGAAACATGCACCGCTAATCTTCCAACACTCACCCACGTGTCTCCTTTGGCAGTGCGGGCACTCTGCTGGTGCTTGGCGGTTCTGTTGGTTCTGTTGTGGTGCCCTTTGCACTGGCCCCGCTTGCCCTTTTCTGGGGATCTTGACCCAACGCCCGGGTCTACTTCCGCTTTGCTCCACCCTTGGTCTCTTGCTCGATTCTTCCCGAGCATCTCTTTGTTGCGACCTACGCATGTCACTCTCCACCCGGTAACATGCGTCTAACATTTCCTCAAACGTTTTCAAGCTAGACCCCGCTATGGCCGTCCGTATGCGGGGATTCAAACCTTCCTCAAACTTCAGCATCTTCATGCGGTTGTTTTCCAGTACCATGGGCGTAAACTTGCCCAAGGCATGAAACCTATCTGCATAATCCGAGACAGACATCCTCCCTTGTTCAAACTTGTCAAACTGCCTCATTTTCTCCAAAATGGCAGTCTCGGGCACGTAGTAATCTTTGTATGCCTGTACAAATTGTCTCCATTGAA
This sequence comes from Eustoma russellianum, assembly GCA_036186865.1. Taxonomy (NCBI): domain Eukaryota; kingdom Viridiplantae; phylum Streptophyta; class Magnoliopsida; order Gentianales; family Gentianaceae; genus Eustoma; species Eustoma russellianum. The sequence goes on along the minus strand of AP025062.1, from coordinate 18,320,786 downwards.
TGGGAAGAGTCATCTTTGGTAACATGCCGTTCCACCAGGCATTTGCTCTGCCAATCAGTAACGGGGTGGCCACATCCACCTTTAGATCTTCAGGCACTTGCACAAGCCTGAAGCACTTTTCTACCTCATCGATCCAGAACCCAGCCACCTCTGGGTCAGTGGTCCCTTCAAAGTTTGGGGCATGCATCTTACGCATTTCCCCAATGTAATACCTGATGCCTTGTTGGGGAGGTGGTGGAGGAGGTTGTTGTGGCTGTTGCTGCTGCTGAGCAACCCCTTGCGCTATCACTGTGATAGCATCAATCAGTGCTTGGGGTACTAATACTGGAGGTGGCGGTGGTGGAGGGTTGTTGTTTCCATTGCCACCATTTCCTTGATTATCGCGTCTAGGAGGCATTTTCTGCAAGTTCAAGCTTATTAGTACTTGGGCAGTTCCAAAATAAGTGCTTGGAGTCCATAATGTGTACAAAGCGAAATTCGTAAAATAATTTAAATAGCATATATTGATTGTATTCTATCGCGCTCGTACACACACCCATCCCAATCAAACTTAAATCTAAGATTACATGCTTAGACTAATAGATCAACTTAAGGTGAAGATCATATCTTAAGACTCTACATGTCATAACCTAGGTCTCCGAGGTAGATCTGAAGCCTAGGCTCTGATACCACCTGTAGCGCCCCGACCTGGACAGCGGAATCCGAACCGGTACACCCGTCGTAGTTTACTGAGAAGACTACAAGACGTCTCATCTCTCGAATACACATCATCAATGACGTAAGAGAAATAAGCACGGAAACATATCATATCCATCTAAACCATCTAAGTAATACGTCAAAGACAACGTGAATAACCAAATGTATATGGTCGCAGCCATCTAAAACCCCAATGAATTAAGGAACAGAAATAACAAAACTATCCTGTCAATGCTCTCTACAAAGTCTATACATCCCATTCAGCCCACTCGCCGTCGTCCTCAATGAAAATCATATCGTAACTGGGTTCATCTGCAAAATCAAAGGCAGTACCCTTAGCGAAAACGCTATCAAGTAACCCGCTTATAAGACATACGGGATCACACATGGCAAGACATGAGTAATATATAATTCAAGGGGATGGTGGGGCACATGTCTTGTAACTTTCCAAATATATAAGCGAATAACGTAATAGAGCAAGTACAGCAGTTTGCACGTAAGTAACAACACATCGCAAATCAGATAACGCTCATATTCATACCACATTGACTCTCGTGATGCATGTCCAAATATGCACTACACTACACAGTCACAAATGCATGAGCCATTTCTTTTCAAATCAGTGCAATGCATGTCACAATGTCCGGTCTCGTACTCGTAACCCTGTAACGCACCCCGGCTTATATTTCCATCCCGGTTAACGTTACAGGCTCGTTATGCTCTGTGATGCACCCCGGCTTAAATTTCCATCCCGATTAACATTGTAGAGGACTTTATACCCTGTACTTACTTCGATCGATGTCCAGCTGGGGACATCGATCTCTCCACTTCGATCGATCGATGTCCATCTGGGGACATCGATCTCTCAGCCTGAACCTACATCGATCGATCGATGTCCGTCTGGGGACATCGATCTCTCAGACCACCTGCACATAGATCGATCGATGTCCTTCTGGGGACATCGATCTCTCAGCAACCTATACATCGATCGATCGATGTCCTTCTGGGGACATCGATCTCTCACATCGATCGATCGATGTCTACGTTTCCCCCAAATTTTCTCTGCATTTTCTGCAGACCTTCAGCCAAGTGGTTCCAACGTACCCAAATCCATTCAAGCCTAAACCCTGCTATGGTCACACGCCTAGATTGCAGATTCAAACCCTACGCACCTCGCCAACTCATGATCCAAGCCTAAAACACCATTACCCCAACTCTATCAAACCAAAATCCCATCTTTTCCTCAAACCCTCACACAAGCACGCATTCACGCCAAGGAGGGATGCAGGGGTAGGGATTTACAGGATTTCACGCAATCAACAACATCAATAAACACCTTTTCACATACATTGGCCAAATCTTGAAACCAAAACACGTAAATCATATGCAAATAATCAAAGAACGAATCTACTGCATGGTGATCCAATTGAATAGCAAAATAGGCCGTTTATCTTTCACAAATCGTAAGAACTTATAAGTAGATTACTTGCATTTGATTACTCGAAGACGAAATAGGGAACGAACTAAGGCTGGATCAATTCCTGGAGAGTGTATTCCTCTCTACTCTGGAAGAAACGGCTAGGGCAGGGTAAAGCGTCGATGTTTTCTGAAAAGTGAAGAAACTGACGCTTTGTCAGTTTTTATAGGGGAAGGGAAAAGTTTGGTGTTTCTAAATTATACTGTTATCTATTTATCTTAAAGGATAAACTTAATTATTTAATTCTAAATTAAACATAATTAATTTCTAATATTAAATCCATCATTAATTTCTAATTAATCCTCATATTAATGCCTAACTTAATTCGTGTTGACCGTCATTAATTCCCGAAAATTCTTCTTCGTCTTTTAATTACCCGACGGAGGGTGCGGGGCATAACACGGCGGGTGCACTGTTCCCGATGTTAGGGCTCGGGAGCGGGCGCTACATGGGGTGAGGCTCTTCTCACCACCACCTACCTCATAAACAGAATGCCATCTAGAGTCCTGTCATTCAAAACTCCTAGAGAAATACTTCTAGGTCATTACCCACATATCAAGATGCTCTCTGAACTACCTTTCAAGTTGTTTGGGTGTACAACATATGTTCATATTCCGCCAAGTCTTCGAGGAAAATTAGACCCAAGGTCAATTAAGTGCATCTTTCAAGGATATTCAGGATCTTAGAAAGGGTACAAGTGTTATTCTCCAACCAATAAAAGATTGTTTATAACACTTGATGTCATCTTTGATGAAAGAAATGCATCCTACAAATCATCAACCGAAATAAACAATTCTAAAATTACTAAATATTGGACAACAATTGTCAACATAGATAGAGAACTAACTCCAGTTCAGAATTGCAAATTCTGTCGAGCTCAGCAGCTCAGCCAAGCTGTTGTACTCCCACTGTTTCCAATTATCAGGAAGCCTCAGAAGGCAGTAGCTGAGCTGAACAAATACAGCCAATAACCGAAGACACAATAGAGGAAACAAATGAGTATGACCATGAAACCCAAATAGACAATAGACCAATTACAAGGAAAGGAACTCGAAAATGCACTAGGAATCCTGTATGTATTAAATACCCCATAGAAGAATATATTTCCTACAATAAGTTGAATCCTCACTTCAGAACATTTGTGTGCTCACTTGATGATAAGATTATTCCAAAAAAATATAAAAGAAGCACTAAGCCGGCCTAAATGGCATAGAGCAGTAAATAAAGAAATGAATGCTTTAATAAGGAATTAAACATGGAAATTTACTCCCACCTCGGCCACTATAAATCCAGTAGGATGCAGATGGGTTTTCACATTCATATAACAATAATGGAACCATTAATAAATATAAAGCTAGATTAGTAACTAAAGACTTCACACAAACATACGGAGTAGATTATTTATAAACATTTGCGTCAGTAGCTAAATTTGACATTATAAGAGTTATTTTCTCTATCGCAGTAAACCTAGACTGGAAACTCTGCCAGTTGGATGTTAAAAATGCTTTTCTAAATGGAGATTTAGCTGAGGAAGTATACATGAGCATTCCACCAGGTTTTATTAATGAAACAAATAAGAATAAAGTGTGCTAGCTAAAGAAATCATTGTATGTGCTGAAGCAATCACCTCAGGCTTGGTTCAAAACATTCACTAAGGCAGTAACCGACCTGAAATTTAGCCTAAGTCATAGTGACCATACATTGTTTACCAAAATTTCTTAAGCGGGAGCTGACCATATCAATAGTATACGTAGATGATATTATAATTTTTTAGAATGATGACCTCGGCATAAACAAGTATTAAAACAAAATTGTCTGAACAATTTGAAATGGAGGACCTCGGTAAGCTAAGATATTTTCTAGGAATAGAAATTGCTAGGAATAAAGAAGGAATGTTTATTTCACAAAGGAAATACATTCTTGACCTCCCAAAAGAAACTGATCTGCTCAGATGTAGACCAGCAAACACTCCAATAGAACTTGGATACAAACCAAGAGAGCAGTATGATACTACTCCAACTGATAAACTGAGTTATCAAAGACTAGTTGAAAAATTAATCTGCCTATCACATACTAGGGCTGATATCTGCTATGCTGTCAGTTTTGTATCGCAATATATGCACAATCCTACTAATGAGCACCTTCAAGCTGCTCTTAGAATTCTCAGGTATCTCAAGAATGCACCTGGTCAAGGACTGAGATTCAGGAAGAGCACAGATCGGAGTATAAAGATTTTTACGGATGCAAACTGGGCTAGATCCAAAACTGACATGAGATCGACTACATGCTACGGAACATTTCTTTGGGGTAACTTAGTTACATGGAGAAGCAAGAAACAACTTGTAGTATCGAGGAGCAGTGCAGAAGCTGAGCCAAGAGCCCTTGCGTTAGGAATATGCGAAGGAATTTGGGTCAGAAGAGTACTCGAGGATCTTCACATAAAGGCAAGTCTGCCAATACAAATCTAATGCGACAGTGTCTCAGCGATAAGTATAACGGAGAATCCAGTTCAGCACGACAAATCAAAACATGTAGAAATTGATAGACATTTTATTCGAGAAAAGATAGAAGAAAACGAGGTCAGACTAGTGCACATCTTTACCAAGGATCAAGTAGCTGACTTACTCACAAAACCAGTCTCAACCAGTATCTTCCAATACTTAATGTCCAAGCTTGGTTGTATGAATATATACAACTAAGCTTGAGGGAAAGTGCAGAAACTAAGTCCCAGCCGAGTTGAACTGAGATCAGGTCGGCAAACCTGATCTGAACAACCAATATGCTGGAAGACATGTCAGCCGAGCTAAGATGGACTGACATAGATGAAGAATAAAGATAGCCGTGCTGAGCTAAAGGGAAGCACGGAACAAAGACAAGACCAAGTATGGACGTGCTGAGCTGAAGAAGAGCTGAGGTGAAGCACGGAACCAAGGTGTGCCAGAAGACAATATAAAGAAGTGCTGAGCTAAGATTACGAAGTGAAGCACAAGCTAATAGGACCGATCTACCATACTTTGTAAATATTACTTAGAATTATTTCTGTACATAGATGAGCTGCCTTGGTAACAAACTGTTACCACAGCCGTTAGAATATACAGTAGATTGATAGTGACTGTTGAAAGCGACCGCAAAACAAGCGGTCAAATAGCCATTAGAAATATTTTTTCACTCTTATAAAAAGGGAACAACCTTGTAAATTAAACTTTAATTTGAATAAATTTTCTAATTCTTCAATCTCGACAAGATGGACAGAAATAAGAAACAACACGCATTCCGTTGATTCCATTGATGATCAACACTTGGATGCGATTCAAACCCGTGAGAAGGTAAGAGAATTACTGGCTGAGATAAAACCTTTGGGTTTTGTTCCGGACATTGCTTCCGACGAACATCTTTCTCATCACAGCGAGAAGTTGGCCATTGCTTATGCTCTCATGAAAACGCCTCCTAATGCACAAGAATCTGAGAATGTGTGATGACTGCCACTTTGCTGCAAAACTCATTTCACTAGTTACAAACATGACTATTATCGTAGCGCAGGTTTTAGAGCAACTGATAAGGTTGTTGTTTTGTGACTTTGAGGTCACGGATTCGAAGTGCGGAAACAGCGTCTTGCATAAAGTATAGAGTAAGACTGTGTACATCAAATCGCAAAGCGATCTGACCCTTCTCGTGACTATGTGTAAATGCAAGAACTTAATCCAGGAGGAAGTGAAGTAGTTTGCACCCTGCAAGCTAATAGACAAGGAAGGCTAATATTTTAGAGCCAATAACCGTGTTCATTTTGATACTATGCACAATACTATAATACTGATAGGACTAATCGAGTTGCAATAGTCTAATACTCGAGTTACCAAATGGAAACAAAAATAAAATTAAATAAATCTAGACTAATAAAGTGTAATTAATACTCTTGCCTGTAAGGATAAAACGATTTCTGATGGCTTCTTATGGTTCTTCGCAACAGTCTCTTGGCTGCAAAACTATGATGTAGGCCCTTGTTTAGTTTGAAGTTCAGAATGCATGTTTGTAGCAGGGATGTAATGGAGCCAAGCCGATCCAGTTCGGCTCGGGTTTTTGTTCGAGTAAACTGATTCGAAAATGTTCGGAAACAAATTTGGCTCGACTCGGTTACTTAGCGAGTTAATCATGAGTACATCAATATTCAAATAGATAGCTCGTGAGCAAATTCAAACTTAATATATATATATATATAATTTATGTATGTTTTGATGTTATACTAGTATATTCGTCTGATAAAAACACTAAACTAAACATGATAATTATTATTTATTCAAATAGTAATATTTTTTTCATGTAAAAAATAACAATGATTCAATAATAAGAGTTAAACATGAATCTTTATACTTATATGACATTTTCAAAATAAAAAACTATTTTAATTATACTCGAATAAGTTTGAATTTTACTCGACTTTGGTTCGAGTTCGAATGATACGTGAACTTGAGCTTGAGATCAAAAAGAAAATAGAGATTGTGCTTGATCGAGATCAAAAAATTTTAAAATTACTTGACTCAATAAATAAATGATCGGCTTGGCTTGCTTATTTCCACCGTAGCTCAATTCCAATAAATGTGAAGCATACAATAACACATAACCAGCATATTCTAGAAAAAAAATAGCAAAAATGATCGCTTATACTATCGGAGTTGATGCTAATACAAGTACGGTATTTCTCACTATAATTTCAATTGATATGTATTTTAATATCGAAATTCTTTTCTTTTTATTTTTTGAATTTCCTCACTAACATACTAGTACAACATATCTCTATTATCATGTCATTTATGTAGGTACATATAGAGTCGGGGTCTCATTGGAAGCAGACTCTCTATCTCTTGGCATAGAGATATTGTCTGCCTACCACTTACCCTCCCCAGACCCTAACGATACCTTTTGTTGTCGTTGGTATATACTGGGTCTGGATGATGACGACGGTTTCAGATATAGTAAAATTTTGTTTTTATGTTTTTTATGCTATTTTCTTTCGAAGTTATAAGTTTACTATGTTTTTGATATTACATTTGTCATAATTTATATTCCGTGAAAAAATTAAGGATAAAATTATATTTTGGGACCATTTTAAATTTAAAGGAAAATAAAAATCTTTCTACTGGACAGTAGGGGTGGCAATTTCAGACACGACACGAAACACGACCCGAATCTGACACGAATTTTTGCAGGTATGGGTATGACCTTGGTGGATTTCGTGTACAAATCGGGTAAGACCTGAAAGATACCCGCCAACGGCGGGTCGTGTCCAGGTATTCCCGCAGGTACCCGTTTATACCCGTTTATACACGAAATTCAAAAAATATATTTTAAACAAAATTTATAATTAATAAAATAAAAAATAAATTTTCCAAAAAAAAAAACTACCGTGCTACTAAGTAACCCTATTCGGTTTTCCCCTTCCTCCATTTCCAAATCCCATTTCTTTAATTTATTATTGCGTAGTCAAGTGATTTGAGTCTAGAATACCTCACTCATTGTAATCTTTAATCTTTGGTTGTGTACTTATTGTTGTTTCATACATTGTATCAGTAGTTCTTTAAGTACATGAAACCTGAAAATATACGAAACCTGAAAATGCCTGAAAAATACATGAAATGACCTATACACGACTTGAAATATTTGTATTTGTCAAGTTCATGGGTATACCCGATACACGACACGAAACCTGACATGTACGGGTTTGGGTATCTACATCTATACACGCGAAGCAAACGAATAAGGTATGGATACGGCACTTTGATACACGAAACCCGAAAAACACAAAACACGAAACACGATACACGACCTGTTTGACACCCCTATTGGACAGCAGAACCAATTCTTGGCTTTTGAACCCCTTTCTGGATTTCTCTAAAAAAAAAGAAAAAAAAACCCCTTTCAGGAAGTTGATATCCAATTGATAACCCGGTTATCAACTGTTTCACTTTCACGTACCAAATTCTGATGTTTAGGGCTCTTCATTTCCCCCCATTATTATTCTTACCTTCTGTTTCTAATCCAAGGTAATGCTTTCCAAATTCAAGCTAAGCTTTTCTGTAGAACTCTTATTCGAAGTTTTCTTTTGTTTCAAGAATTGAATTGTAGCTGGAAGTTTTGCAGGTTAGTGGTGAAAATGTCAGCAACGGCAGCAAAAGTTGCGGGAATTCCCTTTGAATCATTGGAAATTAAGCCCCCTGCTCACCCTAATTATGATTTGAAGGAGGTCATTCGATTGGCCCTCGCTGAAGATGCTGGAGATAAAGGTAACTTGCTTTCCTCGAATTCAAAAAATTTTTCCTCTTTTTTTGGTTTTAATTTTAAATCCTGTTAGCGGTTCTACATAATTTATGCAAAACTTTCCCCTTTTTGTATAATTCGTAGAGTAGATGCCTCTAGATTATTCAATTTGAATGCTTAGTTGCTGACTTTGATTTATATTGAGAATGGAGCTTTGTGGTGTGGAGCACCCTTTCCCCACCCCCTTCCTTTAAACTACCTTTTAGAGCTTTATTTATGTTTTTGAGGTGCTAAGTTGAGCTTCACATCTTCAATGACTAAATATACAAGCACCTATGTATCCAGTAGAAAATAATGCTTTGGTGGGTGGAAAGCATTATTCATTCTCAACTAGTTAACTTAGAGAAGTTATTTGCAGCAAACTTCCAATCGTAAGATCAATAATATTCTTGAATTTGGAATGTAGGAGATGTGACTTCTAAGGCAACAATTCCACTTGACATGGAAGTTGAGGCTCATTTTCTGGGGAAGGAAGATGGCATTGTAGCTGGTATTGCACTTGCAGAAATGGTGTTCAGCCAAGTAGATCCACTGCTGAAGGTTTTGTTGCCTTCTAATTACTTGTGATTGTCAGACTTTCTCTGTCTTTCTTTAGCTCAATGCTTTGCGCAATCTATGTAAACAGGGATATTCTGCCTATAATTTGATATAGATGAATGGAGATTTGCAGAATTAAGTCATCAGTTTTTGGTGGACTGGTTGGTTGTATGCAGATATTTCTAACATGAAAAATCTTAATATTTGTATTCTGGTCCTAGATTTGTATAGTTATATTTTTGTATGAGCTTTAGAGTTTAGACCGTAGTCAAATTTCATTATTCTCTAATTGAAAGCTGCATTGCAGAGTGGTGTGAGGAAATTATATTGGTTTTGTGAATTCCAGTTTATGGAATTGTATCTTACCTTATTATATTTTGTATCAGGTTGAGTGGTCCAGAAAAGACGGTGACAAAATTCACAAAGGCCTTCAGTTTGGTAGAGTTCGTGGTATACAGGCTATGAGGTTTACCAGTGGGATTTGACTTCTAGGTTCAGAGCTTAATATGCATTTAATTGATTAACTTTTTTGAATCTCTTCAGGAAATGCGCACAATATTGTAGTAGCTGAAAGAGTTGTACTTAATTTCATGCAAAGGATGAGCGGAATCGCTACTCTAACTAAGGTTATCTCTTCGTGATTGTGGAATATATTCTTGTTGATACAGTTCAGCAGTTATTTCTTTGGTTTTATCAAAATTTTAATGCCACGGATGAACTTTGTCTATGTGCTCTGTTTTCCTCAAATGAAATCATGCTTTATACTAAACGCACCAGAGTCTGAAGATTTTCATATATGTGGTGGAAATTGTTAACCATGTGTGTTTATGTGCCTGAAGGACAACTAGCTGGTAACAGTGTTCACCTGATTTGAAGGGGAACCTGGGAGACTACATAGGTCAAGGAACCTATGAAGTTCTCCTTAACTATTTAAGCGATAATATTTGGCTACTATTTCGCATAAAGCTTCAGTGGAGTATGGCTGGAGTGCGGTTGTTTCTGGGGTTTTGATTATCAGAACTGCTTATCATATTATTATAGAAGTATTATGTCCTTCCTGTTCTGTTGAAATACATCAGAACATGTTGAACATTAACGACCTAAAGTAGGGGATGGCAACACTTTGAAACCATATGTAAGACTAATTGTTGTTCCACTCTTCAAAAGCCTTGGCTATGTCAGGAACTTCTTACTACGGATGCCATGGTGGAAAGTGAATGAGGCACTTATTCTGGGATATGTTACCGGCACATGTTTGGGACCTAGTCACAGGTATAGACGACTCAGATAATCCGCATTTTTAGGATGATCTATGATGCCTTACAACCAACCCGCCTTGCAGGCTAGTCAGCACGTCCTCTCAGTCGCTTGCTGTCAAGGATAAGAGCAGTTTTTTTTTCTTTCCTTTTTAACATTTCCGCTCCCTTTCTTATTCCATCCAACACCCATAAATAGGCCATAGTTGCCTTACGGTTATGACATGAAAGACAGATTGAGAGGAAATCACTGTCAATTACATCATTAATGAAAGAAATAAAGACGGAAATAAAAGCAGGAAATCGAAATTATTCTGCAGTCCAATCAACCCAAGAGCTAATCAAGCAAAATTCTGCGCCTGTGCTGTCCCCTTCTTCCTTTGGTAGACCCGACCCACAAATGAGTCCGTAACACTACTCCCCTCTGCGGAGACTGAGCTTGTCCTGAAGCTCGAATTCAGGATAAGTAGCCTGGAATGTATCATAATTTTCACAGGTCGGAATGTCAATTGGTGCTCCGTGCCATTGAATCAAAAGCTCCCAGTTTCCCCTAATCAGTTAAGCACGCAGTATAGCATGGGGCAGGGGTAAGGTGCGTCCCTCATAGCAACGAAGCAGAGCTGGTGGATGTGCTGGACCAGGTCCCTTATGTGGCTTGAGAGACAACACTTGGAGCACATTGTTCCATTGTGAATGTGCCTGTTTCAAACTCTCCAACGCGAGCCAAGATTGGAAAAGGTCCATAAAAGCGTGGAGATGGTTAATGGACAGCTCCCTGCGCCCCTATAGATAAGGCTGCAGCTTGACCTTAACAAGGTCCCCAACCTGAAATTAAAGATCGCGATGATGTTGGTCATAGGTCTGCTTCATTCTGAGCTTGGGCTTGGGTCAAATGATCTCTAGCAGCCTGCAAAAGGTCATCGCAGTCCGGCAGGAAGTTGTTAGCAGCATCAGTGGGGGTGGAATCAAGAGAATAGTCTGGGAGTTTCGACGGGTCTTGTCCATAAACCAGCTTGAAGGGGGTGGTCTGAAAGGTGAAGTGAAAGGAATTGTTTTTACAGCACTCCGCCCATGGTAACCAATCCAGCCAGGCAAGTGGATCAACCGTTTGTTGATTCCCAAATAACTTTTCACGCCTTAGCCAGACAAGTGGATCCTCCTGGCCATCAAAAGTGGGGAATTCTAGCTTGGAGAACCGTGGGATCATGGTTCCAGATGTAGTCTTGTCCGACGCCATGGCTGGAAAACCCCCTTTCCAGTCGTTGTTCCTTATGTATCCCTGTAGTGTAAGACATATTCCTCTTTGCTTTTCCATGTTGCCTAGGAAGATTCCTCCTGATAAATCTCCGGTGACCCGAGTGACACAGGGCCACAACCTCACCCATCTGTTCCTCCAATAATCACTGCCGTATGTTCAAGGTTTCCATGAAGGCTCGAAGTTCTACTCAGATGTCACCAGCATCACCTATAACAGATGGCTTTGACACCAAGTTGTTACGGGCACGAGTTTGGGACCAAGTCACCTATCTAGATGCTCAAGCGATCCGTATTTAGAATGATTTATGATGCCTTACAAACAGCCTAACTTGTGGGGTAGCCAAACACTTCCCCTTAGTCCCTTGCTCTCGTGGGAGAGGTAGAAGAGTTTGCAAGGACTGTAAGGTGAATTGAGGAAAAATTTTAACAATACAACATCGTCTTATAGTGTTGGATGTCTGTAACAGTCATAGAAGATTGAGAAATAAAGGCTTATAAAACCCAATATAACTTGAAGGAAGCTAAGCAAGCAGAGTTTGAAAAAGTAGTATTAGAGCAAGAAGTTTTGTGAAATTCATGTGTTGATGCAAATAAAGTGTTGGAGGATGTGGCGGTAAAGATAAAGAAAATAGCTAGAAATTTGCTTGACGAGCCAAAAGGTCGAACACCTATAAATAAGGAATCTTGGTGGTGGAAAGAAGAAGTGCGAGACAAATTAAAAGCTAAGAGAACTAATTATAAGACGCTTCAACGATGTAGGAATCAAGAGAATTGGAAAAAAAATATAGGCTGGCGAAGAAAGAGGCTAACAGGCCATAAATGAAGCCTAATTCAAATGTGCCTGGAGATTTTTTAAGCTGTTGGACATGAAAGTAGGTGAAAGAGATCTGTATAAAATTTCTTATGTTAGAGAAAGGAAGAAAAGGGATTCGAGCCAAGTTAAATGCATTGAAGACGAAAATAGCTAGATCTTACTAGAGGAAAGGGCAATACAAGATTGATGGAGAATATACTTTGATAAACTTTTTAATGAATAAGTGGGAGATGAATCGACGATTTCGTAACTCTGAATATGATAGAAACTTAACATATAGTTGGAGAATCCGATTGCCAGAGCTATAAGATGCTTGAAAAAGGATGAAAAATGGTAAAACGAGTAGAACAATAGTATTCCAATTAAGGGTTAGAAATTCCTAGGGGAAGAGACAATCAATTATGCAAAAACCTGCTACCTAACGCTCTGCTTACCGGTTCACTAAAAGGTAGAAACTTAGGGTAAATATTAGCCAGAGATGTCAGTAAAGCACGATTCTCGATTAAAGCCTATTTAGTTACTTGTAAGAGGTTAAGAGGATGCTTTATCAAGTAACTTTTGACAGGAAATATTGGTTCAAGTTTAAGTACCGCCTAAAGGTATCAGTAAAGCACAATTCTCAAATAAAACCAATTTTATTTACTTGTAAGAGGTCAAACTAATGCTTTATTAAGTAACTTTCAACAGGAAAAGCACTGCTGATTCATGTTTAAGTACTACCTATCAGTTTATTTAAGTGGAAACGGACTTCAGCAACAATCAATGTGTTTCTGTTAACTGTCCTCTAATTGCTTCTGGTTGTTACAAATGCTCTTTGTGTGATAAGTTTGATTAATGAAGCTCAATATTCAAACAAAATGTCTTATATCTCGTACTTCCATTTTGAGACGTTAGTTTGTGCTTTGATGCAAAGGTTTACGCCAACTTGTAGGCCATGGCAGATGCTGCATACCCAGCATATATTCTGGAAACTAGGAAGACTGCTCCAGGTTTGCGCTTGGTGGATAAATGGGCGGTGTAGATCCCTTCTCCTTCTCATAAACTGCCTTCATATTTGTACATTTTTTTGTGTTGTTGTTGTACTGACCTCGTTTAATGCTTTATGCAGGTACTGATAGGTGGTGGTCGGAACCACAGGATGGGATTGTTTGATATGGTAATGATAAAAGACAATCATATATCAGTTGCTGGTGGAGTCCTAAATGCTTTGAGATCAGTGGATTGGTACTTAAAAGAAAACAATATGCAGATGGGGGTCGAGGTAAATTTATAGAATGCAATTTTTTCTCTTTTGTTCATGCCGTTATCAAGAGTCTGCTGTGTCTACTTTTCCCCTTTTTCTGTATGAGCATTATTAGGCCATTACTCAAGATGTTTCGTCTGCCTCAGTCTTTTGAATCGTTTGCAGAAAGAACCTTATTAATTTATTCGTTCTTTTCTAATTTTTTTAGAGCGAACCTTCTCGTTCCAATTCCTTCTCCTCTCTTCTTTTTGTGCAACAGTTAATCTTTTGATTACATGCATGTTTAGATGCATTACTACTTTCACCCCCTATGGTAGATTGACAATTCTAACTATTATAATAGATTGAAACAAGGACACTTGAAGAAGTAAATGAGGTATTGGAGTACGCTTGTCAAACAAAGACTTCCTTGAGTAGAATAATGCTGGACAACATGGTTGTACCACTAGGTAATGGGGATGTTGATGTTTCTATGCTTAGAGAGGCTGTGCAGCTCATTGATGGAAGGTTTGAGACCGAGGTAGGTTTTTTCCATCATTTTCAACTGTCGGACTTTGTAATATGTAATTCCTTGCTAAATTGCTATTGTTCTCAATAGGTAGATAAGTTTCACAATTTTGATATCTATATGCCGTCCTTCTCACTCTCTAGGTGTAAAGTCTGCTAAAAGTTTTCGTGGAGACGGAAAACGTGTGTGTATCTTCATGTACATTGGTGGCGTTTGTCGGTCACTGATATTGGTTTCAAAACTCATTTGACTGTCATTTTGTTCCATGCTCATGTGCATAACTTGATCATGTTTCTTTAAGATTAATGCTTGTTCCTCATCAGATGTCTCTTAGGGAATCAGTAAATGAATATTATCTCTGTCCATGTTTTTTAGCAAGCTTGCCAAATCTCCATCAGTATATCTAATGTGGTAATTATGGTCATAGTTTCCTCCAAAATGCCGACACAGGGGAAAGTAAATTGAGGTCTCACTATTCAAAACCATTTGCTTAAATTGATCCACTTTTATTGACTAGCTTGAAGTAATATTGATCGCTGATTGAAACAAAATGATCTTCAAGTCACTGGCAATGCTAGGAATTATTATATGGGAGTTTCAAGGAAATGAACCTGCAGATGGGTATAAGACTTGTATCCTGTGTTTTGCTGAAACTAAAATGTCCCAAGGATCAGGCTTGAAAAAAATATTTTTTTTTTGTGCTAAAATTAGTGATTTATCATAATCCAGAAAAAGCGGGCTGTGTGGTGTATTGATTTGCTGAATCAAAGCAGCACAACTTTGTCTTTCTTTTTTTTGGGCCTTGTGGAAAATGATAATGTCGGCTTTTCCGCGGATATATTTTTGTAGTGAATTAGCCCTTGATATTAGGATTAAGGGCTACTACACTAATTAAAGAACCAATTCACAATGCATATGGGCTCCAGAAACAAGGGGCATGTGTAAGAACTCTCTCTTGAAGACTTTCATAAGCTTGTTGATGGGCCCTGATGAGGGAGCGGGGAGAAACCAAAAAACACATTCACTGGATGCGGGTTTGGTAACCATTTTGTTGAAGTTACCAGTTGGAGAGTGTTATTGCATTCTTTCTTACAAGAATTTGTAGACATCCTAATTGAGTGTTGTTGCTTGGCTAGATTGTCTGTACACTGGTATAGATTCTACAGTGGAACATCTTATGCCTTTGGAATATCATGGTCTTAATGTTGGCAGGCATCAGGAAATGTGACCCTTGAAACAGTTCACAAGATTGGAGAAACTGGAGTGACATATATTTCTAGGTGAGAAACATCTCTAACAATGACTATGAAAGCATGTAAATTGGTTCAAGTGCACATTGACATATGCAGTCAATTCCCTTTTTACAGTTTTCAAGTTGGCAAAAGAGCCATATAGTGGGAAAAGGCTTGAGTAGTGTTGTTGTATTACGCTTCTCATGAGTTTGAATGAATTGCTTTGCTGAAAGGATTCTCATACCTTCATTTTTTCATATTTCCTTTTGCCTTTAGATGTTCACTAGTTTTTGTTTTTATTTTCTATTTTTGATCTGCATTCAATGTTGAGAAACTTGTCCTGTTTTATATTCTCTGTTTTTATTCAAATTGTATCCTTTCATCCACTTCCTCTTGTCAATTCATGAAGAAATTCAAAGTCCGTCATGTTGATTCCCACAGTAGCTTGGTAGTTTGGAATTGCTTTGGAAAAGAAAATAAAGAAACTTGACATGTCACACTTGTCTCACAGGAAGCCTGACTGCTGTTTTACCACTATTAAGTTAGGGCAGACATGTTCTAGAATGTGGAGAGGAACATTGATGAATGCATTAACTTATACGATAACAAAAGTGGAAGATGCCTCATTGAATTTTAAAAACTTGTTTTGGTATTTAGATGTATAAACTAATTAAAATTCTGGTACTGTGATGCACACTTTATCCTGAGAAGGCGTTGATGTCTTAGAATGTCATAGGGAAGACAGGCAAATCACTCTTATCGTCTCAGATAATTAAAAGTTCATACCTGCTCTTGTCCTATTACGATTTCTGGAAGCAAATTCGTGTATCTGCTCTTGCACGTCAACTTTTTGGCAGTAGTGGAGCAATCAAACTTTGTAGTATGATATCAAGGTAACTTGATATGGAGGTAGCACATCCTTGTGATTCCATGCAGATTATCAAGGTTACAGAAAACTGGCATTCTAAACTTAGTTTTAATGAAATAATGGATATCTGAAGGAAGTTTGAACACCAACACCTATTAGTAAGAGAGCAATTTTGTTTCATTGCGCTGCATTAAATTTTCTTTGATATGCTTCACATTAAGAAGTATTTACTAGTTGAGGAAACAAGTTGATTTGAGTTATCTGTTGACTTGTGTCATTCTGATTTTTGTAGTGGAGCCCTGACACATTCTGTGAAAGCACTTGATATATCCTTGAAGATTGACACAGAGCTAGCGCTTCAAATTGGTCGTCGTACTAAACGAGCATGACAAGTTGTTCTTTTATGACTTCTGTTTAGGGTCTATGTATTCTGCTTTCATTTGTAAACTAGGCGTTCTCAGGGTGGTCTCAGCTTCTGAGGTGGATCTGAATCTTCACAAATTGTAGCTGGCTGTTCTTCGCAACAAGTGAATAAAATTCCATATGTATACTTATCACATTTGATGTTGGTTTATCAAAGACGTTGGGTTGAGCATATACTTGAAATGAATCTACTATACTCAAGAACTGAGTTCTGTAACGTAAGGGGTTCTGGTGAGAGCCAGATTGGTTCGCGATCTGATGTACGCAGTCTTATCCTACATTTTTGTGAAAGAGGCTGTTTCCGCGGGATAGGATCACCTCACCGCAAAGGGGTGCGGTGACGCGTGACCGCTCGACACATGGCAGCAAGAGGGGATGGGGAGGCTAGATGAGCGTCACCCTCATCTAGCCTCACCACCCTCCCTTGGTGTCACGTGTCGCGTGGTCACAAAGGGGGTGAGGAAAGTTGGGGTGAGGAGATCTCAACCCGTTTCCGCGGTTGGCATAACCTTAGTAGTTGCTCCAAGAGAAGCCCTCTAAGAGCTCTATAACCGTATTGACATCTAATATGTGACTCGTACCGGTATTCCATTGTTTCCAGCTGTGGCAATTTTAAGATGCCCTTTTCTATTCCTTTTCAAGTTAGGTTTTAAAGTTCATGTTTGTATGAACAACATTTTCTGGGTCTCTTGAAATGATGCTACGAGTTTTCAGCTTGGTACGAGTGTTGAAGTGCTAATAATTACTAATGGAACAATGACATATACGTGATACGTGTAAATCCGTTATGATAAACTAATCAATGGCTCCTTTTTTTGCATTAATTTTATTGGACCATTAATTAGTTAAAGACTTTTTTTCTTCTTTTAATCATACAGTGATACCTTTTTTTTTTTTTTTTTACACAAGTGTCCTGCGTATATGCATGTGAGGAAGATTGAATACTCTCAATGTATATCTATGATATTAATTGTTACATTTACTTGCAAGCCTTCTTTTGTCCATGAGTGGATTTGTATACATTACTGCCCTATTATTAGGTAATGATTCACAATTATGCTAATTATCTCCTCATTAATTAAAAACTTTTACCAAGTAGATGCACCATTTTTTTGGTAGTGTAAACAACTTTGAGAAGAAATGGATAAGATTTTGTTTGAATGAGATTTTACTTCGATTTTTACGGGCGAGTAAACGAATCGGAGAGAGACTGCTTTTGGATAAATTGCGCCAATTACGTTGGGCCAAAATTGCTTCAGAGCACGTTCAAAAACAACCACAACAATCATATCCAGTATATAGTAACGGTATTAAAAACTATCGCTTGTGTTTAGGAAGGGTGAGAGGCAGTGAAACAATATCTGTATCTCAAGAGATAGAGAGTTCGCTTCCGGTGAGACATTCGTCTCTATGTGTACCTGCATAGATGACATAATAGAATATAGCATGCTAGTGGACTATTGAAGGAATTCAGTAAACACAAATAGAAAGCTTCTGAAATTAAGGTAGCCATTTTCGTATATACGCACAAATAATTAAAGACAAAAACCAAAAAAAAGTGCAAAGTCAATCTAAAGTGTAGAGAGTATCTAAGTTCATAAATATACTCTAAGGTGTCTCTATATCTTGTCTAAATCTCCTTAACCTTAATCATCTGTCTCCATGAACTCATATCCTGGACCATGTGTTCAGAGAGGTGCAAATCTAATAGGCCACACATAATCCGTTCATCCCAAGTCAATTTGAGTCTGCCTTTACTCCTCTTACCTTCTACAATGAGGCTTTCAACTGCTCTGATAGACGTCGTTGTCTATCTCCTCTTGACATACTCAAACCATCTCAGTCTCACATCCATTATTTTATCTACTATATTAGTCACCCCTAACATTTTCCTAAATACATCAATTCTTATTCGGTCTAGCCTTGTATGCTCACACATCCACATCTTCATCTTTGCCACTTGCATCTTCTGCGATTGTGTCTTCTTGATGTCCAGCATTCTGTTCCATATAACATTGCTGTCCGCACAACCACCTTATAAAATTTTCTCTTTAATGTAGTCAGAAAATTCTTGTCACACAGCACCCTTGAGGCTGCCCTCTACCTACAAAGCATGCTTGAACTCGGTGTGATACGTCACTATCTATGCCCCCATCTTGTTGTACAACGATCTTAGTTACTTGAACTTATTTACCTGTTGTACCCTTGACCCTCGATGGTGACCTGTCGATTCTCACCGTTGGTTACACCGTGGAAGTTACAGTATAGATACTCGTCTTCAAAAAAGATATTTGCACCTTAATACATATCTTCGCCACTTTCCTTGAAAATAGTCTAAATAGACATTCTTTTTCTCCGTGTTATTAAAGTCGACTATCATAACGGAGAAAAAGCAGACTGTCTCCGGAAATTGATCTCTGTAATCTAATGGAGCATTTTCTGACCAGGACGACGCAAGTGATTATACGTAATAAAATTACTATTTCGACGGTATCGAGATAATGATATGTATTGATAAAATTTGACTTTAATTTGGGTATCTACACACCAGAATTCCAATGTGTATTACACCATTTCACGATGTAATAAATACTGAGATCTCTCTGTGTGTAGTAAATAGAAGTTTGAATTTTGTTAGGAATCTAACTTTGATTTACTACACCGGAATCACAGTATAATAAATATCGGGATTCCGGTGTTTATAAAATCCAAGTTTGAATTTGGTTGAATCTAAACTTAGATTTGTTTTACACCTGGATCACGGTATGTATGACAGTGTACTATACACCGGAATTTCGATGTATAGCTGTAAAAAGTTTTTATAAAAATTACAAATCGTTTTTTGTAATATAATATTATTGTCTTTGTTCGAATTGCAGATGTACCGGCCAATGACTGTCCCAATACGTTTCTTCAATCTATATCTTCATTCGGTTGAAGCACAAGGCCGAAAGTGTGAACCCTATACGAGAAGTATAATAGAAAAGAACTGGCATAAAGATTTGAGACCAAAAATTTAGTTGTTTTATTATTATTTTTTACCCTTGGATATGAGACTTTTGTTACATATACACAAAAGAGGGGGAGCACATTACTTGATACAATCAAAAGTAGCTATCATGCTCATATAGGATCCCTTGTCTTATTTAGTTGACAATCTTTTTGACCCACGATGATGATATATTTACCAAATTCTAAACTTTAAAATAAATGTGACATGGTTTTACTAAATGGACCAAAAAATACTAGCACTACAGTAGACATGCCATGCATACCATGAAAAGATACAAAGCCATACTATTAATGTGCCTAACGTAATTGTGGCATGTCTCTCATAACATTAAACCCTGATACTTAATCAAACATTGTATGTATTTTTTATTTTGTTATTTAAAGTTGTAATGTAATTGTATATTCTTATGGTAAGGAAATATTAAAAGGGTAAAGCAGGCCGGTCTAAAAGAAAACATGAATTGTGGCCCGCTACAATCAGTGGCGGAACCAGGAGTCCCTTCTTGGAAGGGCACGACAGGCTTCGCCACAGAAATACCACTAGTCACCGTTTCGAATCGAGAAAAGCGATAAAATTTTCTAGACATATTTTTGTATTATAATATAAAATACGTGAAAGAGAACACATATACCAACAAATGTGCACAAAAAATAAACAATACACAACAAACAATATGCGGATCATAATTATTAAACGAATATAGTATACATCAATACATACCTTTTATTTGCCGGATGAGACGGAGTTTCCAAGCGACGCAAAAAGATTCTTCAAGATGACATTGATTGAAATCGTTGCATAATATCTTCATATTCAATGGTGCTAAAAAATTCATGCTCAAAGTAACACAATAAACAATCCGATAGTACGTCATCCCCCAACCGGTTTCGTATATCAGTCTTGACAATATTCATTGCAGAAAAAGTTCTTTCAACACTAGTCGTTCCAACGGGTATGATCAATGCTAACTCGATAAGTCGATATACTATAGGAGAGTAATTGTGATAATTTTTCTCCACCATCTTCTTTGTAAGATCTCCAAGATTATTTATATTAGAGAATACTTCATTTGATTTCATATCGATGTAATTCTTGTGGTTCTAAGTTTGTTCTTGAATTCTGTTTGGTTATTTCAACATAAAAATGTGCAACCTAGACATATGCGATCAGTCTGTCGCAGTACTCATTTGACTAAAGTAAGCTTTGCTTACTCTCTCTTCATCACTACAAGCCTAGTTGTATATGGATATGGAAATCCAAAGTTCTGCAAGTTTTAGCGATGCTAATTTTGAGTTCTTGGATCACATTTGTACACTTTCTGCATCAAATAATGGTGTTGATGTGTTCTGATGCTTAAGTAGATGTGACAAATTTATGGATCCAAGTAAGAATTTGATATATTTCATTAGCTTTGTCGAACCATGCACTTTGAACCCTTCTGTTCTTTTTTCCAAACATAGTTTGTGGAAACACATGGTCAACCGGCCGACAAGGACATTTAGCCAAATATCTTCTCCTAAATGTATTGTTAAACAAAACCTCAAAACCACTGTACTCTGAAAAAGCAACCAAAACAAATGCAGACAAGAAGATAAATAACACGTATAAAATTAGAAACAATCAAGTCAAACAAATGAACAATTAACAAAAATACAACACAGTTTTAGATAGCGAGCTTCTAAATACAATGATTTCACCTAATGACTTCAGGAGAACCCATTTGGAACCTTCTACATTTTCATGAGGCTGCCCTTTCCCATATATTCGTGGTTGAGTGACTTGAGTCTAAACCAGATAAAATTCTGTTTCGAAAAAATATCTATAGTCCTCAGCCAGAACCCATACCACCGCAAAATCCAAATCCAAGATTCATAACGATGTCTGTAAATTTGTCTTAAGCAACAAAATTATTGGACAAAAAATATAAAAATCAAGAGGCAAAAGGCACTAAAACATATATGAGTTAAAACATTTTTGGATTTAGTAAAATTTATTTTAAAAATTTTAGTATATATTGTTTTTCTTGGGATATTTTTTTCTTGGGGGGCCGCCCCTGGCTACAATTATCTATCAGATGGTCAGCATTCAATTTCCACATATAATACGCAAGCGAATTATCCTTATTTGACAAAAAATTCAAATCCATTCGGCTGTTTTTCTGTCATTCCTTTACATATGATGCATAGTTCACATACATATTGACCAAATTTATTTTTTATCCAGTAATTTAAAAAATTAAGAAAAGTAAGCAAAGTTATTCATAATACAATGGCAATCGTAATACAAATTTCACATGATACTAAAATTACAAAATACAAGGATAAACTTCATTTACCGTAATTTGGTGTCCAAATGATATAAGGAAAATTTTACATCTTTAATGAGCAATGTAACTACATAATACACGGACAACTTTAATAACCATAATTCGATGTCCAATATATATTAATCAATACCGTAATTCGGTGTATATCGTAACTAGATAATACACGGTCAATTTCAATAAACGTATTTCAGTGTCCACGTAGATTAACTAATACTGTAATTCAATAGCCAAATCATAGAAGGAAAAAGTTTACATTCAAACACCGTAACTGCATTATCCACAAGCAACTTCAATAATCGTGATTTGGTGTCATTTAAGCCAACCAATACCGTAATTCAGTGTCCAAATCATACAAGAAAAAATTATTACACGTAAACTACGTAACTACATAATACACATGCAACTTCAAAAAATGTAATTCGATGATTACATCATCCACTACATGACTAAATTTGCTATAAATAACTATGCATGCGGTGACCAACTTCTGTCACAAAAAAGAAACAATGGTGACTAACTCTATCAAATCACTGAATAATCTTCAGACTATCAAATATATATTGGTCTAACAATACTTGCACAAGGACATGTCTATGTGCTCAGACCTAATGAGATCTCTACTGAATGAGATATGTGTGTTTGTAGAAGAGGAAGAAAAGAACATTCTAAAACACCTCATGTCAAGAGTTTCAATTAGCGAAGCTCTTTAGTAACATGAAGCAAATGGGTGTAACGTTCTAGCGACATCAGTATACAACCTAAAAACATATGAACACCAACTTTTGAACATTTCTCCAAGACTTCTCGTTGTCTTCACAACATATGACTGTTGATCAATTTTACTTCTATACTATATTCCTTATGTTCATGTATTTTTTACATAATTGAATAAAACCAATCTCAGTGCACCCTTTCTAAAAGTATTTTAGTTTAAGAGTTGACAAACTAATAACATCTTCTCATTTCTTTAGGAGTACAAAGTTTGTCCCATGTTTTAGCACCTATATATACACTTGAGATGTGCATTTTCAGAAGATTAAAATATTTCATTATCGGTACATCTACCTAACTTAATATGGTATTTATCTATATTAGCAATTTCTATTAATCTCAAGAGATGAGATTTCTTTTACTCCTTGGAAAACGAAAAGATTACTTTTCTTTTTTCTTTTCCATGCACCGATTACCAATCTACCAGTGTCACTATGATATGGCATATCTCTCATTTGATGCCTCATTTGATGCGCTCATAACCGTAATTAAGGTATAGCATAGTGAAATAAATACGATGTTAAATGCACTTCTATTCGTTTGAGGTCAAGTAGAAAAAAATCATTGAATATACCTTGCTGAAATTCGGAAAAAATGGTTGTCCTCCTTATAATTTCTACTCTCGTTTGCATAGTTGGAGGCAATTTCTCCCATATTAAACTCTATGGTAAAGATTAATTAGCTCGGTCTATCCCAAAAGGGAGAGGTTAGGTTTATATTTAACCTTTTCTTATATGCTGTTTTTTACATACTCTAAATTTTAAAATATCTTGGGGTGTATATTACTTATTGTTTTTTTAACCAATAAAGACTATAAGATGCACATGGATCTCACATAGTAAGTAATCATCATCTTTTTTTTTTTTTTTTTTGCAACTTTTTCGTTAAA
The DNA here is from genome assembly GCA_036186865.1 of Eustoma russellianum. Taxonomy (NCBI): domain Eukaryota; kingdom Viridiplantae; phylum Streptophyta; class Magnoliopsida; order Gentianales; family Gentianaceae; genus Eustoma; species Eustoma russellianum. The sequence goes on along the minus strand of AP025062.1, from coordinate 18,297,164 downwards.
TCAATGATCGTAGTGGATTACTGATCGTTCTCATTTGGTTTAGAAACAAAATCTTCTCGTTAGTTACTTGTAGCTAGCAAGGACGCTTCCGGTATACTAGGTTCTCGCATTTATGTAAGATCTAAATCGTTTTGTGATCTGATGTTCGCAGTGTTACTCTATACTTTTTGTGTAAGAGGCTGTTTTCGCCTCTCGAAAGGTTCTACCGAAAGTTTTCTATTGGAATTTCTTGAAGCTAGTAAAAAGCAACACAAAACATGTTATTAGTTCCTTGTCCGAGAGTTTTCTATTGGAATTTCTTGAAGTAGGGAAAATCATTGAAAGGTTCTACCGAAAGGTTAGGGAAAATTTTTATGGTATGGTTATAAGTTGATATATTCTTTTTACTGTTTTTAAATGTTGAATATGATCAATGATCAACATAATCCGATCGTAAAATAGAGACGGACCATATCATAATCACATACTTATGAAAACTTTCCTTGTCTTTTTATCTCATCCTCTTTTACTTTTTCCTCTCAATGGTAAGGGTAGTTGAAATATTCAAGTTGATGTTAGACGCCTACCATCTAAATTTTAGCACAATGGTCCTGAAAAACGTGGACAGACTGAAAAAGGAAAAAGTAATAGTCACAAAGATACGTTGTTAGTTTCATTTAGGTTTATCTCAAAAATATTTTGCAATTTCTAAAAATAGTAATATACTGATACTAAATTTTCATACTATCTCTTGATTAACACTTACGTCCACCCCACTTAAACAATTAAGAATAAAATATGAATAATAACTAAATAAATTATTTCTTTAAGTTATACTCAAATCAAACTATGACAATATATATGACAATATTTTTGAAAGAAAGTAGTGGAAACAAGTTGACATTCTACGTAGCGACCCGTCCCGAGACCTAGCACTCGAAACGACTCACCCGCTATATCTTGCTAAGGAGAATACAAGACGTTGATACAAATCAACTATACGTCATCATAATAACGTAAATCGATGTCAGCGGAAGTCATTACTAAAATCCTCGATAAAATAATCATCATCATTAATACAATGTCTAAGAATTTCTAAATCAATACAATAAGTCAAATGTATGTAAGCACTAATTTTAAAAATACATAAACCTCGAGTATCGAAATAACTGCCTCAACCAACCCTCGAAGGTCTCGTCTGAATATCTTTAGTCTTGAAATCTCCCGTCTTGATCTTCCCTGGTATACTAACTCCTGTGTAAGCATACCCTAACTTCTCCTACCTGCAAAACTGGTGAGTGGTGGTGTGAGCCAAATCAACGGGCTCAGTAAGCAACCTACATATAACTGTTATAAAAATCATACATACAGAAGCAAATACAAATAACCTTTATAGTTAACATACATGTCCTTAGTCCGCAAATAATTTCACTTGATTATCTTTAACAATTAACACTTCGAAAATAAACACAAAATAAATAATTCATCAGCTCAATCTACATTACTGTGATGCATACTATTCTCAGATACGACATACACAACAAACAAATAATCATATAAACAAAGAAGAGAACAGTACACGTCAATGGAGCAAATAAATAGCAGAAAGCAAGTCACTCCATATAATAATGCGCCTCTAAATGTCACATGCAACAAAAGACACGTCACGCACGATGCTTATATCTCTACCGTGCAATGCATGATCCCGGGACCTAATGGTGATAGAGTCTATCACCCCGACACCTGTGCCCATGTTAGACACAGCCTGCCGTTGTCGGCATCCATGCCCATGTTAGACCCAGCCTGCCTTGGTACCCGTGCCCATGTTAGACCCGGCCTACCGTCCGACACCCGTGCCCATGTTAGTCCTGGCCTGCCGTCTCCGACACCTGCGTCCAAATTAGACGCAGCCTGTCATCCTCGGCATCTGCACCCATATTAGACGCAGCCTACCATCCATCAATATCCATTAATAACCAAGCCCAAGTTAGGTCCAACTTGTCAAATGCAATGTAGTGCTCGTGCCATGAATGCAAATACACATCATATGTAATCGGGTGCATCCATACTCATACATATGCTTGCGTCCATACACATGCATATATATGTGCATGTATACCCCCGCACATCTATATACATATGCAATACTCATTGAAATCGTACAACCATACATACACCAAGTTTACATGTACACATGTATGCCTGATTCACATATGTCATCACATATCTCACATAATACACTCAACTCGCATATAGAGAAAATCCAATTACATATATGCAACGAACAACACACTAATGCATGATAAACATAACAAGCACAAATAGACCATTTACCTCTGATGCAAGACAATATAACGAGCATAGATAGACCACTTACTTGACCAGAAGCCCTGTATATTGCTTATAACGACACGGCTCAGCCACCTCGTGCCGCAATAGCAACCAGTCTCTGTCATGTTTGTTTGGAACCAAACCCAATTATACAATATATTTTCTTTGTAAGGGTGAATTTTCCAAAACATGAATTTCGCAAACACTTTTTATAACTACCGTTACACTTTTCCGTTTATCATTTTGTTACCGTTTCAATTCCAATTTATCATCTACGTATAAGTATACCCACATATATGCCCGCACCCATACACGTGCATATACGCGCTTATACTTATACATCACTTTTCTCCCAATTTCGACTACAAACACCCTAATTCGATTAACCACGTAAAATCCTATAATTCAATCCCAACTTATGGAACCCTATGATCACAACTTATAATCCATTCGGACATAGACCTTTTAATTTCATCGCTGCAATTTTCATATAATGTCAATTTATACACATAACAATGCATACGTTAATACTTTATATTATACATGTATATACAACATCATGCTAACTTAGGATGGAGCACTGAATTTCTGGCCACTGTCCAAGACAGTGACCCAACAACAACAACGAGCAGCACCAAAATAAGACTAAAAGAGACAAACTTCACATACAGTACATTTAATTATCCTTGTTATTACATATACCTTCTCCTCACTATTAATGACCACTGCCCATGGAGGACAGTGGGCCGCTACCCCTTCTCCCACATTAACAAAAAGTCCAATTGTTAATAAATATAATTGATGCACATATTAATACAAATGATGCCCCAAAGATTATTTTATACGTATATATTTTGAAAAAGAAGTATAGTTTGGGCCACCCTCTTGAATTTATTGGGACCCACTATATTAGTTAAGATACATTAGTTTGAATTTGTTGTATTATTTTGAGTTTGTTGTTATCTTACTAGCTTTATAGATAAGTTAAGATATACTTTATCTTAGGAGTTAATTAGAAGATGAGGCTTATACATACACACTTCCTTGTCAATGTATCACGAACAAATATTAAATCAAATATACGTTTCTTCATGGTACCAGAGAAATCAAATTTGATCTTCAACACATTGTTCTTTTCTGGCGGTGTCATCGTCGTCGACATACACAGTGGTCGACCTTCTTCCTTTTGAGCAATTCCAATTTCAGTTAATCTCTTCAAATTTTTTTTGTCCCACATATTGCATTCCTGTGGCAGTCAGTTCGTTTGTTTTTGGTGGTTTTTGCACTCTGTCCAGCAGTGCCACCCAGTTCCAGTGTCGACTTCAGATTAGTCCCAGTTCCAAAGTCGACTTCAGGTCCGTACGCAGCCGTGTCCTTCTTCTGTTCATTGCGTCAAGTGTAAGTCATACTAGTCGTGTTCTTCCGATGGAAGTGTTTTCAACAATTTTACTATTTCTTCAGTCGTTGTTCTGTGTTATTTCTGATGGTGCTCTCAAAGTCGACAACCCAGCATCAGTGTCGAATTTCAAATTGGTCTTGGTTTCAAGTCGAATTCAGCAAGTCGACTACAACAGAAATTTCTTTCGTTCATTTTGTCAGAAGTAAGTCATAGCCAATCAGACCGTAGTCACCAATGATTCAGAGTCGTCATATTACATGCATCCATCAGACCATTTGAACGGAGGTAATTTGGATCAAATGTTCCTATGACAGGCAAGAAAGATTCGGGTACTGTTTCTTTTCCGTCTTCCTTATCATCTTATTGGCCTTTTGATAGTGGAGCCAATGCACAAATTGTCAATGATCTGTCACTGTTTACTACTGTTGTTACTGACAAAATAGCTGCAATGATACAAACCCCAAATGGTACACATGTGTCTGTTTGTGCCATTAGGACAGTCAGGCTCTCGGTTAGTACCAGAGTTTGCATTTAATTTGATATCTGTCCGTCGGTTAGTAAAAGATCAGAATTGTGCACTGACGTTTGGCTCGGATTTTTGTGTTGTGTAGGAAATGCCATCGAGGAAGTTGATTGGAGTGGGTAGGCAGCATGATGGTCTTTATCCTTGGATCCAGAATTCGGCTAGCCACAGTCTAGCTACAATAAAGTGCGATGAGTCAGTATGGCATAATCGCATAGGACATCTTCCTCTTTCGATGTTTCATTTTCTTCCTTCTGTTAGTGTTTCTACTAAAGAAGTATTTTGTGATGCATGTAGTCGCGCCAAACAAACACGTTTACCATTTCCTATTAGCACTAGCATAACTGTGCAATCTTTTGATCTCATTCATTGTGATAGTTGGGGACCTTATAAAATGCCTAGTTTGTCCAGTGCACATTATTTCGTGACTATTGTTGATGATTATAGTCGCAGTACTTGGGTCTATTTGATGCGATCTAAATCCGAAGCTAGTCGTTACTTGATGAAGTTTTTTAATTGGGTCCGTACGCAGTTTGGAAAGCCATTCAAAAGAGTCCGTAGTGACAATGGTTTATAATCTACTAATGCTACTCTGCTTACTTATTATGCTGATCAGGGTATAGAAGCCCAAACTTCTTGCATTTACACTCCGCAACAAAATGGTGTTGCTGAGCGTAATCATCATCATATTCTAGAGGTAGCTTGTGCTCTTCGTTTTCATGCCAATTTGCCTATCATGTTCTGGGGGGGAATGCATTCTTACTGCCGTTTATCTTATTAATCGTATGCCAATCACCATTCTTTAAAACAAAACGTTATATGAGGTTCTGATGGGGTGTTTGCCTAATTATTTACATCTTCGTGTCTTTGATTGTTTATGTTATGGTTACACTAATCATGGTACTCGTGATAAATTTGCTCCAAGTTCTGCCTCAGGTATATTTCTTGGTTATCCACATTCTCAAAAGGGTTACAAGATTTTTGATTTATCTAGTCGCAAGATCTATGTCAGTCGTGATGTTACATTCTATGAGCATATTTTTCCTTTTTCCATGCCTTCTCGGTTTGTTGCCTTCGGCCTCCCCTAGTCCTCCTTGCTGGGATGCTACAGTTTTGCCACCTTTCCAGGCTATGGCTGAGCCTTCGGCTGTTGTACCTCAGACTTCGGCTGACCCACAGCTGGCGGCCTCCCCTCAACCTTTGGTCGATGTTTCCACTTCTCCGTCCGTTCCTTTGCCACCTTCGCGTAGCATGCGGTCTCGTCAACTATCTCGTCATCTTACAGATTTTGATGTTGTGTTGCCACCTTCTCTTCTACCATCTGCTGCATCGCCCCCTCCTACAACAAACTTTACGGTATTTCCTTTATCCAATTTTCTTTCATATGCTCGCTTATCACATTCTTACTATGGTTTGGTAGCGGCTATCACCGCTGGAGATGAGCCGGTTTCTTTTAAGCAGGCAGTGCAACATGCCTATTGGCACGAAGCGGTGCAGCGTGAGATTGCAGCTCTTGAAGCTAATCATACCTGAATTGTTATTCCTTTGCCTCCTGGCAAACGTACTATTGACTCCAAATGGGTCTACAAAAAAAGTATAATCCAGATGGTACGGTCAAACGTTATAAGTCTCGCTTGATGGTGGTGGATATACCCAAGTTGAGGGTGTTTATTTTTCACGAAACCTTTCCTCCTGTGGTTAAATTGGTCACAGTTCGATGCCTACTAGCAGTTGCTATGGTGTGTTGTTGGCATGTTCATCAATTAGACGTGAATAATGCTTTTTTGCATGGTGATCTCACTGAGGATGTCTACATACGCATTCCACCCAGGTTTTCTCGTCAAGGGGAGCGTCATGTTTTTAAGTTGCGTAAGTCTTTTTATGGCTTGCGTCAGGCGTCTCGTAATTAGTACGCAAAATTTACTACTTCTCTTTTTGCCCTGGGCTATGCGCAATCTCATACGGATCCGTCTTTGTTTCTTTTATCCGACTCGTCATCTTTTGTTGCCACTTTGATTTATGTTGATGATGTCATTGTAGCTGGAAATGATCTTAATCGCATCATAGCCTTAAAAACTTATCTTGATCACAAATTTAAGATCAAGAATCTCGGTCCTCTTAAATATTTTCTTGGGATTGAAGTTGCTCGTTCCCCTGCTGGCATGGTGTTAAATCAACGTAAATATGTTCTTGACATTCTCATGGAGTGTGCTCTTATCGGTAGTCGTTCACTCCAACGAATCAAAAAGGCAAGTCTTCGGAGTCTGACCCCCTCTTAGATGATCCTGCATTTTATCGTCGCATTGTTGGACGGCTACTTTATCTTACGGTTACACTGCCTGATATTTGTTTTCCGGTTAATACACTCAGTCAGTACATGCATGCTCCTTGCAAATGTCATTTGGATGTCGTTTTTTATTTGTTGCAATACCTTAAGCGTGCCCCAGGTCAGGGCCTTTTCTTTCCTGCCACGTCATCTTTACGTCTTCAAGCCTATTGTGATGCTGACTGGGCTGGGTGTCCTATTACACGTCGCTCCACCATCCGTTACATGGTCTTTCTTGGATCCGTGCTTATTTCATGGCGTTCCAAGAAGCAGCCTGTTGTTTCTCATTCTTCTGCTGAAGCTGAGTATCGTGCCATGGCTTATGCCACCAGTGAGATCGTTTAGCTACGTCAACTTTCAACCGCTCTTGAGGTTCCTATTACTGAGCCTGTTGCTCTTCATTGTGATAATCAAGCAGCTTTGCATATTGTGGCTAATCCTGCCTTTCATGAACGCACAGAGCACATTGAGATCAACTGTCATTTTGTTCGTCAACACTACACTGCGGCCTTATTCTTCCATGCAAGGTTCCTGGAAATCAACAATTGGCTGACGGCTTCACCAAAGCTCTTGGGCCTGAGACTTTTTGATAGTTTTTGGGCAAGTCGGGCACTCTCAATATTCATGCACCAACTTGAGGGGGAGTATTGGGACACACTATATTAGTTAAGATACATTAGTTTGAGTTTGTTGTATTATTTTGAGTTTGTTGTATTTTTTTGAGTTTGTTGTTATCTTACTAGTTTTGTAAATAGGTTAAGATATACTTTATCTTAGGAGTTAGTTAGAAGATGAGGGTCATGCATACACACTTCCTTGTAAACATTGTATCACGAACAAATATTAAATCAAATATATGTTTCTTCAGAATTAACAAAGGAACAAGAACAAATATAACTCATGCGCATGATTGATACATACAAATAACGTATACATCTATATAATAACAATCTATGCAACCACGAATACGAAAATGCATGATTTAATTTGATATGAAAATAGCATAATAATATTAGAAAACCATAGTAAATATAGCAAGGACACTTGCCTCAATTTGTATATATTATACCGCACGTGGATTTTGTTGGGTTGAATTCACAATTTCCTTCTCCTTTCTAGATTAATGGCGGACGTTTGAATATAACCAAAAACATGGTTGCTGTATCTTCCTTTTGATGGTGGCGGATAGACTTTTGCCCCTTTTTTCTGTTCTCTTCTTTGTTGTTCTTTTTTGGTTGCAGCTTGCTGGCTGCTGAATTCTCAAAATTTAAGAAGAATTGCTGGCCGAAAGTGGTGTTCCATGGATATAGCTTGTGGTACTCAAAAGTGGTGTATGTATGTAGGTATATATGTATATACTCATATATATGAAAGAAGAAAGGCCCTTGAATCTCTCTTTTTCATTCTTCAAAAGAAATGGCCGCTGCCAACTGAAGAAAGTGCCACCGCTGTTCTTTTTTTGTCTCTTGATTTCTGCTGGGAGGGGGTGCTGGGGTAGATTAAGGGTTTTTCTCTCTCTCTCTCTCTTTCTTTGTCTTGTTTTATGCAAGGTTGGATATGTGTGTGTGTGTGTATATATATATATGTTTTTAAATAAAAGCGGAATTTTATTAATGAATAAATGTCTCCGTTATGGTGGAGGGAACCTTAGTACAACAGCAAATATCGTACGAAAACCAGTAATGCAAAGCTGTGATGATGTGTAATCTCCAGTCAAATATGATATGCCGCATTAAAACCTTGCCAAGTAAAACCACCCTCGTGGATAAAACCTTGGCGAAGGAAAAAGCGTACATATTTATTTGATTGGAGGGAAAACGTGTAAATACAAGCACAATATTGTTTGACTCCCAAAAGCATATGATGTGCTGCTCGAAGATGCCCACAAACGGTTGATTTGGCTGCATGCAGTGGCATTTGATGAAGTCCTTCTTTGCAAGCAAGAGATTGCGACTGTGATATTGGGCACGATCATGCAACATTGTGAAACCATGCATCATAGGTGATGGCCCTCGACAGAAAAAAGACAAATTTGAATTAGTCTCCGTAAACGATATAAGGAGCAGTATGAGCGTTATGTAACTCCAAAAGCATACCGATGTTGCCCGAAGTCCGTAGACTGCGGGCAACAGAATGGAAAGAACGCATCTGCTATATGAGTGGAAGGATAGAAGGCATACCCGCGTTGCCTGCATGCAAAGAATGCAGGCAACCATATAATATAGACTGCCATATGTATTACGTTCTGAGCGCATGGATGAGTCCGTCTGTGTGATAGAAACCACGAGGCGAATGTGGCAATTGGTTGGCCGATGTAAACAAACAAGTAACAGGGTGCAAACGAGCATGTTGACACAGTTGGTGTGCCACCATATTAACCTCTCAAGGAATATGATGTAACATACTTCCGGTGAGATCCAAGAGTTGAGTGAGTCTGGTGAATTCCGGCAGTGCATGAAGATTGATATTAGATAGCTGTGTAAGTTGCTTACAGTCAGTCTTGATGATGATATCTCGATGAAGCAGGCCAAAGTACAATAGACTAAAAACAACCGCTTGCAATTCTGCTCGAAGAGGAGACACAACGGGCAGCTGAAAAGATAGTCCTGCAATTATCCTGCCGTTGGAGTCTCGTAGAATTGCTCCTGCAGAGGCATGTAAGCTTCCAGCCGAGGCATCCACGTTGAGCTTTAATTTACCTGTCGGAGGAAGTGCCCACTTCAGTGGAAGAAAGAGTTGTAGCCCAATCAAAACATGACTGTCTAGCTAAGTGAAAGATGCTAGTTACAGGCAAATCTGCATCACCATAATGATGATTTGTGTAAACTCTCCAAATTGCCCAGCATAGCATAATGGGTCCAATTATTTTGAAATTCCCTTTTAGAGATTTGAAAGAAGAATTTATCCACAACTGGAGTAGGTATTGTCGTCTGTTGGCAATCTGAGGCAACGGACCGTCCAGTACTGTTGAAAGTTGTATCCATGCGGCCTTGACACAAGGGCAAAGCATAAACACGTGAACCAGAGAGGCTGAGGCATTGCGGCAAAATGGACATACTGTTGGACAAATGCAAGAAAAGACTTTTATGTTGTCCTCCATTGGTAATGCTGAGTGTAACAGCCTCCATATAAACATGCTAACAGTTGTTTGAACACCTTTCCACCATATGAATTTGTGTGAGAGCAGATGAGCACGATGTGGCCTAACATCTTCGTATGCATTCCTAAGTGAAAACTGACCTGTAGGGCTTGATGACCATATTGGAGTGGGATGATTTGATGTAAGCTGCAGACAGAGAGAGTGTATAGAACATATCCTTTTCCAACTAGGTGAGTCATAGATGCGCGGCGAGTAATCCATGCGATGGCCATGGCGTGCACGTATGTAGATTGCCCATAATGAATTACTTGAATGATAAGACCACCAAAGCTTACAGTCATATGCACGCTGTATGTAGAGAAGATTGCGGACTCCCCATCCCCCTTCTATCTCCGGGTAGCATAAGTTATCTAATGAAGTCCAGTGGTGCTGTCCTCCCCAGAGAAAGAATGAGATTTTCCTATTAAGTGTGTGAATGACACTCTTGGGGAGACGAGATGCTGCTAAAAGATGAAGTGGAATAGATGTTAAGACCGATTTGAGCAAAGTTAGGCGACTTCCTGGTGATAATAGACGGCTAGGCCAGCCCGTTAATTTTGAGTCGAAGTGCTGTAAGAGTGAGGTGCAATAAGAGGCTCTATTAATCCATCGGTAGAGGAAGGATCCCAAGTACTTGATTGGTAACGTAGACGGCTGCATTGCCAAAACTTGAGCGACATGCTGCAGTTGGCTTGGCGTTGCATAAGTGCTCATTACAAATTGACTTTTGGAATAATTTACTAATTGTCCCAAGGCACTTTGATAGTCTTGTAAGAAAGACTGAAACCTTGTCAAGTTTTGTGTGGACGCATTTAGAAAGATCAACAAATCATCTGCATAGGCTAAGTGGGAAACTGGTGCAACTCTACCCGTTGCAAATCCTTTAATGTGTTGAGACCCAAATAATCTGTTTAAACCTCGACTAAAACCTTCTGAGCAAAGAATAAATAAAAGCGGGGATAACGGATCACCTTGTTTTACTCCACGGGAAGGTGAGAAGAAACCATGATTTGTCCCATTAACAGGAATGGAGAGCTTGGAAAGACGCATGTTATTCAGGATGATACATATTAGTCGAGAATCAAATCCAAACTTGAGCATAATGGCCTCTAAATATGACCAATTGACGCGATCAAAGGCTTTGGCCATGTCAAGCTTTACCATTATGTTACCATGACAGACTTTTCTGTCTAGTAGATGTGTCATCTCATTCGCCATGATGACATGCTCACTTATGTCATGCCCTTTTAAAAATCGAATTTGCTCCGAAGATATGTTATGCGGTAGCAAAGTGTTCAGTCGGGTAGCTAATATGCGCGTGGTTACCTTACCAATAAAATTGGAGAGACAAATAGGCCGAAAGTCCGCATAAGTAGCTGGCTGTGACTTTTTTGGAATCAATGTTATTAGGGATGCTATCATGGCTTGTGGCGGAGGAACACCAAGGAAGAACTCTTGCACTGCTAGAATTACGTCCAGCTGGATGATATCCCAGCATGCTCGATAAAACTGCCCATTATAGCCATCTGGGCCTACTGCACTGCTCGGACTTAAACTCCACACTGCGTCTTTTTTTTCGCTTGCAGTTGGAATAGCCAACATCATATGATTGTTATCTGGCGTGATGAGTAAAGGGATGTGGTGTATAAAGTCAGAAACTCCTGCTACATCTTCATGGGAAAAGAGTTGCTGAAAAAAAGATACTGCAGCAGCGCCTAGTGATGCATTATCCTGCAGTATTACACCTGCAGAATTCCTGAGGCTCCCAATATGTTGTCGTCGATGTTTATCCTTGACAATTGCATGAAAATATGCCGTATTGGCCTCTCCTTCCGCTATCCACTTGACTCTAGATTTTTGAGCCCAATAGGATGTTTGTGCTTTGATTGCCTGAAGTAGTTGAGCCTGCGCTAACGAAAGTGTTGAGCGATTGGCAGGAGAGGGATCAGAGTCAAATTGCCTTTCAAGTCTTTGGTAATTCTCCTCCGCCACCGCTACATTGTTTAAAATGTTTCCATAGACATTTCGATTCCAAGTGCGAAGATCTTTTTTCAGTCTATTTAGCTTCATATATAACCCATGCATACCTCCAATCATGGGATATTGAGCCCACTGTTGTTGCACAAATGCCTTAAAATCTGGATGAAGTGCCCATGCATTGATGTAGCGAAAAGGGGTGTGGTGTCTTTCGCTTGCAGTTGTGCATTTTAGTAACAAAGGAGAATGGTCCGATGTTGCACGTGATAAGTGTTGAACAGACATATTGGAGAACATGTTAGTGAAAGCCACGGTGCACAAGTATCTATCTAGCCTGTGCCTAACTCTGCCTTGGCCAGTACCACGTGCCCAAGTATACTGTGAACCAGTAAATGTGAGATCTTGCAGCCCACAGACATCCACACATTGTTTGAAGTCTTCCAAATGACGAAGAGGAGGAGAAGACCGACCATCATGTTCGTCAAGAGAGAGATAAGTGTTGAAATCCCCACTTATAATCCACGGCAACGTATTATTCTGGGAAAATTGGATCAGCGTCTCCCATAAAGAGCGTCTTTCTGCAATTGTGTGTTTACCATATACTGCTGACCATGTAAAAGACTGTTGTGTAGGGATGTGCACGAATGATAGATGCGAAGTTTGAGTGCCATGCTGTACATCAAGAAAACGCAAAAGGGATGCAGCCCAAAATATCCAAATATTACCTTGGCATGTTTCTAAGGCATTGGAGAAACCTAGTTTCAAGCGATAAGACCAAAGTTTTGTGGAGCGTTGTTTCGGTTCAATGAGAATCAGAATGCCTATCTGCGACTGACGTAGTAATGTAATGAGACGTTATAACGATGTTCTGACCCCTCTCACATTCCACGTTAGTGCATTCATGATGATGTTGTTGGAGGACTGGAACACATACGAGAGGCACTTCTTGTTGTGACCGTAGAAGGAGGTCTTGGTGGCAATTCATGTTTATGTCGGCGTCGGCATCTTGGTGCTACTGGAATAAAGCCGTCCAAATCATGCGATGCACCAGCAGGGCTGTTTTGCATCATGTCCATGCTAGGAGAGTGTAATTGTCTTGTGGAAAGACGCCTTTTAATCTCTTCTAAGGCCTCTTTCATTTGATGCTGAAATTGAGAACGTGAGGCCGTATCTGTGCGAACAACATGAGCTATCTGATCTGCATCTGAATCCGATACTTGAAATACATCTTGTTCATCTAGAATTCCATGTGCTGAATTATCGTGCTCTTCAAAAAGTCTGTGAAGTGAAAACCCTTCAATGACAGTGTCTGCATCTGGGGTTACAACATCTGTGGCAATGTGAGCTATGGGCTGAGAGAGATCATCCTTGTGGGTTTCTGATACTACAGCATTGTTTTGCCCTGGTGTGGATTGTTGGCGATCCGTGTTTCTTGGGGCCAAAGTATGACGTTGTAACGTCTGCGAATCATTATCTGTGGGTTTCTGGAGCAAAGTGATAGAAGAAGGATCCAAGGTGAGAACTTTTTGTCCTTTCTTAGGTGTCCAACGAGTAGTAGGTTTCTGCGGCTTTGGCGGCCGATCTTGATCAAGCTGTCCACACGCTGATGTTGCATGCCCTTAACGGCGGCAGTCTGTGCAGAAGGAAGGAAGGTCCTCGTATATTATCTGCTGTTGGATAATCTTTTGTTTACCCTGCAGATAGAGTTTTTTGGGTAGATCTTTAGATATATATGCTTCAACACAAACCCTTGCTACTGAAGGACGAAGGCCATCGGCGGTGGCTACGTCGAGTTTGATGGGATGACCTACAATGCGTGCAATTTCGAAAAGCACAGCCTTTTGCTGATAGTGTATAGGCAAGCATGGCAATGAAATCCAGATTGGAACAATCGGTGCATCCGCGGAAGGATCAAAATCGATGGTCCATTTGGTTACACGTATTGTGCAACCTGCAATTGTCCATGATCTCCGGTATAAACAGCAGACATAATCAGGCTCGTGGAGGAAATTCAACAATATGTGAGATTGATCCAAAAGTGTAATTTTTACGTCTGATTTGAATCCGATGCGATCAAAAACATCACGTATGATCTTCAACGGAGGCCGCCCAAACCAAAAAGCGCCGACGAGTGTGAACCGGTATGGAGCAGCGAGAGAGTCGATTTCATCGTCCGTAAAAGCGATCAAAGGGTGACCTTTGTGATTTGATATGATTTTTGGGGAGATGATCGCAGCAGAAGAATCTGCAACCACCGCTGCAAAAGAGCGATCACCTGCGGGGAGACCTGGGGAAGACGACGCTATCTTATATTATATATATATATATATATATATATATATATGAATGCAAGTATGTTTCCTATTAGGTATAGATAGTTTATGTAAAGTATATTTTTTTGGGTAGTTAACTCATATCTATAGTTTATGTAAAGTATATTTTTTTGGGTAGTTAATTCATATCTATATCTTCTCTTTCAATCCTAATACTATTGGGATAAGTATTATCCTTTATTATATAACTACACTTCTCCTTTTAACTATTTTCCTTCTTATTTTATTTTCTTTCTATTTTCCTTTACAACGCATGGGTCATAACATTCTAGACTTAATCACCCAATAATCAAGGAAGTTTCATGTCCTATTTTTATGCAATGTACATGCGCACACGTGTTTTATCGATATATATACACATTATGTATGTGTATGTGAGTGTGTTGCATGCTTATAGGTATACATGTCCATGCACAATTTTAGTTATACTTGGGAACTGGAAAGCATAGACTATTTTGTTTTTCAGGTTGAGGACTATCGCATTGAAGACTCAAGTTTGGGTTTTGTTTTTCTTCGACAGCTCTTTTTCCAATAAAAGAAATGGGACATTTACAATGAACCTCTTTGAACTAAAACAATGTTACAAACACCCGTAAACTATAGGACCTGTATAGAACTACTAGAAGGGAGGGAGAGTTGAATAATGAGTGCAGAAAATTCCGTTTTAGAACTTTTTCGACCAAATAACTCACTTCTGAAAACAGTTTCTGTTTTCAGATCCTGATTTGATTAATCTAGATGACCTGATTATAGACCTCCAAAAATTATTACATTTGGTAAAGATGTGATCTCAGATGTTATGAGTGTATCACAAAAATTTCAGATTACAATTCCAAGCCTAACCCCTTGAAAACACGTTTTTGTACAGATTGCGTCAATCTGCCAGAAACTGTACTCTGTAATGAAAAATTTATTCCTATTAATTGGGAACTCTAAATGACTTGAAACTTTTATGTTATGAATCCCAAGATGTATATTTTAATGGGTTAAAACAGTTTTTGAAAATTCCCTTGGTAAGTATGTCAATCACGTTGATGTTCTCAACCTTTGCAAATCTAAAAATTAGATTACACTAGTCTCAGAACTATTAACATTTGACTAACTTATACTTATCCAAATGAGATGAAACTTGTTTCAAATGAAAGTTAGAGCGTGTGGGTATGTTTTAACAAAAGTTTGTGATTTTTGAAAATCTTTTGCTATTTTTACCATGCTAATGAAAACGATGCAGAAAACAAGAACTGAAAGTAAGAGTGCTGAAAAGTAAGAACACCGAGATTTTTTTACTCGTTCGGTTAAAACAACCTACTCCAGTCTTCAAGGGCACCTTCTTCGGCTTTTAATAAACACAAAAACACCTTGACTCAAAGGTTATTAGAGTTAAACACCAACTACACACTTTTACTATCAAAGAAACAAACAAACCAATACAAACACCACCACCGATCGAATGAAGGCTTGATCACATCTTGATCAACCTTTTACACGAGATGAATGTATGTGGGTGGTTTACACAAAGCCTATATAGTATATAAAAAATATGTATGATAGGCTTGAGGCTAAGAGCAAGAGAAAAGAATGGAAGAAGAAGAGAGTAGTCTTACTTTGAACTTGTAAGAATATACACTTTGCTTAGCCTTGTCTTACACCATCTTGCCCTTTTTTATAGTGTTGTGGCCACCCCTTAGGGTTTGATTTCTTCCTCGAGAATTGTCTTGAATATCCTTGGAAGATTGCTTTGTATAGATGATGACACAACCTTGCTTACTTGGCACAACACGATTGGACGAATGACTTGTCTTTGCCTAGTTGTCACTTCTTGATAGGTCATCTTTATCCACCTTAACACTCCTTAAATGAGCTGGAATTTCTTCTTAAAAATCTGAAACATGTGCTTAAAATCAAGGTGAATAACTTCCAAATAATCATGATATAATCCCCCTTTAATTTTGGAAGACAATTGAAGACAAAAGATGGAAAAAATTGGCCAGCTCTATGTCCATGTGCTGAAATTTTCAGCATGTGGTTTATTTGAATTGTTTCTTTGTGTGTTGTCCTCTTCAATGTCACCAATCATATGTGGCTTATTCTCCACCAATTAAAGTACCAAATAAGCTCCACCTAGGTCCAAAAATGCTGAACTAGGCATGTACATTCAGATGCACATGTGTTGAATTCTTGTTATGTAAGCTTTGTCAAATAATGCATAATCTTCACATACATGGTAAATTTCAATCAGTCCTAATTTGATTTTTCTAGAACACTCTAACATGTCTTGAATGTATGAAAAGTGCTAGATACATGTTACATCAATGTCAAAAACATTCCATATGTGTAGCGTTGTAGAAAACTGAATTTTTGACTTTCGTCAATTACGCGATTTTTCTCCGATTAATTTCAAACTTCTTACACATGTAATATATATTATGTCACACATAATATACATAAAATAAGATGTATAATCAGCTCCAATGGCTGAGAAAAACGCCATGTGCCTTTTTTTTAAAAAAATGAGTTTGAATTCTCAACAAGTTTAGGCTAAATTGTGGGTAATTTGTGTGTGTAAACATAGTATGACCTTGTGGGTGAATATGACATATGGATCATGAAATTTTGGAATATATTTAGTGTATATAGGCTGTCCATCTTTATATTACAAGTACGTGACATGTCAGTGAAGTTTCTGTAGCCACCTGATACGACAATTTTCGGTTTATGACCTTGTGACATGTCGTTATAATTTTGAAGTCACTATGACTTGTAATATATGATATGAAACCTGTATATACTCATAAATATGATGTGTATATAGTGGTGTGACGTTGAGGCATGTTTATAATATATATAACGTGTCGGTGGACCGTCGGAATATAAGTATATATTGTGCCTTTAAAACATTTGTATATGAAATATACATATGTATGTGACGTGTGATTTGAATGAGATGAGGAGACTTTCCATTTCAAGTTTGTTGCCATATAGCTCTCTCTAAATATGCCTTCATTCAACGAACTAGTTAGTTCATCAACTTAAGCACTTCACTTAGTGAACTAGTTTAGTTCATTAACCATGGCACCTGAAAATAGTATAAAGACAACAAATATTTGTCATATGATGTAATCTTTGACGCTTCATAGCTTGTTAGTACAACAACATTATATATAAACATGTAAAGCATTTTTATCACATGCATACACCAAGTAACACTTATTTGATGCATTTCCTAAACGCTTAACATTTAAATCATGCATTTTCGAATCACTCAAACCTCGATTTCTCAACATAAACTATTTTTCAGGCAGTTCCCTCTTATTTACAATACTCAAAAGAAAAGAAACCCCGATAAAAATAGTTCATAGAAGCATTATGTAAGATTGCGCCTCTTCTGAATTATGGTTATATGATTTATATTTAAATCCTAATTGGTTATTTTGGGAAGATTTATCTTGAAAGGTTATTTCTTTTAAGTTAAGTGACACAATTCTTCATTAAAGGAACACATTAATCAAATGGGTGATATGGATGAAGGTCCTCTCTTTACCATGTTCATTGTCTTTACTTATCCATCGAAGTAACATTAAAGTGACGGTTAGTGGATAGAAACCTATATTCAAGGTTAGGATTGTCTACATCAAAGTTGGTGCTTTTGCTCATCAAAGTCGCTTCCGCTTATCGAACTATGGAGAAAGACACGCTTCTGCTAAACATCCTCTTATAGTGTTGAAGAAACTGATCCGCTTGGACATAGGAAAGAAAGTTGTGGCACAGTTGTCACAGTAACAGAACATTATGGCACGGTTAGCATGGAGACACAGCGTAACAAGGCCATATCAGGCACGCATAATGCAACATCAAAACAGTGGTGAATTCTACATCTATTGGAGGCAGTTATTAAATATGGGGCTCACTTAACTGAAGGTGCAATATAGGGAATGAAAGGAAGGCAGCTTAGCTGACTTACCACGACAGATCAAGTGAGGATCGTAGCTGGCACGACACATAGAAGGGAACAAGCGGTTGTAACTAACCGAGTATATGCACGTATAGAATTTAGTCTTCTAGGAAGTTCTATTGGTTGTATAAATAATTAATTCAGCTGTACAAAGGAGAATGAAGAAATGACAATTAATTTTCTGCAATTCTCATCTTTCTTCTTCTCTCAAAGATATTTTGGCGCACAACTAGATTTTCTGAACATTGTGTTCGATCTTTTGCCATTAGCTTGTTCTTGTGTGTTGCTAATCGAAATTTGCTCAGTAGTGTTGTTTCTCGATTTTTTGATTCGAATTTTAACATGGTATCAGAGCTATTCTTTTGTCTTTGTTTGAATCTCTAGAAATTTTATCATCAATTTGATGGCTTCGTCTTCATCTGCTCCTTTTCCTGGTTTCATAGGTAATCGACTAGTTCTAAAGAAAATCAAACAAATAATCCATATTATACTCACCCAAATGATAGTAATGTATTGTCCTCGTTAAACCACCACTTACTCCACATGGATTTCACTTATGGAGTCATGCATTCCAAATGGCACTGCTGGTAAAGAACAAGTCCTGCTTTATAGATGGCACAATACCAAAACCTACTCCCATGGATCCTCAAAATTCAAGTTTGGAGGCAGGTAAATACTATGATCCGATCCTGGATAATGAATTGCGTATCACCTTCAATTTCTCAAAGTATAATGTGGTATGATAGTGTGTTAGAGGTTTGGGAAGAACTGACGATGAGGTATGGGAGTGGAGATCCGTTTAGGTTATCGGATTTATTGGAAGATTTTTATGGTGTTAAGCAAGAAAATTTGTATGTAAATGATTATTTTACAAAATTGAAAGTGTTGTGGGAAGAATTGATGTCTTTAAGACTTGTTCCCAACTGTACCTATCATAGGTGTAATTGTGACATAGGGAAGAAAATGAGTGAGTATGTGGATAATGAGTATGTTATTAGGTCTGTCAAATGACTTAATGAGGAGTTTGATCCTCTGAGGTCTCAAGTGTTTGTTATGACTCTTTTGCTTGACATTAAAATGGCTTTTGCCATAGCCTTGAAATTTGAAAGGAAAGTGATTGGTCCAGGATCTCAGAATGTTTTTAGTAATGCATTGCATTAGTGGCTGATTATGGCACAAAGGATGGCACTATGGCCAACAGTGATGCTAATAGAAATCAAGGTAGCAAGTGCAGAAGGGGAAATGGTAGGTTCTATCCAGAAAGTGGAAAACATATTCAATGTACTCATTGTGGTCTAGTTGGACATACGACTGACAGGTTCTACAGAAAGCATGGCTTTCCTCCAGGATTTAAATTTAGGAGTCAGGTTAACATGGTAGAGGCAAAGGAAGATCAGTTTACCAACAACTGTGATGAACAAGGATGTCAACAGCCTTTCCAGTCAAATCAAATGCAGCAAGTTCCTATGTTAACATCTAAGCAGTATCAGGAACTAATAAACTTGTTGAATGTCAATGATGATAATGCAAGTGTAGGCACAGGGAAGGTTGTTCAAGGTGCTGTTATGTCTGCCTAGGCTGATACGGGCCCAGGTAAGTGTCCTAGCTCTGCTAATTGTGTTTGAATTATAGATTCAAGAACTACATACCATGTTGCTTGATCTTTGTCTCTCTTTGTTTCTTGCAAACCTGTGACACATGCCCCTATCAGACTCCCAAACAACGTTATTGTCTTTGCCACTCACATGGGCACAACAAAAATCAATAATGAGTTGGTGCTAGATAATGTACTACATGTGCCTTCTTTTTCATTTAATTTGATTTCCATCAGCAAGCTTCCTGCCTGTCTCAATTAGTCATTATATTTCATAAATCCTTTTGTCTGATCAAGGGTCAGTTGTCTATGAGGACGGTTGGATTAGCTAAGAAACACAATGGACTTTATTGTATCTCTGGATCATTGATGGCCTCCTTAATCCAGTCAGCCCACCTTCTTCCCACCATCAACTTTTCTGATTCTGAATCCTACCTGTGGCATGCCAGACTTGGGCATGCCTCCAATGTAAGAATGCAAGAAATACAAAAGGAATGTCCTACTGTTGTAGTTTTTAAACTGCATGATCTCTGTACAGTTTGTCCTTTAGCAAAGTTAAAAAGGTCCCCATTTCCCGTTTCTGCTTCTGTTTCCCATTCTCTTTTTCAAATAATACATGTGAATATATAGGGACCAAACAGACATCCCACTATGTATGGTCAAAAATATTTTCTCACCAAAGTGGATGATTGTACTCGTTAAACTTGGTTATATCTCCTCAAGAACAAAAATGAAGTTAGAAGAATTCTGCAAAGCTTCTTCCATTTTGTTGATACTCAATTCAATTCTCATATTAAAGTTATTAGAACTAACAACTGTCTGGAATTCAAAATGAAGGATTTTTACTTGACACATGACACTATCCACCAGACCACTTGTACTTATACTCCTCAACAAAATAGAGTGGTTGAGAGAAAGCACCAACATATACTCACAGTTGGGAGAGCCTTGAGATGTCATGCTAATTTACCTCACTCCTATTGGGGTTTCTGTGTCCAACATACCTTTTTACTTATTAACCTTTTACCCTCGCCTACTTTGTAGCAGAAAACTCCTTATGAGCTGCTGTATACCAAGCCCGTTTACACTAACTTGAGAACCTTTTGGTTGCCTTGCATATGCTTAAAATGTCTCTCCCAACAAATCAGAGTTTGATGCTAGAGAAGTGCCTTGTATTTTTTTGGGGCATTCATTAACTACTAAAGGATAAATATTACAAAGATCAGACACTGATGAAATGATCATTTCCAGAGATGTTGTGTTCTACGAAAATTTTTTTCCTTCAAATGACATTGTACCACAAGGCCATAAACCACCTGATATCAGGCCTTGTCCAATTGATCAAGTTACAAATTTGCTTCCATCTACTGTGGAGACTTCATCACATTCAATGCCGTTTCCTTCTCCATCACAGAATCCATCAATCTCTGATCCTACATTATCCTCACCTCCAGGTTCTCCTTCATCATCCTCAGATACCTAACCTACACATATTCCCATCTCTGAACTTCACATTGATTTACCATCGATTCCTCCATCTTCTGTTCCTGACGGTGCTTCTCATTCATCATCTCCCACATAACCTATCAAGACTCCAAGAAATAAACGTCCACCATCCTATCTGTAAGACTACTATTGCAATCTCCTTATCTCTTCTCCTACATTGCTGAGTCCTCCTAGCCTTCCTTACCCTTTAGAGCATATATGTCTTTTGATGGTCTGTCACCTAAATACAAGTCATACATACTTAACATGAGCTCAGAACAGGAGCCTGTGACATATCAGTAGGCAGCCACTTCAGTAGCTTGGCAACAAGCCATGCAGCTTGAGTTGGCAGCACTAGGTGCTAATAAAACTTGATATATTGTTCCCTTGCCCCCAAGAAAATCTCTCATAGGTTGCAAGTGGGTATATAAGATAAAGAGGAAAGCAGATAGGACTGTGGAAATGTACAAAGCCAGACTAGTGGAAAAGAGTTATACTCAGCAGCAGGAAATTGACTATGGTGATATATTCTCACTTGTTGCTAAGATGACAACAGTCAGATTATTACTTGCTTTAGCCTCAGACAAGCAACCGTTTGTCAATCAGTTAGATATTGACAATGCTTTCCTGCATGGTGATCTTCACTAAGAAATATATATGGAATTACCACAAGGGATTAACTCCTCTAAGCCTAGTGATGTATGCAGACTTCATAAGTCTTTGTATGGGCTAAAGCAAGCTAGTCGCCAATGGAATGATAAACTTACAGCTTCCATAGTGTATCAGAGGTACATTCAATCTAAACATGATTATACCATTTTTACTAAGACTAGAAAAACTTCTTTTTTTGATCCTTTTGGTTTGCGTCGATGACATCATAGTGCCAAGTAACTCAATGCTACAGATTCAACAGCTGAAGAACTTTCTCCATAAGACTTTTCAGATAAAAGATTTAGGAGAACTGAGATATTTTCTTGGACTGGAGGTGGCAAGGTCTCAAGGGGGGATAATGATATGCCAAAGAAAATACACTCTAAAGTTATTGGAGCAGCCAGGATGCCTGGCTGCCAAGCCTGCAATGACACCAATGGAACATCATCTTAAGCTAGCACATAATGATTTAGAGTTGTTGAATGATGTCTCAGTTTACATAAGATTAGTGGGAAAGATTATCTATCTCACAATCACCAGGCCAGATATGGCCTAAAGTGTTCAGCAACTCAGTCAGTTTTTAGATACTCATACAGAGATGCACTAGAAGTCTTCCTATAGGGTGCTGAGGTACTTCAAGGGCACTCTTGGCCAAGGGCTTCTCTTCCCTAGTATATGTTATGGCTTGCTTAAGGCATACGCTGATGCAGATTGGGGAGGCAGTTCAGAGACCAAAAGGTCATTTAAAGGGTACTGTACGTTCTTTAGAGATTCTTTAGTGCTGTGGAAAGAAAAAAAGCAGGCTACGATGTCTAGGTCTTCTTCAGAAGCTGAATATAGGTCCTTGGTAGCAGCAACCTGTGAGGTACCGTGGCTGCTCTATTTACTGGAAGACATGGGGCAAAAGAATTGAAGTTCCTATGATTACCAAATCAAAAAGAGAATCAATGTTCAAAGATGACGATGACTACACCGACGAAGAGAAGATAAACTTCGCCATCAATGGCAAAGCATTTGATATTCTCTCAAGTGCTCTTACCACCACCAAGCTCATAAGACTTCAAGGTCTTGAAACAGCCCATGAGGCATGGAAAAGGCTTGAAATGATACACGAAGGGACACACTCAGCCTATGGAGCTTTTCTGTGACAACAAGCGTGCCATTTACATAGTGGAAAATCATGTCTTTCATGAGAGAACCGAGCATATTGAGATTGACTGCCACATTGTTCGAGACAAATATGAAGCAGGGATCATCAAGCATATGCCTATAAGGACCAACTTCTAGATTGCAGTCATTTCCACTAAGGCTTTGGATTCTAAACAGTTGTAATTCTTGACTTCTGCATTAAGAATGTGTAATGTGTATAGGAAGTCAGAATTGAAGGGTAGTATTGAAGAAACTGATCAGCTGGGACATAGGAAAGAAAGCTGCGGCACGGTTGGCACGGTAACAGAGCACTATGACACGGTTGGCACGGAGACATGGCGTAACAAGGCCATAGCAGGCACGCAAGATGCAGCAGCAAAAGAGTGGTGAATTCTACATCTATTGGAGACAGTTATTAAATGTGGGGCTCACTTAACGGAAGGTGCAACACAGGGAATGAAGGGAAGGCAGCTCAGCTGACTTACCACGACAGATCAAGTGAGGATCGTAGTTGCGACGGCACAAAGAAGGGAACAAGCGGTTATAATTAACTGAGTATACGCACGTGTAGAATTTAGTCTTCTAGGAAGTTCTATTGGTTGTATAAATAGTTAATTCAGCTGTACAAAGGAGAATGAAGAAATGACAATTAGTTTTCTGCAATTCTCAACTTTCTTCTTCTTTCACATATATTTTGGTGCGCAACTAGATTTTTTGAACGTTGTGTTCAATCTTTTGCCATTAGCTTGTTCTTGTGTGTTGCTAATCGAAATTTGCTCAGCAGTGTTGTTTCTCGATTGTTTGATTCGAATTTTAACATATAGTTATGAAACAGTTAAGTATGTGAAAGCATAGATTTCTAGATCCTAAAAAATTAATTGCTTACATGTGGTATCAGAGCGGTTTACATGTTTTTCATATATTTGTTATTCACAATACTCGTGCCCTTTGCAATGTTTTGTGGATTTGATGAAACTGTGTTTGTTGGAGTTTTCCTAACGATAGTCTTTGTTGCCGTTGGGATATATTAGGTACAATTGATTGATTGATTGTGTTTGTTGGAGTTTCTGTTGGGAGACATAATAACCAGCAGATTATATGATTGTCTTGGGACGGGTGAAATGATGAGAAATATCACTTTTGGAGGTTGAAGGTTCATACACGACCTTTGGTTATATTACTGTTGCGGAAAGTTGCATCCTTACATTGAATTCTGCAACACTATTTCAGAAAATTTATTGAAAAAAAAGGATGCGAAGGGAGAATTGTTTGTGGGTCACTGCGTGATGGGAAAGAAAGTGATCATCTTGATGCTTCTAGTCCAAAAGACTAATAAGAGTAAAAACCTTGAAGTAGACCCTGGAAACAGAAAAAGAAAGAAGACGGATAGCTTTTTTGCCCCAAGAACTACTCCAGAATCTCAAGTTCCAATCAGAATTTCTATGGCATCTAAGGAAATGGTTGATAATGCAAAACTTGCTTTTGCTAGACGGTGGTATGATGCAGGTATTCCTTATAATGCATCTAAGTCTATGTATTTTCAATCGGCATTGGATGTTATTTTAGCAATTGGACCAAGTTTTATAGGGCCTTCTTATCATGAACTAAGGGAAAACTTATTGAGTAGAACTCTTTATGGGGTGAGGAAAAACCTTGTTGATATAAAAGCTTCATGGAGAACTTATGGTTTTTCAATTATGTGTGATGGATGGACAAAAAAAGTGCCTATCATTAACTTTTTGGTTTATTGTCCGAAGGGAAAAATGTTCTTAAAATCTGTTGATGCATCTGGGGTCCTTAAGAATGCTAATACATTGTTTGGTATTTTTTATGAAGTAGTGCAAGAGGTTGGACCTGAATACGTTGTCCAGTTTATAACGCAAAAAGGCTTCTTATGCAGCTGCTGGGAAGAGGTTGCAAATTAAGTATGTTTGTTTTCTTTGGTTCCATTTGCTGCTCATTGCATAGATGTAATGTTATAGAATTTTGCTGATAAGAGACATTTTCCAGAAATACCAACAATAATCGACAAAGCAAAATCTATTAGTGGGTACATTTATAATCATGCTTGGGTTGTTAATCTGATGAGGAAGTTTGTGGCAAATGCAACATGTAATTTCTGTCTAGAAATTCGGTACTTAAGCGGCACCATGTGTGACCCCACCTTCCAGTCGGGATTTTACGTGGAATGATAAACTGTCTGGGAAAATGATTGATCTTTCCTGGGTATTACCGAATCGGTTCACTCCACACTTTAATTATGATTTCATCTTTTGTTGATGTCATATAAGAAGTTTTATCATAATGATTTCTTAGTCACCAAAGTGATCAAGTTATATAATATGATAAAGTTAAAGTTATGGAATTTTAAAGAATGGCATTATACATATGTGTTTAATTTATTATAGAACAATAATATAATCGCCCAAAGGTTGATTAATGTTCAATAATAAATGTGTTGGTGTGTGTATATGTTATTTAGTTTATTTGCATAGAGATAGCATATAAATCTAAGTAGCAAATTTTTACCAGATTAGAATTATTTATAGTTGCATATCTTAATATCTCCCAAAAGAGAGTTTTGATGTGCATTTTATGTCATCCTCCATTAGTGTAGAATCTGAATTTCTATGATCCATTACTTGAAGAACCTGCTTCTACATTGTTGCTATCACATGTTGTACCTATTCCTTTATTCAACGGTTTGAATTTTTCTTGGAATGGAGTGAATAAATCTGGTTCCACTTAGGGGCATTGGACGTGGATTTGTCACTCGAAGAGGAAAAAATAGGCGACATCATTGATGAGAGAAGTGATGATGATAAGTACTATTATAAAGCCTGGAAAAGATCAAACCGATTGAGTTAAATGTTTATGCGAATGGCGGTTGCAAGCAACATTAAGTCTATCCTCCCTAAAACTGAAAGTGCTAAGGAATTTATGGCAAATGTGAAAGAATGTTCTCAAAGTGCTGATAAGTCTCTTGCTGGTACATAATGAATAGTCTGACTACTATGAAGTATGATGAGTCAGGTACTATGCAAGAGCACATTCTTGAAATAAGAAATTTGGCAACAAAAAACAAAGAAGTCAATATATGGACTTAACAAGCTTCCCGACAGTGGTACCCCAAATCTAATGACGCTGTGACGTGTATTGGTTTTAAAGAGAATCTCGTTGACCGGTGTATATATATGAAGGTCAGTGAGAGCAAGTTTATTTTCTTAATCTTATATGTTGACGATATTTTGCTTGCCACTAATGGTCTTGTTCTATTATACGAGACTAAGCAATTTCTCTCCAAGAACATTGACATGAAAGATACGGGAGAAGCGACTTACATGATCGGGATTGAAATTTTCTGTGATAGATCACAAAGAGTATTAGAGTTATCTCAAAAGGCCATATCAATAAAGTTCTTGAGATATTTAATACAAAAATATATTCAACATGAATATTTCCAATTTAGAAAGGGGACAAGTTTAGTTTAAAACAATGTCCGGAAAAGGAATTGGAAAGAGAACAGATGAAAACTATTCTTTATACATCAATCGTTGAGAGCTTAATCTATGCTCAGACTTGTACCAGACCAGATATTAGATTTGCTGCCGGAATGTTAGGTAAATATCAAAGCAATCCTAGGATGGATCATTGGAAGGTTGCAAAGAAAGTTCTCGTATACTTGCAAGGAACTAATGACTACATGCTCTTTTATAGAAGAATAGATCAATTAGAGGTAACTGGTTATTCAGATTTAGATTATGCGGGATGTGTTGATCAAGAAAATCAACATTTGGCTATTTGTTCCAATTAGCCAGATGGCAATCTCGTGAAAAGTACAAAGAAGTTTGTCATTGCTGCTTCTACCATGGAGGCTAAGTTTGTTGCATATTTTGAAGCCACTATTCAAAGTTTAATATCTCCTAAAAGAGAGTTTTGATGTGCATTTTATGTCACCCTCCATTAATGTAGAATCTGAATTTTTATGATCCATTACTTGAAGAACCCGCTTCTACTTTGTTGCTTTCACATGTTGTGCCCATTCCTTTATTCAACAATTTGAATTTCTCGAATGGAGTGAATACATCCGGTTCCACTTAGGTGTATTGGACATGGATTTGTCACTCGAAGAGGAGAAACCAGGCATTATCACTGATGAGAGCAGTGATGATGATAAGCACCATTATAGAGCCTGGAAAAGATCAAACCGATTGAGTTTGATTTTTATGCAAATGGCGATTGAAAGCAACATTAAGTCTATTATTTCTAAAACTGAAAGTGCTAAGGAATTTATGGTGAATGTGAAAGAATGTTCTCAAAGTGCTGATAAGTCTCTTGCTGGTACATTAATGAGTAGTCTGACTACTATGAAGTATGATGACTCACGTACTATGCAAGAGCACATTCTTAAAATGAGAAATTTGGCAACAAAAATTAGAGAAGTCAATATATGGACTTAACAAGCTTCCCGACAGTGAAACCTCATATTTAATGACGTTGTGACATTGTTTGGTTTTAAAGAGAACCCCGTTAATCGGTGTATATATATAAAGGTCAGTGAGAGCAAGTTTATTTTCTTAATCTTATATGTTAACGATATTTTGTTTGCCGCTAATGGTCTTGTTCTACTATACGAGACTAAGCCATTTCTCTCCAAGAACTTTGAAATAACAGATATGGGAGAAGCAATTTATGTGATCGGGATTGAAATTTTTTGTGATAGATCACAAAGAGTATTAAGGTTATCTCAAAAGGCCATATCAATAAAGTTCTTGAGAGATTTAATATAGAAATATGTTCAGCATGAACAGTTCTAATTCAGAAAAGGGACAAGTTTAGTTTAAAACAATGTCCGGATAGCAAATTAAAAAGAGAACAGATGAAAAGTATTCCTTATGCATCAATTATTGAGAGCTTAATGTATGCTCAGACTTGTATCAGACTAGATATTAGATTTTCTGCCAGAATGTTAGGCAAATATAAAAGCAATCCTAGGATGAATCATTGGAAGGTTGCAAAGAAAATTCTCCTATATTCGCAAGGAAATAAAGACTACATTCTCTTTTATAAAAGAATGGATCAATTAGAGGTAATTGGTTATTCAGATTCAGATTATGCGGGATGTTTTGACTCAAGAAAATCAACATTTGGCTATTTGTTCCAATTAGTTGGATGGGAAATCTTATGAAAAAGTACAAAGTAGTTTGTTATTGCTGCTTCTACCATGGATGCTAAGTTTGTTGCATGTTTTGGAACCGCTATTCAAAGTCTAATATCTCCCAAAAGAGAGTTTTGATTTGCAGTCTATGTCAGCCTCCATTAATATAAATTCTGAATTTCTATGATCCATTACTTGAAGAACCCGCTTCTACTTTGTTTCTTTCACATGTTGTGCCCATTCCTTTATTCAACGGTTTGAATTTCTCGAATGGAGTGAACACATCTGGTTCCACTTAGGTGTATTGGACATGGATTTTTCACTCGAAGAGGAGAAACTAGGCGACATCACTTATGAGAGCAGTGATGATTATAAGCACCATTATAGAGCCAGGAAAAGATCAAACCGATTGAGTTTAATGTTTATGCGAATGGCAGTTGCAAGCAACATAAAGTCTATCATTCCTGAAACTAAAAGTGCTAAGGAATTTATGGTGAATGTGAAAGAATGTTTTCAAAGTGCTGATAAATCTCTTGCTGGTACGTTAATGAGTAGTCTGACTACTATGAAGTATGATAGCTCACGTACTATGCAAGAGCACACTCTTAAAATGGGAAATTTTGCAACAAAAATTAAAGAAGTCTATACATGGACTTAACAACCTTCCCAACAGTGGTACCTCAAATTTAATAAAGCTGTGACATTGTTTTGTTTTAAAGAGAACACTGTTGACCAGTGTATATATATGAAGGTCAGTGAGAGCAAGTTTATTTTCTTAATCTTATATGTTAACGATATTTTGCTTGCCACTAATGGTCTTGTTCTATTATACGAGACTAAGCAATTTCTCTCCAAGAACTTTGACATGAAAGATACGGGAGAAGCGACTTACGTGATCGGGATTAAAATTTTCTGTGATAGATCACAAAGAGTATTAGAGTTATCTCGAAAGGCATATCAATAAAGTTCTTGAGATATTTAATACAAAAATATATTCAACATGAATATTTCCAATTTAGAAAGGGGACAGGTTTAGTTTAAAACAATGTCCAGAAAAGGAATTGGAAAGAGAACAGATGAAAACTATTCTTTATACCTCAATCGCTGGGAGCTTAATCTATGTTCAGACTTGTACCAGACCAGATATTAGATTTGCTGCCGGAAGGTTAGGTAAATATCAAAGCAATCCTAGGATGGATCATTGGAAGGTTGCAAAGAAAGTTCTCGTATACTTGCAAGGAACTAATGACTACATGCTCTTTTATAGAAGAATGGATCAATTAGAGGTAACTGGTTATTCAGATTCAGATTATGCGGGATGTGTTGATCAAGAAAATCAACATTTGGCTATTTGTTCCAATTAGCCAGATGGGCAATCTCGTGAAAAAGTACGAAACAGTTTGTCATTGCTACTTCCATCATAGAGGCTAAGTTTGTTGCATGTTTTGAAGCCACTATTCAAAGTTTAATATCTCCTAAAAGAGAGTTTTGATGTGCATTTTATGTCACCCTCCATTAATGTAGAATCTGAAATTCTATGATCCATTACTTGAAGAACCCGTTCTACTTTGTTGCTCTCACATGCTGCGCCTATTCCTTTATTCAACAATTTGAATTTCTCGAATGGAGTGAATACATCCAGTTCCACTTAGGTGTATTGGGCATGGATTTGTCACTCGAAGAGGAGAAACTAGGCATTATCACTGATAGAGCAGTGATGATGATAAGCACCATTATAGAGCCTGGAAAAGATCAAACCAATTGAGTTTGATTTTTATGCGAATGGCGATTGCAAGCAACATTAAGTCTATCATTCCTAAAACTGAAAGTGCTAAGGAATTTACGGCGAAGGTGAAAGCAACATTAAGTCTATCATTCCTAAACCAGGCGACATCATTGATGAGAGCAGTGATGATAATACAGCTGTTTTGCGAAAACTGGTCATGCCAGAAAATTACTCCAAAATGGGCTTGCTTTTCTTCAACTTTTTTTGGTCTTCAAACGTCTCCAACATCCTTACAAGTCCTTAAAACAATCCTAATCAACATAGAAATAAAATAAACAACTCTAAAGACCTAACAAGCTAAAAGACTCAAAGTTTGGTCATGCAAGACCGAAACAACAATCTTTACAAACAAGAAACATTAAACAAACGACCAAGGAATGAAAGATACAACACATAAAAACTCAAAGATTGGGCTCAAGTAGATGAACACAATGACCCTCTTTGTTTATAGGCTCGTCTCGCATATGTCTAAACAAGAATGCATCAACTTCTTAGCTCAAATTCTTTTTCATACTTCTTGTAACTTGAACTTGACTTGCCTCGCCTTTGTTGTTAGTAATGCCTTTTGGTTTGTATGAGTGGTTAGTAATGCCTTTTGGTTTTGTTGAGAAATATGTTTGGATAATTTTCAAAGTCATGATTTTAAGTGATGAATACTTAAAAATGTCACACATGGTGTTATATGTGATTAAAAGTCGAAAAAGTTGAACAAGTTGACATTGATCTCTCAGGTTGTTGCACATCGATCGATCTATGTACATCGAACTCTCACTTCGATCGATCGATGTAGGTCACAGACAAAACCTGAACCTTTATGTGAGGCATCGATCTATAAAGCTGAGGCACTTCGATCGATCGATGTCTAGGGTTTCTAGAAATAATTTTCTAAAATGTGTTAAAATTATTTTTTCATTTCTATATGAATTATACATGTTCATTATGTGGTTATTATGTGTTTTTGGTGATTATTATTGTCTTGTGACTAACGTGCCTTGGAAGTTTCTACAACTTACCAAAAAGGTCAAAATTGGTATTTTGAGTTTTGTAGGAACATCATATGGTGAAAATATGTCAAGTGCATATTATTATCTTATTTATCATAACAAAGGTGGTATTGCGATTATCTCTGACCATCGGGGGCATTTCTGGAGTTTTCTCACACAAGGGGTATTTTGGTCATTTTACCCCTAAGGGTATTTTTGGTATTTTCACTCAAGGAATCTCTTGAGCATATTATTATCTTCATTCTGGAGCTGTGTTATTATTATTTTGAAGATTATATGGTGATCTTATATCTTATTCTCTCAACCGATGATATTATTGACTATAGCTGGATATGTGACGATTTGAGATGTCACATTCTATTTTTTCTTGAAGACCCACTTATATATATTATAAGAGGATATTAATCATCATCTTTTAGATATTACAAGGTATCCTTGGTGCAAGATTCATCACAATATGTAAAGGAGAAGAAAGTAGGAATTTTGGTGTTATATGTTGACATAATCTTGTCAACACTTATTCATTATTTTTTATTCACAAAATTTGAGTTGGTATACATACATACAACATCAAAAACGTCCATAAACAGGTGGAGAAGGTGGTATACTCATTTTATGACTTTTGGGCAAGTGGACAATTCAAAAACAAGCTAGTTGGCAAAAGTTGTCAACTTGAAATTTCAAATTTGAAGTTAATGGAGACAAGGTTGTTGGAGCTGATTTTGGATGTGCTTTAATTCAAAATTCTCAGCCATCACATGATCTAAAAGTTGGAGGAAATATACCATCAATTCACACTATAAATAGAAGGCAAGATGAAGAAGAGAAGACACACACTTGAAAGCAAAATTGAAGATTGTTGTCTTGCTATTCTCTTCTCATATTTTCGTTCATACTTTGTGTAGCTAAGGTGTTCCAATTTTCTTTGTTGTCCAGCTACACTATACACACCTTGTTGAGTTGCATTTGTATGATTGATTAGCCAAAGTTATAAGGCTACATCAATAGGTGGTAGAGGTGTTGTAACCAAGAGTTGCATAGAAGTGATTATCCAAGTCTTGAATAGGGTTGGTGTATAACCCAAGGATCAAGCTTGGCTCTTGTTGTAAGGTGTTCATTTGATAGTGAAATCCAAGGAAAGGTGTTCCTTGGGACTGGAGTAGATCACATTGACCGACCAGGATAAATCCTCGGTGTTCTTCTCTTGTTTCTTTATTTATGTTTTCTGCCCGTTTTTGACTGCAGTTTTCACCCAACTTCACACAATTTGAAAAAATAGCTAAACATTTTTCAAAATTCGTGATTTTTGGTGGAGTTATACTTCAGACTGTTGGCTTTCATTTGCAACAAGAATCACTTGATTTGATCAAGAGAAAGTTAGTCTTTGAGTCTTTGCGCTCCAATCTGGTTGCAATCTGACCAGTTTTGAGAAAACTTAAATTCTGTATTTTTTAAGAATTTTTTAAGGTCAGAGCCTTTTGGAAACCTCAGCTACACATCCTAAGGAGTGTTTTGATATAAAGATCAACCTTTTTGGTTAAGTATTCAAAGAGAAACACGTTTTACAAAATCATCAACATTCTGTCCAATTCTGTCCAGATTGACCATCTGAATCGTTTTATTTGTCTGAAGGGTCAAACGATCTTATATGTGTTTGATTTTTGGACAGAATCTTTCTAACACATTGAAGTTCAATTCTAGAAAGTTTCACGTTTTGTGGAGTTGTGTACATTTATTTGTGAATTTTTTAAAAACGGGTTTTGAATCTGAGGTGGTCTCAGATTCTGTTTTCAAAGGGGATTTTAACAAAGGGTTGTAGTGTAATTTCCGCTAACCACTATTCACCCCCCTCTAGTGGTGTTTATTGCAGGTGCACGGTCCAACATTTGGTATCAGAGCCAGACCAACACCACTAAAAAGAAGCGAGATTCAACACCGTACAAACAAGACAATGCTAAGGAGCAAGAAATCATAGTTGCCTGCTAACCCCAAATCAAGAAGGTTTGGAGCATTTGAACACTTCAATAAGGTTTGGAGCATTTGTCTTCACTTGATTAAAGATTCAAAGTATTCATCTAAAATCATACATCATGTCATCTATCTCTCATAAAGGACCGTTCTCAAATTCTACGAAAGAGGTAACATCTATTCCTGATTTTGATTCTGATAATGAGATGACTTTTGATGAAATGTATGATGAATTCATGAAAATGCATGCTCATTGTAAAAGGTTGTCAAAAGAGAAAAAGAAACTAATTGAAGAAAATGACAAGTTGAAGACAACCAACTTGGAACTTTCTAATCAATTAGAGTCTTTCAAACAAGAGTCATCAAATGCTCTTGATTCATGAAAGACTAAAATTGAGTCATTTAGAAATAATGAACAAACCTTAAGAACCGAAAATAGTGCGTTGAAAACGAAAATGCATGATTATGAAAATGAAGTGTCTACACTTAAATCATGCAAACTAGGCTTAGAGAAAACCTTAGAACAGTTTAAATCCGGTACAAATATGTTAGATACACTTATCTCATCACAAAAGTATGGTAATGATAAAACCGGCTTAGGCTATAAAGAAGAAAATGAAAAATAAATAAAAAGACTAAGTTTGTTTCATCGAGTACAAAGTTGCCATATAATACAACAAAATCAACTTTGCCTACTTCTACACCTTCGTCTACTTATATCAAGGCAAAAATACAACACACACCCGCCAATATACACACGCATAAACATACATCTAGGCCAAACTTTGCATCTAGACAACCTAGAAATTATGCCTACATGTATACAAATGCAACTAGACCAAATAAAATGCATACAACTTATTATGAACCTAAATATAGGCAACACTCTTATAAGTCTTATAGAAATGCCTACAAACACACTTATATAGCTCCATATACGAAACAAAATCGCATGCCTTATGCGCATTATAAAACTTGGCCATCCTATAATGATTATCAACAATGGCACAACATGTATAACAATACATCTTCACTTATGTGGAATAATCATGTATATGCTAATTCTTCTTATTTTCCAAATTATAAGAATGCTAAAAATGTGCCTAGAAGGTATATTCAAGTTTGGATACCTAAGGGATATCTAAACAAGAATAATGCCCCTAACATTCAAGGACCCAAATAAAGGGTACCTAAAACTTTGTCTCCATTGTAGGATAAACGCAAGGAATGCAAGAAGGAGGCAAAGTCAAAGAATCTAAAAACCAACTGGTTTTTAGATAGTGGATGTTCGAGGCATATGACGGGGAACCCCAAACTATTCATCGAATTAGAACATATCAAGAATGGAGGAAAAGTAACATTCGGCGACAACAACAAAGGACAAGTTGTTGGAAAAGGAACAATTGGGGACCCTAACACATTTCAAATACGAAATGTGTTGTTAGTAAGCAATCTATCTTATAATTTACTTAGTATTTCTCAACTTATAGATTGTGGTTATAATGTCTCATTTCTTCCCAATTCTTGTGATATAATAAATGAAAAAGGAGAAACGGTTTTAAAAGGAAATAGAGATGGAAATATTTATACTCTTACCTTAGATAACATGTTAGATGCTAAGGTTAAGTGTCTAATATCACATGACTTAGATGTAAATTTATGGCATAGAAGATTAGGTCATATAGAAATTTCAACTATTACGAAATTGTCTAAGAAGAATTTAATTAGAGGAATGCCTAAGTTAGACTTAGATAATTTTCAAATGTGTGAAACATGTATTAAGGGAAAACACATTAAAGAAACCTTAAAACCGAAACATGAAGTGAGTACTAGTCATGTACTAGAATTGCTTCACTTAGACTTATTTGGTCCAAGTAGGACAAGAAGTCTAGGTGGACACTACTATGTGTGTGTCATAGTAGATGATTACTCACGCTACACATGGACATTGTTCTTAACACACAAAGACGATGCTCCATTAGCAATCGAAACTCTTATTAAGCAACTTGAAAACATTTATATAGAAAATGTTACAAGAATTAGAAGCGATAGAGGTGGAGAATTTAAAAACAAAGACGTAATCAAATTTTGCGAACTATATGGAATCAAACATGAATTCTCACCACCTAGAACACCACAACTCAATGAAGTTGTTGAACGTAAAAATAGAACGATTCAAGAAGTTGCTAGGACAATGCTGTGTGAAAATAAATTACCTAAATATTTATGAGCTGAAGCTGTTAGATGTGCATGCTATATTATAAATAGGCTCACTATTAGAAAGAAATTAAATAAAACGCCTTATGAATTGCTAAACAATAGACAACCTAAGATAGATTATATTAAAGTATTTGGATGTAAATGTTTTGTGCTAAACACTAAGGATAATCTAGATAAATTTGAACAAAAGTCTATTGAATGCATATTTGTTGGGTATTCAACTAACTCAAGAGCATATAGGTGTTATAATCTTGCATCTAGAAAAATAATTGAATCCATATATGTGAAATTCAATAAAAATACATGCTTTTAAGTTAGTGATAAACATCAACATAAACAAGAAACAAATGTTGAAAATATGTTTGATGATGATGTATTACTTGAGCCTGTACTTGATCATCTAGAACCAACTCCCCCTGAACAAGACATACATGAACCCTTAGATAAAATAAATCAAAAGACTCTGCAATTAGAAGATACAACTAATGATCCGATTACATATGATAACGTTCACACTAATGAAACATTTGAACAAGATGAGGGTGAACCTAGTCAATCCAGGAATTGGTGGCACCCTAGAGAACTAATCATTGGGGATCCAAGTGTTGGGGTTAGAACACGTAGAAATATAAGTCAACTTGAAGGACATAGCTTAATCTCACAATTAGAACCTAAGAATGTAAAGGAAGCCTTAGGTGACATATCATGGATAGATGCTATGCATGAAGAATTAAATCAATTCACAAGGAACAACGTGTAGGACTTAGTACCTAAACCTGAAGACAAGTCTATCATAGGAACTAAATGGGTCTTTAGAAATAAAATGGATGAACAAGAAAATATTACAAGGAATAAGGCTAGACTAGTCGCACAAGGTTATAATCAACAAGAAGGAATAGATTATGAAGAAACCTTTGCACCCGTTGCACGACTAGAAGCAATTAGATTATTACTTGCGATTGCAAGTCTAAGCAATATTAAGCTCTTCTAAATGGATGTCAAGAGTGCATTCTTGAATGGATACATCCAAGAAGAGGTGTTTGTCAAACAACCCCCTGGATTTGAAGATCCAAAGAATCCTAACCATGTTTATAAGCTTAAGAAAGCTCTATATGGTTTAAAACAAGCTCCAAGAGCTTGGTATGATAGATTTGCAAACTTTCTTATTACAAATAATTATCAAAGGGGGACCATCGACAACACATTATTCCTAAGAAGAAAAGGTAATGATTTGTTAATAGTTCAAATATACGTAGATGATATAATCTTTGGTTCAACCAACCCTACTTTAGTAAAAGACTTTGAAGAATGTATGCAGTCAGAGTTTGAAATGTCAATGGTAGGAGAGTTGAATTATTTCTTAGGACTTCAAATCAAACAAACCCCTCAAGGAATTCACATTAGCCAACTTAAGTATGTCAATGATATGATTAAGAAGTTTGGCTTTGAAGAGTTGAAACCTACAACTATCCCTATGAGTGTTAGTACCAAACTTGATAAGGATGAAAATGGTAAACCTTTTGATGACACACTTTATAGGTCTATGATTGGCTCATTGTTATACTTAACTGCATCAAGACCTGATATTATGTTTATTGTGTGTATGTGTGCTAGGTTTCAATCTTGTCCTAAGGTATCACATTACAATGCAGTGAAAAAGATCTTTAGATATCTTAAGCATACACCTCACTTAGGACTGTGGTATGATAGAAACGCTAAGTTGGAATTACACGCATATAGTGATGCTGATTATGGTGGTTGCAGGTTAGATAGAAAATCCACTAGCGGTACATGTCAATTCATAGGAACCAATATGATCTCTTGGTTTCCTAAAAAGCAAGCTAGTGTAGCTCTTTCTACCACTGAAGCTGAGTATATCGCTTTGAGTTTATGTACTACCCAAATACTTTGGCTTAAACAGCAACTTAGTGATTTTGGCATTAAAATGAATAAGATTCCAATTTTCTGCGATAGCACAAGTGCAATCAATCTTTCCCAGAATCCGGTGCTTCATTCTAAGGCCAAACACATTGAGGTGCGATACCACTTTCTTCGCGATCATGTTCAAAATGAGGACATAGTGATAAACCATATAAGAACTAATCACCAAATCGCTGACATCTTCACCAAACCCCTTAATCAAGCCACTTTTGAAAACTTACGAGCCAATTTAGGCATGATGACTTACGATACCATTGCATAGTTCTATCTTTTGCATGATTTGCAAAATAAAGGGGGAGATAGAATAAGAACATGATTTTAGTTGGTAAGTCATGATGAATCATATGCTAAGTTTTAATTGGTAATGGTATAAATTTTGGAGCATAGGTTAAGGGGGAGAGTATGAGTTGAGGGGGAGCGACATACTATTTAAAAGTTGAAAACATAGTTGAAAACATTTGGTTAAACTTTTGGTTAAACATTTGGTTAAACTTTTGGTTATAAGTTATGACATTAAAATCATGTTAGGTTATTTTGAAAATCATCCAAAAGGGGGGAGAATTTTGAGAAATATGTTTGGATAATTTTCAAAGTCATGATTTTAAGTGATGAATACTTAAAAATGTCACACATGGTGTTATATGTGATTAAAAGTTGAAAAAGTTGAACAAGTTGACATCGATCTCTCAGGTTGTTGCACATCGATCGATCTATGTAAGACAGAAAAGTTTAAGAACTTTCTGTGAGACATCGATCTCTAGACCTGAGACACATCGATCGATCAATGTACATCGAACTCTCACTTCGATCGATCGATGTAGGTCACAGACAAAACCTGAACCTTTATGTGAGACATCGATCTATAAAGCTGAGGCACTTCGATCGATCGATGTCTAGGGTTTTTAGAAATAATTTTCTAAAATGTGTTAAAATGATTTTTTCATTTGTATATGAATTATACATGTTCATTATGTGCTTATTATGTGATTTTGGTGATTATTATTGTATTGTGACTAACGTGCCTTGGAAGTTTCTACAACTTACCAAAAAGGACAAAATTGGTATTTTGAGTTTTGTAGGAACATCATATGGTGAAAATATGTCAAGTGCATATTATTATCTTATTTATCATAACAAAGGTGGTATTGCGATTATCTCTGACCATCAGGGGCATTTCTGGAGTTTTCTCACACAAGAGGTATTTTGGTCATTTTACCCCCAAGGGTATTTTTGGTATTTTCACTCAAGGAATCTCTTGAGCATATTATTATCTTCATTCTGGAGCGGTATTATTATTATTTTGAAGATTATATGGTGATCTTATATCTTATTCTCTCAACCGATGATATTATTGACTATAGCTGGATATGTGACGATTTGAGATGTCACATTCTATTTTTTCTTGAAGACACTCTTATATATATTATAAGAGGATATTAATCATCATCGTTTAGATATTACAAGGTGTCCTTGGTGCAAGATTCATCATAATATGTAAAGGAGAAGAAAGTAGGAATTTTGGTGTTATATGTTGACATAATCTTGTCAACACTTATTCATTATTTTGTATTCACAAAATTTGAGTTGGTATACATACATAAAACATCAAAAACGTCTATAAACAGGTGGAGAAGGTGGTATACTCATTTTATGACTTTTGGGCAAGTGGACAATTCAAAAACAAGCTAGTTGGCAAAAGTTGTCAACTTGAAATTTCAAATTTAAAGTTAATGGAGACAAGGTTGTTGGAGCTGATTTTGGATGTGCTTTAATTCAAAATTCTCAGCCATCACATGGTCTAAAAGTTGGAGGAAATATGCCATCAATTCACACTATAAATTGAAGGCAAGATGAAGAAGAGAAGACACACACTTGAAAGCAAAATTGAAGATTGTTGTCTTGCTATTCTCTTCTCATATTTTCGTTCATACTTTGTGTAGCTAAGGTGTTCCAATTTTCTTTGTTGTCCAGATACACTATACACACCTTGTTGAGTTGGATTTGTATGATTGATTAGCCAAATTTATAAGGCTACATCAATAGGTGGTAGAGGTGTTGTAACCAAGAGTTGCATAGAAGTGATTATCCAAGTCTTGAATAGGGTTGGTGTATAACCCAAGGATCAAGCTTGGATCTTGTCGTAAGGTGTTCATTTGATAGTGAAATCCAAGGAAAGGTGTTACTTGGGACTGGAGTAGGTCACATTGACCGAACCAGGATAAATCCTCGGTGTTCTTCTCTTGTTTCTTTATTTCTGTTTTTTGCCCGTTTTTGACTGCAGTTTTCACCCAACTTCACACAATTTGAAAAACTAGCTAAACATTTTCAAAATTCCTGATTTTTGGTGGAGTTATACTTCAGACTGTTAGCTTTCATTTGCAATAATAATCACTTGATTTGATCAAGAGAAAGTTAGTCTTTGAGTCTTTGCAAGATAACTGCTCCAATCTGGTTGCAATCTGACCAGTTTTGAGAAAACTTAAATTCTGTATTTTTCAAGAATTTTTTAAGGTCAGGGCCTTTTGGAAACCTCAGCTACATATCCTAAGGAGTGTTTTGATATAAAGATCAACCTTTTTGGTTAAGTATTCAAAGAGAAACACGTTTTCCAAAATCAGCAACATTCTGTCCAATTCTGTCCAGATTGACCATCTGAATCTTTTTATTTGTTTGATGGGTCAAACGATCTTATTTGTATTTGATTTTTGGACAGAATCGTTCTAACACATTGAAGTTCAATTCTGAAAAGTTTCACGTTTTGTGAAGTTGTTTACATTTATTTGTGAATTTTTTAAAAATGGGTTTTGAATCTGAGGTGGTCTCAGATTCTGTTTTCAAAGGGGATTTTAACAAAGGGTTTTAGTGTAATTTCCGCTAACCACTATTCACCCCCCTAGTGGTGTTTATTGCAGGTTCACAGTCCAGCAGGTTTAACTAATGCACCTAGTATATTCATGAGGTTAATGAACGAAGTCTTACGTGCATTCATTGGGAAGTTTGTTGTTTTCTATTTTGATGATATTTTGATATATTCTAAGACTTTGCATGACCATATAAGACACTTAAGAGTTGTGTTTGATACTTTACACAGTGAACAACTATATGCTAATTTTAAAAAGTGTTCCTCTTGCTTGGACAAAGTGATACTCTTAGGATATGTTGTTAGTGCAAATGGCATTGAGATGGACCAATAAAAGGTGAAATAAATCCTTGAGTGGCCTATCCCTAAAACAATTGGTAAAGTTAGAAGTTTTCATGGCTTAGCCATCTTTTATAGGCGGTTAGTTAAGGATTTTTCATCTATTGCAGCCCCTTTAAATGAGATTGTAAAGAAAGATGTTAGATTTCATTGCAGGGAGGCACAATAATTGGCATTTAATGACCTTAAAAGAAGATTAACTACAAAACCTATTCTTAAACTACCAAGCTTTGAAGAAACATTTGAGATTGAATGTGACGCTAGTGATATAGGAATTGGAGTCGTGTTAACACAAGCTAAACATCCCATTGTATACTTCAGTGAGAAATTAAAAGGTGTCCATTTGAATTATTCCACATATGATAAAGAGTTGTATGCATTGGTAAGATCTTTGCAAACTTGGGATCATTACTTGCAACCTAAGGAATTTGTAATTCACACGGGTCATGAATCCCTTACGTATCGTAAAAGGCCAAGGTAAGTTGAATAAAAGACATGCTAAGTAGATAGAATTCATTGAGAAATTTCTTTATGTGATTAAATATAAGCAAGGAAAAGATAACATAGTAGCTGATGCATTATCTAGGAGGTATTCCTTGATTACTACATTGTCTTCTCGTTTGCTTCGATTTGAATCGATTCATGTGTTATATGCTAGTGATCATGATTTCCATTCCATCTATGCATCATGTGCTCAATCATCTTCTGGTAAGTTCTACATTCATGATGGATTCTTCTTTAAGGAAGGTAACTTGTGCATACCACATTCATCTTCACGTGAATTGCTTGTTCAGGAAGCACATAGAGGCGGCGTTATGGGTCACTTTGGTGTCTTTAAGACTTTAGAGCATTGCGTGAGCAATTCTTTTGGCCTCACATGCGTGCAGAT
The DNA here is from genome assembly GCA_036186865.1 of Eustoma russellianum. NCBI lineage: Eukaryota > Viridiplantae > Streptophyta > Magnoliopsida > Gentianales > Gentianaceae > Eustoma > Eustoma russellianum. Next base: position 18,256,161 of record AP025062.1, on the reverse strand, counting down.
GTAGAAAAGATTTGTGTTCACTACATTACATGTAAGCAAGCAAAGTCTAAGTTGTATCCACTACTCGTACCCCTTTCACCTTGGGTTGATGTTAGTATGGACTTTGTTCTAGGACTACCTAGATCAAAGACGAGTAAGGATAGTGTCTTTGTTGTTGTGGATCGTTTCTCTAAGATGGCTCACTTCATATCATTTAGAAAAGTTGATGATGCATCGCATGTTGCTGATTTGTTCTTTAAGGAAGTTGTTCGTTTGCATGGTATGCCTAGAAATATTGTTAGTGATAGGGATATCGAATTTTTGAGTCACTTTTGGCGTGTCATTTGGGGTAAGTTAGGTACTGCATTCTTATTTTCTACTACTGCTCATTTGTAGACTGACGGTCAAACCGAAGTAGTAAATAGGACGTTGTCTCAACTTTTACGTGCTTTAATTCAAAAAAACTTAAAGAATTAGGAAGATTGTTTGCTACATATTGAGTTTGCATACAATAGGAGTGTGCATAATGGTACTTAGTATTCTCCTTTTGAGATTGTTTACAGCTTCAATCCCCTTTCCTAACTTGATTTATTGCCTATACCAAAAAATGAAAAAGAAAGCCTACATGGTAAGGAAAAGGATGAATTGGTGAAAGAGTTACATGTCAAAGTGAGATTACAGATCGAAAAGAAGAACAAGCAGTATGCTAAGCAAGCCAAAAAAGGAAGGAAGAGAGTTGTCTTTGAGCCAGGCGACATAGTATGGTCGCACTTGCACAAAGAGCGGTTTCCTAATGAGAGGAAATCTAAGTTGATGCCAAGAGGTGATGGCCCTTTCAAGGTGCTTGAGAGGATCAATGACAATGCCTACATTATTGACCTCCCGCAAGGTAAGTATGGTTCTATCTCGAGCACTTTTGAGGAGCAAGGGAATGATGAGGTACAGGTGTCAAGCGGTAACAAAGGCGAGGCAAGTCGAGGTCAAGTGACAAGAAGTATGACAAAAAAGTTTGAGCCAAGAAGTTTATGCTTTCTTGTTTAGACATATGCGAGACGAGCCTATAAACAAAGAGGGTCATTGGGTTCATCTACTTGAGCCCAATCTTTGAGTTTTTATGTTCTGTAACATATATGAGTCATTTGTATTATTTCTTTCATTCCTTGAGTCGTTTGTTTAATGTTTCTTGTTTGTAAAGGTTGTTGTTTCGATCATAAATGACCAAACCTTGAGTCTTTTAGCTTGTTAGGCCTTTAGAGTTGTTTATTATGTTTCTATGTTTCTTAGAATTGTTTTAAGAACTTGTAAGGTTGTTGGAGACGTTTGAAGACCAAAGGAGTTAAAGAGACGCAAGCCCATTTCAGAATGTAATTTTCTGGTAGGACCGATTTTCGTAAAGCAACCGTATCTCTTCAACCACAAGGGAAAATCAAGTGATTCAAGTTTTGTTGGAAAGAAAAGACAAAGATCTAACATATTCATGTTTTGCACATTTCCAAGACTGTCGTCGTGATGGCCAAAAACTGCGTTGAAGTTCAAGTATTGTTTCTGCCAAATTTTGTGACACAATTTTAGTAATTTGGACTTATCTCTTCAGCGGGTGGGCCAAATTCAGAGAACTGCATATGTTTATTTTTCTATACTCAATGAGCTACACTTCTTTAAAAGCAGTTAAGGTCTAATTCCAGCTTCAAGTGATCTAAAAACAGGCCACAATTCAGACAAGTTTTCAGGAGCCCATATTGAAAACATTCTAGACACCGAAAATTTGGAGGGCCATATCTAACTCGTCTCATGTCCAAATGAAGTGATACGAAAGCACAAATTGAATTTCAGATCGTGATCTACAATTCTCAAGATGGGATAAAGACCAGAATCTGTGTCTAGAAGGGGTCAAACCGTTTGCCTACAGATTGCACATTTTTAGCCCTTTTTGTAGCTTTTTGACTAGCCTTTTGAGTAGCCTTTTTTTAGCATTATAGACTAGACTTTTTTTAAGTCTTCTTGGCCCTATTTAAAGGGGTCATAGCGAGCCTTAGCATATAGAAAAATTTGGAGAATTGTTCATAAGAATTCTTAGGCAAAAACAGCCTACTTTCTCTTCACAAACACTTGTGAGTTTTGCTTTGATTTTCTTAAGAACAACTTGAGTGCTTTCGTTGTTAGAAGATCAAAGTTAGAATCCAATAAAGGTGTGAGAAACCTTGTGGGGGATATCCAAGATCAAAGGTGTGGCCGTCCAAGAGGATGCAAACTTGCTTGGGAAACGAGTAACTTTTGAAGGAGAAATGTTCAAACAAAAACCTTGGTGACCAACGGCTAGGAGGGAGTTAAACTCTTGACTACAACCGTTATGGATCCAAGTGTTAAAGGAGACGATCCGTACACAGCGTGACAACTACGCATCATGATGGAAATCATTATGCAAGTAAAAAGGAATAAATGTTAAGTTCATAATATGTGTGTATAAGATGTGAAAAGATGAAATTATGTGGTCATGTATGGGAGTATGTAAATCGGCCATAAGGCCATAAGTGAACTAAAATAAATTTGTGACATGTTTAAAAATATATATGTAAATATACATATATGTGCACACGGCCTATGGCCTCTTTTTATGTTAAAAATCACTTTATTACATGTTCATGTATACATATATGTATTATACATAGCAAGATATATATGATGACTAAGTTATGTATTTTATGTTACATGCCAAAGTAATTAGGAAATAAGTGTCTTAAAGGTTGTATGAGGAATATACAAATTAAGAAAGTGGTGTTGGGTGAAAATTTACAAAAAGCAGGTGGTTTTATGGTTCTTAGCCGAGGGGTACCCTTTGGGAGTAAAAGTGGTATTTTCTTTAAGTTATGACATGTAGGATGTAGATAAGTGATGTGTGTATGATGAATAAATTTTAGAAAGACCAAACTAAGCTTAATGCTGAAATTCATGACCCATGAAAGAAAAGTTTGCGAGGACTTATCTCTTGGGATTTATGAGATGATTTAGATCATGATGTACTCCTGTTATTTTGGTACTATGGACTTATGATTTGTACCATTTATGAGGATTTGTACGTTTATGCATGCCGTATGTTTATCTTTATGTTGCTTCGCTTATCAATTCATGCTTCATGTCGACATGCACATGTATGTATCAACCTCTTGTACTTCTCGTAGCAGAGTACGGCGGGTGCACCAGACCGGAACCCTAGTTTCAGGCTGGGTGCTACATAAATCATCATTTAACTCAAGTCCAGCCATTGAGAGTATACTTGCAAAAAAAGGCGATTTAATATATCGCGTTGAAAGTGGGAGAAATTTCCTGTCATCCGTCAAATTTTGCCCCTCCTTCGTGCAAGTTTGTCTCTCCTTCGTGTAGTTAGATGCAATTTTCTATGAGAATATGATGGAAAGAATCAAGACTTACCATAATCAGAGGAAGATTCTGGGATAAGGATTAGATCCAATCAAACCAAATTATGATAAAATCAAATCAAATCAAATCTTGTATATTCCATTATTAGCTACGTAGTTTGTACTATAAAGAAGAAGGCTGTGTAAACCATTTTGATCAATGAAAACCAATTTCATTCAGCTCTACATGGTATCATAACAAGACAATCTTGGACTCAGAATCTCAGGATTTATCCTCTTCCTGATACACCAAATCAAGGTCTGATATCAGTCCAGAAGGAAAAAACAACCAGCAACAAGGAAACACAGTCAACAACTCAGAAAAATCTAGAGTTTGATCAGAAGTTTTCTTGAAACTCAAAAAAACATCATCACAGTTCCAGCAACCCTTCCCGACCTCATAGCCAAAATAAGCACAGAGACCATAAACCAGCCATCCACCTGCAAAAAGACCAAATCAAGATGTCAGGCACAGAAGAAAATAAGCCAGAGAATAATGAATTAGCCATCTGGTTGGCTAACTTGCTATGGAACAGTTTCAATCTATACTCACCAAGACCCAATCCAGAAAATCTATCCATTGGAATAAAATTAAGTGGAGACAACTACCAGCTCTGGGCAAACTTAATTAGAAGAGCGGTGGGGGGAAGGGGCTGGAGTCAGCACCTCACAGGTGTACCTCCTCCTGCCCCTATGTATCCGAATTTCTCTTATTGAGAGACCAGTGATCATTGTGTTTTCACTTGGCTCATACAAAATATTGAGCCTAACTTGATCAACAATGTGTCACAATATCTAATTACGAAGGCACTGTAGGAAGGTCTCACAATTACATACGTGACAGGGACAGATTCGTTACAAGTATTTGATATGCACAAAAGGGAAAACTCCATCAGACAAAAAGGGAGTTCTTTAGAAGAGATATGGAACAAATTGTATGGGATCTGGATGGAGATTGATCAACGGGAACCCAACCCTATGAGGGATCCCAAGGTCATCAACATCTACAACCACAAGGTCCAGGAACAGCGCCTGTACCAATTGCTAATGGAAGTAGATGAGAAGTTTGAGACTGTAAAACGAGAGCTGCCCAAGAAAGAGCCTCTACCATCCCCAGAAGCAGCATACGCGGCAATCAGCAAAGAGGAGGCCAGAATAGCCAATCTAAGAGGCATCCCTTCAGAATATGGTGATTCATCACCGGGGATTGGCGCTGGACTACGCATGCGGGGCAAATCAGACAACCAGAGGGGATATTTTTCTTCTCGCTCACAGATATCACAGCGAGGAGGAGAGAAAGAAGACAAATCAAAGCTTGTTTGCACTCATTGTGGTAAACAGAAGCACAAAAAAAGAGTGATTCGATTTAATCGGATACCCGAACTGGTGAGAGGACAGACAGATGGGAACAAGGAGCGCAGAAGGAGGAGTGAGCAAAGGGGCCATGGCAGCGGACATCAGCCAAGAAACTGACGCCATCACAAGCATAAATATAGGGAGTTCCAGCTACGGCGGCCAGACCGCATGAGGAGCTGAAATCAGAACCAGCGGCGGGCACCAGGAGGAAGAAGGAGAGAATGTCAATTCAGGTAAGGTTGGGGGATTTATTCCCCAACCTAAAACTTGTTTTTTCACATTTACCCCTACCTGTTATTAAAACCTCCCTTTTGCCCAACCTGCCTAAAATACCCCCTTCTCATATTGAAATACCCACACTGCCCTTACAACCAAAAATGGCCGAATTACCTTTACCAGCCTAAACAAACCAAATGACCTAAATACCCCTGCTGACTCTAAGCTCTCCCAGTGGATTCTTGACTGTGGTGCAACAGACAAAATGACATTCGATCCCCGAGATTTTACCAGTCTCATTTTCGACATCTGTAAAACCCATATCCAACCTGCAAGTGGCAAATTAATCCCAGTCACCGGTAGTGGCACTATTGAAATATCTCCGAATATTCATCTACAAAACTCTCTTTATGTTCCTACATTGTCCTCAAAACTTTTATCAGTTAGCCAACTTACCAGACAATTTAACTACATTGCACTTATCTATCCCGACTTCTTTATTTGGCAGGACATTCATACGAGGAAGATTATTGGGCGTGGCACTAAAAGATGCAGACTATACTATATGAAAGAGGTTGCTCAACAGGGCCGGTCCATGCTTGCCCACCGGACAACTGATGGCCAACTGTGGTTGTGCTACACTATCGACTGGGTCATCCTTCCTTTGATTACCTCCATACTTTATTTTCCACTTTATTTACTCAGTCTAGTAAAAACTCAGTGTGTGATACTTGTATTCTTGTCAAACAACACAAAGGCAAATTTTGCCCTAATAATACTCGAGTTAATCTTTGTTTTTCCCTTGTTCACTCAGATGTATGAGGACCCGCACAGTCTCCTACACCACATGGCTTCCGGTACTTTGTTCTCTTTGTAGATGATTACTCTCGCATGACATGAGCCTACTTTTTGAAACACAAATCTGAGGTATCAACCAAATTCACACATTTTTCCCCATAAGATCGAGGCCCAATTCCATAAAAAAATTCAAATACTCTGCTCCGATAATGGGGGCGAATATATGTCCCATCAATTCCAAACCTTTCTCCAAACCAGTGGCATAATTCATCAGACCTTGTGCCCAAATACACCACAACAGAATGGTGTTTCCAAACCAGTGGCATAATTCATCAAACCTTGTTGGACATCCTCGGACCTTCTAATTGAGGCTAGTGTTCCCAAAACTTTCTGGCCCGAGGCAATTGCCATCTCAGTTTATCTTTTTAATCGACTGCCTACACGGACCCTCAGCAAGAGAACACCGCTCCAAACACTTGCTACTCAGGTTAGCTTACCATCTATCATGACTTTACCACCCAAAATATTTGGCTGCACTGTCTACATTTATGTTCCCAAATACGAACTACGAAACTCAACCCGTGTGCCAAAAAGTGTGTCTTTGTAGGCTATGCTGCTCACCAAAAGGGCTATTGAGGTTACAATCCTCTTACACGTCGAATCCATGTCACTCTAGACTGTCTTTATTGAAACTGAGTATTATTTTACGCCCAGTACTCAGGCCCAGGGGGAGACTTCAGGTGAGTTTTTGAACTGCTTTCATGATCATAGAAGGTCCGAGGATGTCCAACAAGGACACGCAGGTGGCGCCACCGAGCATGCCCAGTCCAAAGTAGATAGTCCCGAAGCTCGTGTGTCATTGCCTGGTGAGTGTTCCTCTGAGGATGTCCTACAAGAGGTAAGTGAGTCACTTTCTGACCTACCTAATGATAATTTGCCTGAACATGTTGATCTACCCAAACACCCTGAGCCCCGAGATGAGACACAGGTACACATTCTTCCTCCAAGGAGAACTCGAGGCATTCTGCCCCAAAGGTATTCACCGGAAACAATAACACAGTGTGCTAGACACCCAGTGAATATGACCATATCTGATAATAGAAAGGCCCTGTTTATGACACTCTGTGCCGAGAAGCTTCCACGAAATGTCAATGAAGCACTCTAGCAAAGGGAATGTAAAGGGGCAATGGAGGTCGAAATGGAGGCGCTGCAGAAAAACAACACATAGGAAAAGTGTGTGCTGCCCAGAAGAAAACGACCCGTTGGATGCCGGTGGGTGTTTATATTAAAGTATAAAGCTAATGGCATGATTGAGTGGTATAAAGCCAGACTGATAGCAAAAGGATACACATAAACGTATGGAATTGATTACTCATAAACCTTTTCTCCAGTTGCTAAGATTTACACTATTCGAGTTTTGTTTTCCATCGCCGTCAACAAAGAGTGGCCATTACACCAGTTTGATGTTAAAAATGCCTTCTTACACGAAGAGAAAGAGGAAGTTTATATGGAGGCACCACTTGGTTTTGCACACAACTTTGGGGAAAATGAAGTATGCAGACTCAAGCGGGCACATAACAGTTTAAAGCAGTTTCTGAGGGCGTAGTTCAGAAAGTTCACACTTGTCATGAAACAGAACGGGTATAAGCAGAGTAACACGGACCACACACTGTTGTTAAAGAAAAGAGGTGAATTAATTACGTGTCTCATAATCTATGTGGATTATATGGTCGTTACAGGTGATGACAAAGAAGAGATGGACCGAGTCAAAGACAGTTTGTTCTCGGAATTCGAAATGAAAGACTTGGGGGAGCTGAAGTACTTTCTCGGAATAGAAGTGCTTCGGACAGAGAAAGGGTTGTTCATATCTCAGCAGAAGTACACACTAGATTTATTGACCGAGATAGGAATGCTAAATTGCAGACCAAGTGAAGCTCCTGTTGCTGTCAATCAGAAACTTCAAGTTAAGAAGGGAGTGCCCACAGTGGATAAAGAACAGTATGAGAGGCTGGTTGGAAAATTAATCTATCTTTCTCATACACGACTGGATATAGCATATACAGTTGGAGTAGTCAGTCAGTTTATGCACCAGCCGCGGGAAGAACACATGGCAGCTGTAATGCGAATCGTCAAATATTTGAAGAGAACTCCTGAGAAAGGGATCTGGTACAGGAATCATGGACATCTGGAGGTAGAGGTCTTTACTGATGCTGATTGGGCAAGTAATCTAAACGATAGATGGTCAATATTCGGGTACTTCTCACTAGTAGGAGGAAACCTTGTCACACGGCATAGTAAAAAAGCAAAAGTTGGTAGTCTTGTCCAGTGCAGAAGCTGAGTTCAGAGGAATCTCTAAAGGAATTGTAGAAGTCTTGTGGATCGATAAGCTACTAAAGGAGTTGGGTTTCCCAGTACAGCAGCCAGCCAAGTTAAAGTGTGACAACCAGGTAGCCATCAAAATTTCAGAAAATCCAGTACAGCATGACAGAAACCAACATATCGAGGTTGATAGACACTTCATTAAAGAGAAGGTTGATGCTGGGATAGTTGAAGCACCATTTCTACGGTCTTAAGATCAGCTCGCAGATCTTCTCACGAAAGCAGTTAGTGGACAAGTGTTCGAAGCAACATTACGCAAGTTGAGCCTTAGGAATCCTACTGAACAACTTGAGGGGGAGTGATGAAAAGAATCAAGACTTACCATAATCAGAGGAAGATTTTAGGATAAGGATTAGATCAAATCAAATCAAATCAAATCTTGTATATGCCATGATTAGTTACGTAGTTTGTACTATAAGGAAGAGGGCTGTGTAAACCATTTTGATCAATGAAAAATAATTTCATTCAGCTCTACAGAATACTAAATCCTTGTTTCTGTCATTTAAAAAGACATGTAACATAATTTAATTATTTTCTGAAATCCATAATACATGTATTTTTGGGAAATCAGAAAGTACTCTTACAGATTACGTATTTGTTAAAGTTTCAGAAATAAAAATTAATATTTTTTATTCTAACAGTCTATCAAGCCGTAATTATTACTTTTAATCAGGATAAAGTGGTTTTAGAGTTTCATTCAGATGATTTAGTCGCTTCGCCTTTATATGAGTCTCTAACTGATGGATTCTTAATTGAAATGACACACATTGTGGTTCATAATAATCAAAATCACTTGGATAAAGATACAATGAAAGGCACTTCTCCCGCAGGCTATTTGTACAAATATCGTTTGGGTATTTTTCTTTAAAACAAAACTTATAATTTTCTCACATTAATTACTAGCTAAATATTTTTAGTTGTCACTTGTGTTCTAAACTCAAACTAAATGACGATCACCACAATGGAAAAAAAATTATATATTCATTCTAAATACAATTATACACGAGAAGATTGCATGCAGGTTCAAAAAGAGAGCATAAATTGTGTCATATTATAATTGTCTGTAAAATAACAAGCATGTCTTTTTAAGATTCAACCCAACTTTTTTTCCCGTATTTTCTATAAAATTCAAACAAACCATATATCTTTTTCGTTTTTTCTCCTCTCTACTAGACGAATCAACGATCATAAAAGTTTAGTAAATTCTTTAATCAGGTTCATATGAAAAAATGCTTTAAGATAACATAGTTACGATAACCATAAATATACTTGCCAAATATATGAAAGTTTCTTTCCTCTTATTTGAAATTATAATAGTATGAAGTAATCGTAATTATAGTTAGCTATAACTGTAGTTACGGTTACACCTGATTAATGAGAAGACCAAGTTAGAGGTATGTTGAGATATACACAGTGTCGGCAATCTAGCACACAACGTATTACGGTGTAGTAGACATTGTGATATGGTGTGGAAATAGGTCTAACATTTTCTGCTAGTTTGTAACGAAGGTTGATAAAATTATCAACACAAAATGGTATTATATATATCGTAATACAGTATATATACATATATATATATGTGTGTGTGTGTGTGCGCGCGCGCGAAACCTGGATATTAAATATATGAGATTGTAATGCACCGTAATACGTTGTGTAATGTAACATGATGTATGAGTGAAACACATAATTTATATGCTAAGCCTTTTTCGCAGTTTAATCAAGAATCTGCTCGACAGCTATAAATATGGTATACATCCATATATCATAGTCACTGTTCATATATTAATAAAGAAGCTAGTTGGCAACTGTAATTACGGTATATTCGATTTCTATTGTTACTGGCTACTGATAGGTTCCTTGGAACACACTAGAAGGGGAATTGAATAGTGTGTTCACCAAGTATGGATATTTTCTTGGATATTTTTCGTTTTTGAGTACAACCAATACTTAGGTGTGTTCTTTGAAATGAATGAAACTTTGCGAAAACGTAAAGAACACGAAGATATATAGAGGTTCAAGTCAAATGACTCTACTCCTCTACCTTCTTGATTTTTCACAAGAATGATTTTGAAATAGGGATTGTTATTTCTATGTGGGAAACAACAATAAAAAACAAAATCCAAAAAGATGGAAAACTAGGCCACACGCCTAGACCACAACCAAGAAATCTAACCGTTTGAAGTCTAGCCTCCAAAGATCTTCTTTGCCCTCAAAGAAATCTTGTAGGGAGTATAGTGCACCACAACACTATCAACTAACCCTCCAAGGTCTAGAAATCTCAAACAAGAAGCACCCTTGCTCCTTGACCAACAATCTACTTCACCTCTCACAATCTTTACTCACCAAGAAGAAGACTCTTCTTCTTCTTACAATAATCACTCTCAACAATAAAGTAAAAACATACAAAGTTTACAGCTATCTTGAGAGCTTGAGCTTTGAGAGAAAACTTGAGAGATTGAAAGTGTAGAAAGTTGATGAAGAAAAGGATGAGATCCTTGTTTTATCACCCTTGAAAACATCTTCCCGTTTGAAACCCTCTGCAGAGCTAATAATGGGCTTTGGCATCTTGTGATGGTATGTCCTCTTCATTTGAGAACTCTTCTTGGCTTGTGGTACATTCTTGGAGAAACTTCAAAATGAAAGCTAGAAGAGGAAAGCTGATTTCTTCAAGACAGAGAGAGACCCTGTGAAAAAATCACTAAAAGAGGAGGGTACAAAGAGTCAAATGATGTTAGAAAGTAAAGCATAAGACTTTTGTAACGTTAGTCACATGAAGCGCCTAATGTGTTCATTAAACATGCGTTCAATGTGACATGGAGTGCTTTATGTGAAAATGAACAAGCGTTCGAAGTCACATGAAGCGCCTAATCCAAGCCTTTATGCTTGTTCGAAGTAGTTCTGACTTTTCATCCGAAGATAGCTTGATATACGTGTCCTTTTGAGGGAAAAAGTACTTTTGACTTAGTAGCACACTTGAAGCGCCTAATGTAGGCATTCAAAGTGTACTGCCTTTTTTCAAAACGCATGAAGCGCCTAATGTTGGCGTTCGAAGTGTTCGGGCGTCCAAACGCTTCACATGAAGCGCCTAATGTAGGTGTTCGAAGTGTACTGGATTTCACCAAGGCACATGAAGTGCCTAACGTAAGCATTCGAAGTATACTGACTTCCAACCACATCACATGAGGCGCCTAATCTGTCGTTCGAAGTACCAATTTGTGCAAATCATCAAAACTTAACTTGTTCTAACATTCTCCCTCTTTTTGATGATTTCACAAAATGCATAACTTTTAAAGTTAGCTCCCCCTTAGCTTATGCTCCCCCCTCACAATATGCATAACATACTTTTCAAGTAGAGAAACACAGAAATCAACAATTGTGATGCATATGTCATAGCATGAAATCAAGTTAAAAATACCATTAATAAAAGTCAAGAGGATTTCAATTTAAAAAAGGAAGAGATGATAAGTTGTTAGCAAATCAAACGAGACAATCAATTTGCAATCCACCAGAAAAATATTAATCATTCTACTGTCCACTTCCAGAACCAGCACCACTTCCACCAGGAGGAAAATCACTAAAACCAAATCCGCATGTTGCAAACTCTACAAAACCACTCATTTGCTGACTACTTCCGCCAGCCTGTCCACCTCCACCCCCTGCAACCTCTGCACCTCCAGCACCTTCAACAGCATGTTCTCCCCCTAAATCATCAAAATCAGGAGGAATGTAGGCCCAGGAAAAATGACTGAGAAAGCTATTTTGATAACTCCGAAACGATATTCATGTCGTGCATTCTGGAGTTGCAGTTGCTGAACCGATTGTTCCAAGGACTGAATTTGTGCACGCAGCTGTGCATCAGTGCTTGGACCTTCACCTTCCGGAGGCCCTTCATCCACCTCATTAGCAATATCAGGTAGGGTAGTGGCTTTGCGTCGTTGCGAATCGATGGCTTGAGCAATGTTGTAGTTGTCATAGAAGTCCGTCTTAGCCACCATAGTCAGTTCATCATCAGAAATGACAAACCTTTTGATTTTAACAATATAGTAACAATATTGGCAAAAGGCAAAGCCTTGGAACCTTTCCGAAGAGCAGCAAACATGACTTCCACCATAATCTAAGCAAGATTTAGCTGGGTCTCATGTTTGATTCGGTAAGTGACATAGAAATCCATGTTGCTTGGATTTCTAGTCAACTTGCCATTGACATAATAAGTGACCACAGCCAACAAGATGCAATCCATCAGAGGCATATTTTGAGTCTTTCTTGAAGGAAAATACCCCAGATCAAATTTAACATCCTATTCACGAACTCCGTATTTACTGCTCCAGTCAAATACGGAAAAGTCACTCGGTCCTTCGTTTCTTATTCGAAACACATCACAGATTTCTGGTATTGAAAAACTGAGAGGCGTACCATCAACGATAGTGGGCAGAGAGAATGATTGAGACGCAGACTATGGAGTAACCCACAAGTTGGCATAGAACATCCTGGTGTGTTCTCGGGAGAATTTCTGCATATCAAGTCTGGACTAGAGAGAGGTCCATCCTTGATATTCTAGCAAGGAGATAAGTTGGTCTACATTGCGAGTCTTAGTTAAATCACTGAGACGAAGCAACTTGAGTGGAATGATAGGCCGGTTGTTTGTGAGCCATTCTTCAAAGAACATATTGGAGTACATTGACACATGCATTCCATTGTCCGCATGACAAGGTGATTCTTTGATGCTGGAATCAAATTTCTTTAAACAAGGAAAGTTTTTCTTGGTGAGCCCCTCACGAATGGTTTTGATTTCTTGTGGTTCCGCAAGCCCAGCAGTTTGCTTGCGCTTGTGGCTGCAGAGGCGTTTGGAAGGACCTGCAGAAGCCATCTGAGTTGTATGTGTTAATGGGTTTGAGAAGAAAAAGAAGGATGGGAGGACCTGCAGGGGCGTTTAGGAGTAGAGTGGATTTGGTGAAATAAAGTGAAAAGAAGGATGGGGTTTAAAGGAGATGAGGGAAGAGGAAGAGTTGTTGGAAGTTAAAGGTGGAAAATGATGAGAGAGTGGGAGTAATTTTGAGAGTAGTGGAGGAAGATGGAAGATGAAAGGTTGAAGAAGATTTAGGAAGTGGGAAGAATGGTCAGACGTGGGGAAGAGAGAAGGGAGGAGAAATGTCGGCAGGAATTGATGACTCTTGATTGGCACAAAAAACTAAAGAGACGGCGGAAAAGACCATGAAGAAATAGGGTTTAGGCGCCTAATGTGACTTCGAACGACTTCATAAACAGAGATGAAGCGCCTAAAGTCACTTCGAACGGTTATGGAAAAGAAGATTGAGCGCTTAATGTCACTTCAAACAAGTGAACTCCTACAGATGAAGTGCTTAATCCAACTTTGAACGCTAGTGATTAGGAACATAAATCGCCTGATGTCACTTCGAACGAGTGACATCCTTAACATCAGGCGCTTGATGTGACATCAAACGCCTAAAGTAACTGTGATGAAGCGCCTTATGTATACTGACCTTGAAAATTTTGAAACTTTTCTTGCTCAAAACTCAAGATGGGTTATTATCAACCCATGTTGAGCAACACCAACCTACTTCTTATAGATGCAAATACATCACTAGGTAAGGGTTTCGTGAATATGTCTGCTAATTGATCTCGTGTAGGAACAAATTCCACATTAACCAAGCTCTTTTGTACACATTCACGGATGAAATGATACCTCACTTCAATGTGCTTAATCCGACTATGTTGGACGGGATTTTGTGCAATATTGATAGCAGACGTGTTATCACACAAAATAGGCACTTTGGAGAAGTGAATGTTATAATTATTCAAAGTGTTAGTCATCCATAACAATTGTGCATAACAAGAGGCGGCCGACACATATTCGGATTCCGCCGTAGAAAGAGAAACACTGTTTTGTTTCTTGGAAAACCAAGAAACAAGACAATCCCCAAGAAACTGACAAGTTCCGGAGGTGCTCTTCCTATCAACAAGACTCCCCGCATAATCGGAGTCACAATATCCTCTTAAGTCAAAACATGCATTCTTAGGATAAAATAGACCAAATTTCAAAGTACATCTAAGGTATCTAAGGATGCGTTTTACCGCTACTAGATGCATATCCCTAGGATCACTTTGAAATCTAGCATATAAGCACACTGCATGTAAAATATTGGGTCTACTAGCTGTCAATAAAGTAGACTACCTATAATGCCGCGATACAAGGTTATCTCAAAATGCTTTCCTTTCTCATCCTTGTCAAGCTTAGCACTTGTGCTCATAGGTGTGTTTACTTCTCTTCCTTCACCAAAATTGTACTTCTTGAGCAAATCCTTTGTGCATTTGGTTTGGGAAATGTACACGCCATCTTCGGTTTGCTTGATTTACAATCCAAGGAAATAATTTAGTTCTCCCATCATGCTCATCTCGAATTCACCTTGCACAAGACTAGCAAATTGCTCACAAAGACAATTGTTAGTAGCACCAAAAATAATATCATCAACATATACTTGAACTATCAATTGATTTCTACCTTGTTCTTTTATAAACAAAGTGGTGTCAACTTTACTTCTTGAGAATCCGTTATTAGAAAGAAAAGTACTTAACCTCTCGTACCAAGCTCTTGGAGCTTGTTTGAGGCCATAAAGAGTCTTTTTAAGTTTGAAGACATGATGTGGTGAATCATGACATTCAAACCCGGGAGGTTGTGCAACATACACTTCTTCTTGAATAAGACCATTCAGGAAGTCGGATTTAATATCCATTTGGTAAAGTTTAAAATCTCTATAACAAGCATATGCCAATAACATCCTAATAGCCTCAAACCGTGCTATGGGTGCAAATGTCTCATCAAAATCGATACCTTCTTCTTGACGGTATCCTTAAGAAACTAATCTAGCCATGTTTCTAGTGACATTACCTTGATCATCCATCTTGTTACGAAATACCCATTTCGTACCAATAATAGGATGATCATGTGTTTTGGGAACCAACTCCCAAACATTACTTCTCTCAAATTGGTTTAATTCTTCTTGCATATCCAAGATCCAATTTTCATCAAGAAGTGCATCTTTGACATTTTTAGTCTCTATAAGAGAGACAAATGCATTCTCTCTATATTGCCTTCTTATGGTGATACCCCTATTTAAATCACCTATGACCAACTCATGTGGGTGAGAACTTTTATGTTTAAATGATCTAGGAAGATTGGAGACGTCTCCTCCAACTTCCTCATGATCACGTTCCGGGAGTGATGAACCTTCATCATTTAAATTAATCTCATTTTCCGGAACATGCGATGCATTTTCTATATTTTGTGTATCAACGACATGAGTATGAGAAATATTACTATTTGACTCACTAAGTTCATGCACACAAGGAAGAGGGGTACCTTCAATAGGTTCAACTCTCAAATCAATGAAGATGTTTCCATTTGGAGGGTCATCAACAATCTCTTGTTGATGAGCAACCATAGGAATATCCTCAAGAATTCCTTCTTGAGGAGTCACATCTTCATTTTCTTCACAATCCTCATTAAGTTTAGGTTCGTCACTAAGTGACTCATTAAACTTAACATAGATTGATTCTTCAATCTTTTGACTCCTTTTGTTGAAAACACAAAATGCCTTACTATTTGAGGCATAACCTAAAAAGATACCTTCATCCGCTTTGAGGTCAAGTTTGTCCAAAGTATCATTGGTATTAAGTATGAAACACTTGCAACCAAACACTTTGAAATACCCAATGTTGGGAACTTTTTCATTCCAAAGCTCATAAGGCATCACATTTAGGTATGGTCTCAAATATACATGATTGATCATATGGAAAGCGGCATTTACCGCTTCGGCCCAAAAATATTTGAGCAAACCGAACTCATTTAACATTGCTCTACACATTTCTTGCAGAGTTCTATTCTTTCGTTCGGCCACACCATTTTGTTGTGGAGTTCTAGGTGCCGAAAGGTCATGTGAGTATCCTTTGGATTCACAAAACCTTTCGAAATCACCATCAAACTCACCACCGCGATTACTACGGATGGTTTTAATGGTGTCTCCCATATGATTTTCCAATCATTTACTCAAATTCATAAACTCACTACATGCATCATTTTTCTTAGCAAGAAACATCACCCATGTATAACGAGTATAGTCATCTACTACCACGAAGGTATAATGTTTACCACCCAAACCTTTTGTTCCAACATCCCCATACAAATCCATATGAAGCAATTGTAGGGGTTTGGAGGTAGATATATTTGTCTTTGGTTTGAAGCTTGTTTTCACATGCTTTGCCTTTTGACAAGTGTCACATAAGTCATGGTTTTTGAAACTCATTTTTGGAAGGCCTCGGACTTTATTGTTTTTGAAAATAAATTTAAATGTTTTGAAACAAACATGTCCGAGACGCCTATGCCATAGTTGCGTCAAATTATTTTTAGCAACTAGACAAGATACATTTTGAGAAACCAAATCATTGATGTTATGTTTGTAAATATTTTTGAAACGCGAAGCCTCAAATAAGATAGAATTACCCTTTTTCACAACACACTTTGTTTTCAAAAACGTTACCTCATAGTTAGCATCATACAGGTGACTGACACTTATCAAGTTAAACTTTAATCCTACTACATATAAGACATCACTAAGAGAGAAGGAATTGTTACCCACAATACCATGTCCTTTGATTTGGCCTTTGCTACCTCCAAAGTGGACAACTCCTCCATCTTGCATAGTGAGTCTATGGAAGAGACTTTTGTCTCCCGTCATATGGTTGGAACACCCACTGTCCACGACCCATTTGACCTTCTTGTCTTCGCTTTCTCCATTGAGTGCTAGGGCCTGCAAATGAACCATATGAAATTGGTACCCTTTTTGCTTTGGGTCCTTGAAGGTTAGTTACCTTCATTTCGTCTTTCGGCACCCACAAACGACTCTTATTATTTTTAGCTCTACATACTCTTTCTACATGACCTTTCCTATTGCAATAAAAACATGTAGGAGTATGTTTGTGAGATTGTGCATGCTTGTGCGTTGGCACATTTCGTGATTCCTTTTTAGGAATAACCTTCTTTGAAATCAAAAAAGGTTTTTGTCTCATGACTTGAACCAAAGGTTGAGACACCTTTGGTGTATTTTCCTTTCCCTTAGGCATGTGCCGTTGTTTCTTCAAGGAGGTTTTAGAATCCTTGACGACTTGTGCTTGTTCCCGTTGTTTTCCCTTCTTAGATGCATACATAGCACTAGGCTTGATTTTAGCTTTTACAATGGGCCTAGATGCATCCTTAGCAACCTTTATTTTTGTAGCACTTACCCTTGAATCATTTTTCTTTTCATCAAGGCTTGAGCACATGATTTTATCAAATCATGTTTCTCTTCAAGTGCAATCATATGCATGGTCAAAAATATATCATGCTCAAGTTGTAATGCAATGTGATTTTTAATGTGTCATTGTACTCAGTCATCTCTTTCATCAATTAATCTATAGAGAGATGAAATATTGCATACCTCCATGTCATCGTCAATGGCCATGAGTGCAAAGAACTCCTTGTTAAGATCATCATGAACTACACCCGTGAGTGCAAGATTATCATGGTCACCGTTGTCGCTCTCGGACCCAGAAAGAATGCTCTCCCAATGGGCTACTTCCGCTTGCAAGGCCTTCTTCCTTTGGTAGATGGCCTTCTTATCCTTGAGTTGCGGCTCCTTCACCCGATAATCCTTCATGAAGTGACCAAACTTCCCACATTTGTAGCATTTGTTGTCTTGGTCCTTCACCTTGTCTTTGGAGAATTTCTCCTTGATGATCCTTTTGGCCTCATCTTCATCTTTCTAGCAAAACATCGGAATCTTCTAACAAAAAGTCCGACTTCGTCGTCCGAGTCCTCTGACTCGCATGCAAGAGCTTTCGTTGAGTTGCGGATGGGGTCGTTCTTCTCTTGAGCATCAAGATGAATCTCATAAGTGATGAGATTCCCACATAGCTCATCCAAGGTGATGGTCTCCAAGTCCTTGGACTCCTCAATAGCCGTCACTTTTGCGTTCCATTCTCTTCCTAAACTATTTAGGAAGCAGTGGTTGAGATCCTCTTCTTCAATCTTCTTGCCAACCGCATTGAGTAAGTTGACAAGCTTGGTATACCTTTGGATAGATTCCTCTATCTTCTCGCCTTTGGGGACATTGAAGTTGTAAAACTGTTTTATAAGTTGTCTCCTTTTGGCCTTTCTCACTTGAGATGTTCCTTCATGGATCATCTCCAATTTTGTCCAAGCTTCATGAGCGGATTGGACTCCTTGAATCTGAGCTCTCTCATTTGGAGTAAGAGAGATATTTAAACTAGCAAGAGCTTTGCTATTTATGGTAAACTGCAACTTCTCTTCAGGAGTAGGATCATCAACATCAAAAGGCATGGTGGAACCTTTTGATACATCTCTCCATATGTGGTACCCACAAGAACAAAGATATGTTTCCATGTTTGATTTCCGTAGTGGGTAGTTGAGAGGATCAAACATAGGAACCTTGACATGTACCTTGGAAATGGAAGGGAGAAGTGTCTCTTGCCTCCTTCTTCTTGAGGCATCACCACTGGGGAACTAGCATCATCAAAAATAAAGGGATCCATACTTTTAAGATCAAATCTTGCTATTTGAACTCAAATACTCAAGATTTCGCTCTGATACAATTGTTAGGTCCCTTGGAACACACTAGAAAGGGGGCTGAATAGTGTGTTCACCAAGTATGGATATTTTCTTGGATATTTTTCATTTTGGAGTGCAACCAATACTTGGGTGTTCTTTGAAATAAATGAAACTTTGCGGAAACGTAAAGAACACAAAGATATATAGAGGTTCAAGTCAAATGACTCTACTCCTCTACCTTCTTGATTTTTCACAAGAAGGATTTTGAAATGGGGATTGTTATTTCTATGGGGAAAACAAAAATCAAAACAAAATCCAAAAAGATTGAAAACTAGGCCACACGCCTAGACCACAACCAAGAAATCTAACCCCTTGAAGTCTACCCTCCAAAGATCTTCTTTGCCCTCAAAGAAATCTTGTAGGGAGTATAGTGCACCACAATACTATCAACTAACCCTCCAAGGTCTAGAAATCTCAAACAAGAAGCACCCTTGCTCCTTGACCAACAATCTACTTCACCTCTCACAATCTTTACTCACCAAGAAGAAGACTCTTCTTCTTCTTACAATAATCACTCTCAACAATAAAGTAAAAATATACAAAGTTTACAACTATCTTGAGAGCTTGAGCTTTGAGAGAAAACTTGAGAGATTGAAAGTGTAGATAGTTGATGAAGAAAAGGATGAGATCCTTGTTTTATCACCTTGAAAACATCTTCCCGTTCGAAACCCTCTACAGAACTAATAATGGGCTTTGACATCTTGCGATGGTATGTCCTCTTCATTTGAAAACTCTTCTTGGCTTGTAGCACATTCTTGGAGAAACTTCAAAATGAAAGCTAGAATAGGAAAGATGATTTCTTCAAGACAGAGAGAGACATTGTGAAAAAATCACTAAAAGAGGATGGTACAAAGAGTCAAATGATGTTAGAAAGTAAAGCATAAGACTTTTGTAAAGTTAGTCACATGAAGCGCCTAATGTGTTCATTAAACATGCGTTCAATGTGACATGGAGCACTTTATATGAAAATAAACAGGCGTTCGAAGTCACATAAAGCGCCTTATGTGGGCAGCTCAAGGTGTTCGAAGTCACATGAAGCGCCTAATCCAAGCCTTCATGCTTGTTCGAAGTAGTTCTGACTTTTCATCAGAAGATAGCTTGATATACGTATCCATTTTGGGAGAAAAAGTACTTTTGATTTAGTGGCACACTTGAAGCGCCTAATGTAGGCGTTCAAAGTGTACTGCCTTTTTCCAAAACACATGAAATGCCTAATGTAGGCATTCGAAGTGTTCAGGCGTCCAGACACTTCACATGAAGCGCCTAATGTAGGCGTTCAAAGTGTACTGGATTTCACCAAGGCACATGAAGTGCCTAATGTAAGCGTTCGAAGTATACTGACTTCCAACCACATCACATAAGACGCCTAATCTGTCGTTCGAAATACCAATTTGTGCAAATCATCAAAACTTAACTTGTTCTAAGAGCTACCATTTATTCTACTCTTTATTTGACAATCGCATTTACAGTATGCATCTGTTTTCCATTGCTAATGTTATCGTATTACAGTATACTCATCGTAATAATCTATTTTCTGACTGATTCATCGATTTATATACATGATTGTAAAATTTAATTTTTTGTGTCATATTAATTGAGTAATATCTAACACATTAATATTTCTCTTCGATTTAAGTATCGAAATTCTGAAAGATATCTCAGTTTTATAAATCTGTTTTTATTGAGGGTAAAGTTGGAAAAGCGTGTCATTGTAGTATCTCATTGAAAGTTCTAAAAAATAATGTTTTCGTGCAATTCTCCTTTATGTAGGGCAACACAATTCACCCTTAATACAACAAAAAAAAGTTCTAAAGTGGGGAAAAATTTGTTAAAATATGCACAATGGAAACATCAAACAAAAAACCATGAAATACAAAATCTTTTTAGTATGATAAATATTGCTATAATTATAGCATCTATGCTCATCCCCATCTCTCTTTTTTCTTTTTTTTCTTTTTTCTTTTTTGCTTATTGAAATGTACGAGTGGGTATTCGGTTGTTGGATTTTCATAGTTGCAGAGTATGAAAGCGGAAACAAGTGTTTTAAAGCATTTTGAGGAGTACATATTGTAGAATATGGAAAAATAAATTATAAAATAGAATAGTTGAATTTGGAGGATGAATAGTATAAAATTTTATTCAGACTTTAAGCTCTTCTAACAGAACTTCTACTTAAAAAACTCTTCTATGACTGTACATGAGATTGCTCTTTTATAAGGCTTGGAAGAGGTAAACCTCAAGCCACCAACGGCTATAATAACGGCTATTTTCTATTTTCAATTGTTTATTGGGTTAACTGAGTTAGTGGATGTATGTACAATATATTTGTATGAGCTCTGTATTTTCTGGGTTTTGTCTTTGCTCTGTTCATCTCTTTAGTGCTGCCTTTGGAACTTGTATTTTTCTAAGTGCTTCTCCTTGGCAGTGTAGTCTCTTCGTTGCTGTCTCTCCTTGTTTTGTTCTATTGTGTTCAGTACAGGTCGGCACATCTACTTAGTTTATTTGACTTTACCTTGTCTCCTCAGCTCGGCATCCCATCATTGATGTGTGCCTTTACTTTGTCACCTCGGCTTGGTGTCCGCTCCTTTATTACATCGGCACTTCTCACTTTCGCTCACCTTGGCATTCACCTCGGCACTTTACATTACTTTGACTTTGTGTCCTTCCACCTCACCACTGCCTATTTTAGCTCGGCACATCATCTCCTTAGCCCAAGTCCTTTTACTTTTGTCCTCACGTTGGCTTGGCGTCTCGGTTCAGTGCTTCTTCATTTCTTCTTTACATCAGCTTATTTTAGGACATGTATGGCACCACTAGAAGGGGAATTGAATAGTGAGTACAGAAAATTCCTTTTTTTTACTTTTTAGACCAAACAACTCACTTTTGAAAACAGTTTCTGTTTTCAGACCCTGATTTGAATTAATTAGTTGACCAGATTATAGACGTCCAAAAATTGTGAAATTTGGTGACAATGTGCTTTTAGATTTTGTGAGTGTCTCACAAAAATTTCAGATTAGAACTCAAAGTCTAACCCCTTGAAAAAATGTTTTCCACGGATTGCGCCAATCTGTTAGAAACTGTGCTATGAAAGAAAAACTTTATTTTTGTTAATTTACAACTCTAAATGACCTGAAAATTTTGTGGTATAACCCTTACGATGTTTACTTTAATGTGTTAAAACTGTTTTTCAAATTTCTCTTGGTATGTATGTCAACAACTTAGATGTTTTCAACCTTTGCAAATCTGAGAATCAGATTGAACTAGTCTCAGAACTATTAACGTTTGACTGACATATACTTATCCAAATGTGATGAAACTTGTCCCAAATAAAATCTAGGATGTGTGCTATGTTTTTGAAAAATGTTGCGATTTGTGGAAACTTTTTTCTATTTATCCATGAGTATGAAAACGACGCAGAAAACTAAAAACTGAAAGTAAAAGTGCTGAAAGTAAATAACACTGAGATTTTTATACTGGTTCTGTTAAAACAGCCTACTCCAGTCTTCGAGGACAGCTTCCTAGGTATTCACTAATCACAAATAGAACCTTGACACAAGGGTGACTAGAGTTAAACACCAACTCCATCCTTTTACAAACAAACGAACAAACACAACAACAAAAACACTACCACCGAACAAATGAAGGTTTGATCACACCTTGATCAACCTTGTACAAGAGATGAACATATGTGCGTGGTATGAACAAAGCCTACATAGTATATGGAATATAAGAAGGATAGGCTTGAGGATAAGAGCAAGAGAAAAGAATAAGAGAAGAAGAGAATAGTCTTGTTTGAACTTGTAAGAATATGAACTTTTCTTAGCCTTGCTTGAATCATCTTCCTCCTTTTTATAGTTGGTTGGCCGCCCCCTAGGTTGTTTTCTTCCTTGAAAATTGTATTGAATACCCTTGGAAAATTACTTTGCATAATGATGACACAACCTTGCTTACTTGGTGCAATACGATTGGGCGAATGACTTGTCTTCACCTAGTTGTCCATTCTTGATAGGCCATTGATTATCCACCTTGTCACTCCATAAAATAGCTGGAAGCTCCATCAAAAAAATCTGAAACACATGCTTAATATCAAGGTTGTTAATTAACAATTAATCATGGTACGATTCTCCCATAATTTTGTAAGAAAATTAGTGCAAGATTGAACGACAAAATCAGCCAGCTTTGTCCATGTGCTGAAATTTTCAGCATGTGGTTTATTTGAAATGTTTCCTTGTGTGTCTTGCCCTCTTCAATGTCACGAATCATGTGTGACTTATCCTCCACCAATTAAAGTGCTAAAAAAGCTCCACTTAGGTTCTAACAAGGATGAAATAGGTGTGTATACCTCAGCTGCATGTGCTGAAATTATCTTTTGAATATTTGTCACATAATGATGCACAATCTTCACACACATGGTAGATTACAATCAGCCCTAAATTGATTTTTCTAGAGCACTCTAACATGTCTTGAATGTGTAAAAAGTGTCTAGATACATGTTACATCAATACACAAACCATTCCATGTATGTATAGGTGTAGAAAACCGAATTTTTGACTTTCGTCGATTACACGATTTTTCTCCGATTAATCTCAAACTTCTTAGAAATATAATATATATTATGTCCCACATAATAGACATCAAATAAGGTGTATGTTCAGCTCCAATGGGTACGTGAAACAGCCATGTGCCCTTTAAAAAAATGAGTTTGAATTCTTTGGCTAAATTGTGGGTTATTGAGGTGTGTAAACATGGTATGACTTTGGGTCTGAATTTGACATGTGTAGCACGAAATTTTTGAGTGTTTTTAGTGTATATAGGCTGGCCATCTCTGTATGGAAAGTACGTGACATGTCCGTAAAGGTTTGGTAGTCACCCGATACGACAATTTTTGGTTTATGACCTCGTGACATGTTGTTATAATTTTGAGGGCAATATGACTTGTAATATATGATATGAGACCTGTATATACTCATACATATGAAGTGTATATAGTGATGTGACGTTGACGTACGTTTATAATATATATGACGTGTCAGTGGAACATCGGAATTTAAGTATATAGTTTGTCGCAAAAAAAATATGGATATACAATATATATATGTATGTGGCGTGTATATAGGTGTGGAAAGGGAATTCTCCATTCCAAATTTGTTGCCAAATAGATTTCTCCAAATTTGTCACAAATATGTCTTCATTTAATGAACTAGTTAGTTCATTTCCTTAAGCACTTTGCTTAATGAATTAGTTTAGTTCATTAATGATGGCACCTGAAAATAGTTTAAAGGCAACAAATGTTTGTCATATGATGTAAGCCTTAATGCTTCATGGCACATTAGTACGACAACATTATATATAAACATGTAAAGCGTTTTTATCACGTGCGTATATTAAGTAACATTTAATTCATGCATTTCGTAAGCACGTAACATTAAATCATGCATTTTCAAATCACTCAAACTCTAATTTCTCAACAATCTCCCGTTTTTGATGATTTAGGAAATAACATTTATCCATGATTTAATTGTGATCTCTCCCCTACAATTATGCACAAATTGAAAATTTTGAATTTCATAATATCGTGCTATCGTGCTCCCCCTTAACTTTATCTCTCTCTCCACCTTAAATCATGCTTTTGTCTCCCCCTTTATTTTGTAAATCACATTAAAAGCATTAGTAACAACGAGAAGAAAGAGAAATTTATATAATATCAACATAATTATGCATTTCTAGTGCGTTCTTAAGGGTTGTTGATTCAACCCTTTGCAAGAGTACCTTTTGGTACCCAAACTTGGGTGACCTTTCTTGGTCTTACAAAAGGTGAGAAGAAATATGAAGATGCAATATAATATATGTTAGGAGCATTTCTATTTGGCCTATAGCCGAAATTGTCATAATAAGCATAATGTGATTTTCGATTTTGATATGCATTTCGGTTTGTATGAATAGTTTATGATCTAGACGCATTAGTGTGATGTGGGTGTCACATATGTATCAATGGTTTTCTTTTATATCTATATGGTACATGATTATACTTTGTATGTGATGAAAAATAAGGAGTACGATGAGATATAATGGGTGGTGCGCTAGATATCTTCTTAGGTTGTACAATTTTCTTAAACGCATGCGTTTGTTTAAAAGATAGAAAAAAGTTTGTAGACTTGTTTTGTACCTTATTTTCTTCAACGTACCCTAATCCGGTTTTATCATTTTCATGCTTTTGAGAAGAAATAAGGTGATCTAACATGCAAGTACCCGCATCAAATTGCTTTACCGTCTTTTCTAAGTCTGCTTTGCTTGATTTCAAATTTGAAATCTCGGCTTTCATCTCATTATTTTCGGATGTTAATGATGAAATCTGAGATTGTAATGCATTAATCATGCAAGACAACTCTTCTATTGAATCTTTTAATTGAGATACAAGATTTATGTTAGAAGATTCTAACTTCTTTTCTTCAATTAACCGTTTCTTTTTCTTTTGCGAGAGTCTTTGTGAATTTATGAAATTCAAGATATTGACTAAATAAATCATCATAAGAGGGTTCAGAATCAGAATCAGAGTCAGAATATGTCTCGTTTGATGCATTGGATGCAAAGCATACTTGTGTCGTTTCATCTTTTGTTTCGTCTGTCTCAGAATCGGATGAGTCACTCCAAGTGGAGCCGTTGAGAGCTCTTCTTGTGTTTCATTGCTTAGGTTCTAAGACGGGTCTAGTTTTTGTCGGATCCTTGTCACGGTTTTTGTTTGTTTTTTGTCCTTGTTCAGGCAGTCATATGATATATGCATAAGTCTTCGACAAGTATAACACTTAACATTTTTATCATTATTCTTTCTATGGTTCGTAGGCTTAGGTTTGTTTTTAAACGACTTTCTCATGATGTTTCTTAATCCTTTAGCCAACGTGATTAGATCTTCATTATCAGAATCCGTGTCACTATCATCTATGTGATCAGAAGAGGTAGTGACATATTCATTTGATCTAAGCGCTATAGTCCTTACTTGTTTAGAAGTTAATTCAAAATTTCTTAAAGTGAGTTTGTTTTCGCATACCTTTAGCGATCCGATTAGTACCTCCATTTTTTTTTTGATTTGGTTTCTTTACTTTTTGTGATTGCAGTGACTTTTGGATCACATTTGGATGGGAGGTTTCTTAACACTTTTTGCACCTTAACCTGTGAAAAAATACCTTTCCAAGAGACTCAAGAGAATTGTAAATGTTAGTTAATCTTAAATACATATCAACAATAGATTTATTTGGTAATAATTTGAAAGATTCAAGAGTTGACATAAGCATGTTTATCTTGGACTCTTTAACTTGACTAGTACCTTCATGTGTCATTTCAAGAATTCTCTACATTTCTTGAGCACTAGAACAATTGGGCACATAACTTGATTCACTTTTACTTAAACCATTTAGAAAAAGTTACATAGCCTTAGCATTCATACTTAATCTCTTTTTTATCGTCTATGGTATATTATTGCTTAGGCTTTACTACTTCTAATGTAATGCCATTAATAGTAGTTATTTAGACGGAACAAAAAGACCGTCTTGTACGATGGACCATAAGTCTATATCAATAGCCATAAACAAAAGTTTTATACCAAGTTTCCATTGTATAAAAGACTCACCGTCGAAAAGAGAAGGCCTTATGCTTGACATTCCTTCATGCTCGGTTTTATAACTAGTGGATGCCATCTCACAAAGATCGTTGAATCTTCTTGTAGTGAATGTACCTACGCTCTGATACCACTTGTAGGACGTGTATGCACTACTAAACGGGGGTTGAATAGTGAGTGCCGAAAATTCATTTTTTTTTAATTTTTAGACCAAACAACTCACTTTTAGAAACAGTTTCTGTTTTCAGATCATGATTTGAATTAATTAGTTGAGCAGGTTGTAGACCTCCAAAAATTATGAAATTTAGTGACAATGTTCTATCAAATGTTATGAGTGTCTCACAAAAATTCAGATTAAAACTCAAAGTCTAACCCCTTGAAAAAACTTTTTTCTACAAATTGCGTCAATCTCTCAAAAACTGTGCTCCGAAAGCAAATATTTATTTCAGTTAATTGACAACTTTAAATAACCAGAAAATGTTATGGTATCACCCTTAAGATGTGTATTTTAATGGTTTAAAACATATTTTCAAAATTCTCTTGGTAAGTATGTCAACCACGTTGATGTTCTTAACCTTTGCAAATCTGAGAATCAGATTGAACTAGTCTAAGAATTATTAATGTTTAACTCACTTATACGTATCCAAATATAATGAAACTTGTCCCAAATGAAATCTAGGACGTGTGCCTATGTTTCTGCAAAATTTTGTGATTTTTAGAAAATGTTTGCTATTTTTCCCATGAATATGAAAATGGTGCAGAAAACTAAAAAATGAAAGTAATAGTGCTGAAAGTAAATAACACCGAGATTTTTATACTGGTTCGGTTAAAACAGCCTACTCCAGTCTTCGAGGACACCTTTTTCGGTATTCACTAGTCACAAATATCACCTTGACACAAGCGTGACTGGAGTTAAACATCAACTCCACCCTTTTACAAACAAACGAACAAACATGACAATACGAACACCACCACCGAACAAATGAAAGTTTGATCACATCTTGTCAACTTTGTACAAGAGATGAACATATGTGCGTGGTATGAACAAAGCCTATATAGTATATAGAATATAAGAAAGAAAGTGTTGAGGCTAAGAGCAAGAGAAAAGAATAAGAGAAGAAGAGAATAGTCTTGCTTGAACTTGTAAGAATATGAACTTTTCTTTGCGTTGCTTGAATTATCTTTCTCCTTTTTATTGTTGGTTGGCCGCCCCTAGGGTTGTTTTCTTCCTTGAAAACTGTCTTTAATAACCTTGGAAGATTACTTTGCATAAATGATGACACAACCTTGCTTACCTGGTGTAATATGATTGGACAAATGACTTTTCACCTAGTTGTCATTTCTTGATAGGCCATTGATTATCCACATAGGTAATCCATAAGATAGCTAGAAAATCCATCAAAAAATCTGAAAAACATGCTTAAAATCAAGGTTGTTAATTACTAATTAATCATGATATTATTCCTCCATAATTTTGGAAGAAAATTCGTATAAGATTGAATGACAAAATCGGCCAGCTATGTCTATGTGCTGAAATTATCATCATGTGGTTTATTTGAAATGTTTCCTTGTGTGTCTTGCCTTCTTCAATGTCACCAATCATGTGTGGCTTATCTTCCACCAATTAAAGTTCCAAACAAGCTCCACTTAGGCTCCAACAAGGATGAAATAGGCATGTATACCTTAGCTGCATTTGCTGAAATTATCTTTTGAATATTTGTCACGTAATGATGCACAATCTTCACACACATGGTAAATTACAATCAGCCCTAAATTGATTTTTCTAGAGCACTCTAACATGTCTTGAATGTGTAAAAAGTGTCTAGATACATATTACATCAATACACAAACTTTCCCATGTATGTATAGGTGTAGAAAACCGAATTTTCGACTTTCGTCGATTATGCAATTTTTCTCCAATTAATCTCAAATTTCTTGGACATGTAATATATATTATGTCACACATAATATACATAAAATAAGGTGCATATTTATCTCCAATGGCTGAATGAGAAACGACATGTGTCCTTCAAAATGGCTTTGAATTATCCACAAATTGAGTGTTTTTAGTGCATATAAGCTGGCCATCTCTATATGGCAAGTACGTGACATGTCGGTGAAGGTTCGGTGGTCACCCGATACGACAATTTTTGGTTTATGACCTTGTGACATGTCGTTACAATTTTGAGGGCAATATGACTTGTAATATATGATATGAGAACTGTATATACTCATAAATATGAGGTGTATATAGTGATGTGACGTCGACGTATGTTTATAATATATCTATGACGTGTTGGTGGAACGTCAGAATTTAAGTATATAGTTTGTCGTAAAAACAATATGGATATATAATATATATATATATATATATGTATATGGCATGCATATAGGTGCGGAAAGGGAATTTTTCATTCCAAATTTGTTGCCAAATAGCTTTCTCCAAATATGTCTCAAATATGTCTTCATTTAATGAACTAGTTAGTTCATTTCCTTGAGCACTTCACTTAATGAACTAGTGTAGTTTATTAATTATGACACCTTAAAATAGTATAAAGACAACAAATGTTTGTCATATGATGTAAGTCTTAATGCTTCATAGCACGTTAGTACGACAACTATATATATACACATGTAAAATAATTTTATCATGTGCATATATCAAGTAACACTTAATTCATGCATTTCATAAACACGTAACATTTAAATCATGCATTTTCAAATCACTCAAATCCCGATTTCTCAACACTTATCACCTCAGCTATGCACTCCTTCTAGCTATGATCCTCACTTCGTAATTCAACTCGACTTAGCCCTCCTTTGATCTTTATATGCACTCTTTATCTTTGATCATCACCTCAGCTCGACACTCCTTTTATTTCTTTTCATCTAGGCATCTCAGCTCGGTATGGTACCTCGGCATGTTTCCTTCGTTTATTTATGGAGACTTATTCTTCAACATAGGTCAATATGAATAAACCAATATACTAGTTGGTATCGCCTAGATGCCCTCCAAATAATAGATTGCACAAAAGAAAAATCTAGGTTTGAATCTTGACATCCATAATGTAAGATTTTGATTTATATTGTCAGCTTTTTATACCTAAACATTTTTGAAACTGAGTTCTTTTAGAAATACCAGTGTCGCGTTTTTTATCTAGTGAATCGTTGAATACCTAGTTTGCATCGTATACAAAATTCACGTAGTCAAACAGTAAAGGATATTACATCCTTTACAAAATTCATAGGAATAGACAGTAAAGGGTATTGGGGTTAGATGCAATCTGCAGCTATAGTGGTCGGGCATAATCGAGATCTTTCTGAATCAACTACTAGCTTAGCTGTTATGATATTGGCTTGTAAGGTTTTCATAGGATACTAAAAGCATTTCGACAGAGCAGAAACCAAAAAGTAACAACCTCGGTTATCATCTCAAAAAAAAAAAAAAAAAAAAAAAC